>WNWK01000897.1:0-359157 GCA_009830355.1 Cherax destructor
GGAGGAGGAGCAATTGGTGAAATGATGAAGTCGAGAGAGTGGCAAGAGAAATAGCGTATAAGAGGTTTCTACAAAACAGAGGTGATATAAGCAGAGTGGAGTATATGGAGAGTAAAAAGGGGAAAGTAAAAGGAGAGCAAATGAGAGAGTGGGCGAGATGTTATCAACAAATGTTGCTGAGAATAAGAAAAAAGTTGGCATTAAATTAAAACAGAAGAGGAGAGTTATTTAATTGGGATTTGGATTTGTTGATGAATATAGGGAAACTGTTATTTCGTACATTGGGCAAGGAGGTATAGCATCTTTAGAAGTGAGGAAGAGCCAGATGTGAGTGTGGGGAAGCTGCGTGAGGCTGTGGGTAGAATGAAGGTGGTAAAGATGCTGGGATTGATGGGATCAAGACAAAACTGTTAAAATTTGGAGCGCTTGGTGTTTTTATTTAATGTATGAAAGACGGGAAGGTATCTAGGGATTGGCAGGAAGTGTGCATAGATCCTTTGTATAAAAGCAAAGGGGACAAAAGAATGGAAGAATTATAGAGAAATAAGCCTTCTGAGTATACCTGGTAAGGTGTGTGGTAGTTTTTATTGAAAGAAGGGTAAGACAGAGGGCAGGATCGCAGTTGAACAAGGTTTTAGGAAGGGTAGATGTGTAGATCAAGTGTACATAATGAAGCATATTACTGAACAGTATTTAGATAAAGGTAAGGAAGTTTTCGTTGCATTTATGGATTTGGAAAAGGCATATGAGAGGGTGGATAGGGAAGCAATGTCGCAGATATTGAAAATGCAATGTAATAGGTGGTAGGTTACTAAAAGTAGTTAAGAGTTTTTACGAGGATAGGCACAGGTTAGAATATATAGGAGAGAGGAAGATTATTTTCCAGTAAAAATAGGCCTCAGGGATTTGTGATGTAAGTATGGTTATTTATCATATTTATAGACGGGGTTGTAACAGAAATAAATGATGGGGTGTTGGGGAAGTGGTGTGGATAGGAAGATAAAGAACGTAATAAAAAGTAAGAGTTGTCACAGTTGCTTTTTACAGATGACACAGAACTTTTGGGAGATTCTGAAGAGACGTTGTGAAGGTTGGCCGAATTTGGGAGAGTATGTAAAAGGAAATTAAAAGTGAACACTGGAAACGGCAAGGTGATGAGGGTAACAAGAAATTTAGGTAATGAAAGATATATCAGATTGGAAAGAGAGCGTATGGAGGAAGTGAATGTGCTCAGTTATTTGGGAGTGGACTTGTCAGCAGATGGGTCTATGAATATCAAAATGATATATAATACTGACAGGTTGGTAAGTAAGACACTTATGTAACAGTTAGGTATGGAAAAATAAACACATAAGCACTATAATGTGATCCTTTATTGACAACGTTTCGCCCAAGCAGTGGGCTTTATCGAGTCACAAACTGATCTACCTGGGTAAAAGATACCTGAGTATTTATAGGATTTAGTCAGGTGGAGAATGCTGCATGTGACAAGTGAGAATGGTTGGATTTGAGAGGGGCGTGACCTCTCAGTGATTACATTCTTTCTACTACTATTGGACTACACCGGGCCGGATGTACCGGCGAACATACAACAACAACAGCTTAAACTTCACATTGTTCCAGACTATGGAACAAAGCTCTTCTCCTGGCTGAGGAACTGACCACCTCAAAACTAAGTCTTCAAGGGTGATGGACTGATCACATCTCTACTGCTCCTGCCAACTTTTCTGTACTCGACTGAAGAAGCCTACTGTGTAGCAGACGGGTCTATGAAAGCCGAGGTGAACCATAGAACTGACGAGGGTAAAAAGGTTAGCGGTGTACTGAGGCATCCGTGGAGACAAAGAACGTTATCCGTGGAGGCAAAAAGGGGAACGTATGATAGCATAGTGGTACCAATGATCCTATATAGGTGTGAAGCATGAGTCGTGAATGTTGCAACAAGAAAGCTGAATGCAATGGAGATGTTGTGTCTGAGGGCAATGTTTGGTATGGATGTTATGCAGAGAATTAGCAGCTTGGAGATTAGGTGGTGAACACTCCATCTGTCCCAGTATTCCTAAAGACAACTTTTATACTGAACCTTTTTAATGTATCATGTAGGCTGGATAGATTTTCATTGCAGGGTAGAACCAGCAATTTTTTTCCTGGGAAGTATGTCTCTAGATTCAGTCATGGAGAATGTTCTCCTGGTTGACATTAAAACGTCAACAAATTCCTAGAGATATCTCAGTTTTGCGGTAGTGTTAGATATCCCATCACTTTCATTATCTACACATTCAGTGCTAAAAACAATATGCAAAGCTTTCAAGAACATTGTGAGGAAAACATTTCTTTTTAGAATTAGTTTCATGGTTGAAATAATAGTGAATGTCGGACGACATATTATTTAACTATTTATTTACTGTTAATTTAAATCTCACGTGAATATGATGGATTAGAACAACCAAGAACGGCGGTTTATAATCCATTTTATGCTCAATTGCAAACTGAATTGATGGTGCAATGCCACTGAGTCCAGGTAAGAATTCATCAGTATTTTGATCTCTCGGTCACAGGCGAATAACATCATTCACATATTTAAATCACTTAGTGTTATTTCGGAGAGTATCTCTAGTGACTCTTGTCTCGTAGGTTTCATATATAAATTGTTTACCATGGGGTAGAGTGGGTTTCCCATAGCCATTCCCTGAATGTGTGCCTAATATTCAAACATACACTCCATAATACACCGTTTACTTAGTTCGGTAGTTTAATACACCAACAGGAGACTGACAAAATTAAGAGCAGCATTCAGGAACATCAACAAGAATGCATTCACGTCCCTATACACGGCTAATGTCAGTACCATCCTGGAGTATGCAGCACCAGCATGGAACCCGTATCCGGAAAAGCATGTAAAGAAACAGATTTGTTACGAGGCTAGTCCCAGATCTGAGAGTTATGAGCTATGAGCAGAGGATAAAGGAGCTAAACGTGGCGACATAAGTGGACAGAAAGATCACGGGAGACGTTATTACGACGTACAAAATACTGAAGGAATTGACAGGGTGGACAGGGCGAGTCTGAGAGGTGAGTCTCGGTTGCAAGAGGGCACAGATGGAAACTAAAAACAGACGAGTCACAGGGATGTCAGGAAATACTAATTCATTATTAGAGTTGACAGCAAATGGAACGACCTAGACAATGTAGTAGTAGAGACAGGGGTCACTCAGTAAGGAGAGTACAATTACCCGAGTACACACACACAATAATATATATATATATATATATATATATATATATATATATAAAATAGTAACGCATTCATAATTCTATTTTTGGGGGGCCTGTTAGAAATATATCCGCCCTGCATTATTATTGTTTTGTACATTAAGGTAGAGAGGGCTGGTCTAATGGAATACAGGGATGTTTTTATCGGATGGCGAAGAGGCTGAAACATGTCAGTGCAAAGTTTCGCTCACTAGGGGGCTTTGTCGTGTGCTCCCAGCGGGCAAGACGTCGCTTTAATAAAACGTTTCTCAGTTAAAAGTGTTTTTTCCCACAATCTCTCTCCTCATCCACTCATTTACAACTTCATTATAAACAGTTAAATCTACTGTCATCTATCATTCCCATCTGTTTTTAACACTTACGAGGTGTTACAGGGCTAAACTAAGAGTCCCTAACTTCATTTGCAAGTTAAAGAGTTGTAACGTACCTCATCTCATTTATCTTTATTAAATCATCATTATTATGAAATATATAAATAGGGAACAGGATGAAGTTGGAACCAGAGACTATATTTGGTCACTTGACTTTGTTTCAGTAATGTTCAATTGCTGTGCTAACATGTTCTAGACTCGAGTCTAGAAGGAATAGCCAAAGTATAGCTGCTGTTTGTTGCCCGTCTTATGGTGTAACAGCTAGGCCGCCCACATCCCTCCGGTGTTGAGGGCTGTGCTGAAATGACAGAGCCATCGAGGCTGGGCCCAGGAGAGCAATAAGTCGTTTTTTTCTCTCTCTGTCTCTATCTTTGTTTGAATAAATAGTTTGAAACAGATAGTGAAAAGAGACTTATGAAACAGGTATCTCATGAATAGTACTAAATGTTGCACAAGTCTTACCCTCTCTCTTTCTATCTCTTTCTCTAACCATTCATTTTCCTCTATCAACCCTCCTGTCTTTGAAACCTCCACAGGGAATCCGATTATCAGTGTTATTATACGGGCATTAATTTCGGTCACGAGTCGTCCAGTTGCGTAAGAGACGCCGAAACTTCTTGCCTTGGCAACGGGTAATTTGGATCAGTATCCTCCATATCCTCCAGACAACAGTCTGTTTTTTTTCAAATACTAAATGAGATATTTTACCATACCATTCGATCTATTTCTCTGTTATTATACCCAACAGCAATATCATCCCAACGGGTTTAACATTTCTCAGTAATTATTATTATTCCTTGATTATATTTTGTGGATATTTGCAATGAAAATGATAAAGTGATATGTTATTGATCTAGAATTGTATAATTTATTAGTACTAAGATAATATCGATCTATTTGATTTGTATAATTTTTTTTGCGTCATCTAAAGGCTTAATTATATTCAGCAGTATATGTTAAAATTACTCACAAAGAACTCTCATTAACACAGACACAAATAGCTAGGCACAAATAATTAACAATGCAAGAATACTCATATACGTTCGTACTGCAGAGACGGATAACGCCTCCACTACAATTAATACTATTAATAAAAGATTATAGATTGTCCCTAAAGTGGGTACATAATTAGACGCTTAGAGGTGTAATCGTCTATCTAAATAACAGCGAACGTACACCCCTTCTGGCTTCATTCAAGAGTTTAGACGTCTTTATCATTGCAATTCGTTTATAATTATACCTTTGGTTGAGGAGGAAATGTCTTGTGCTCCATGCAGAGAGCAGCCCAAGGAAAACTTATTTTTTTATTTTGATATTACGAGTTTTAATTTATTTGCTGTTACTGTTAATTTACTGTTAATAAATAATAATAATAATGATTATTCTATAGTTTTTGGCAAGGTTGAACCCTCAAAAACCTTCCAAGAAATAAGAAAGAGTAAGGTCAACCCTGTAATAATTATAACCATGATTTTGAAGAGGTGGACGGGTAAGCCAGAGAAAGGCCTCGGTCAGATGACCAAAAGCTCCAGCTGTGGTGTCATCATTTGACTAAGACCCGCGTCAGGAAACGCATCTATACGATGAAGACTCGTGTTAGGAGACACTTGTCCTGCCTTCTGACTAACAAAACTACGACGGGTCATTAAAAATTAGGACCTGTGTCCTGACGAATATATAACAACTCTAACTACATATATTATTTCATAACATTTTATCAAGGCAGCTTTTATATTTAAAAAAAATGAGCATTGAAGTTCATTGTTTGCATATGGTATATAAACCAATTTGAGAGCATCTCCATAATTACTTAAAATGTTTTAAGGATAATAGTTTTTTTCACTAATGCAGTTGATAGACTTGTCTTAAAAAATTAACACTTTTCCTTTACGTAATAAAACAAACTATGGGACGGTGTTCTCTTTTGTGTAAGGGATGTTTGGAATCATTAGGGATCTAGTGAGTCTGAAGAGAAGAACCCCATAAGGAATGAGGGAGATGAGGGGATAGAAATGCAGGATTAATCCTGTCATTCCCTCCCACCTTTAATCCTGCCTTACACTCCCACCCTTAAATCCTGCCTTTCCCTCTCACCCATAACTGAATAGGTTGGGATAAATGGGGGTTGGCTTTGACAGAGGCAACAGAAGTTTAGGTGTATTTGACGTACCTGAGCACATTCTCACCTATGTGAATGTGCTCAAGTGTGAACTGAATCTGCTGTTGCTTACACACTTCAGACGGACCATGAGATTAATGATGATTGGTAAATATGAGGAATATGTGACTGAATTCAATCTCGCATATAAACAAATTAATCATGCACTAAGAACGTGTCACAACACCATAACTACAACAGTTAAACGTAACCCACAACTTGTGAGTGAAAACTGGAATTTTTTTTAAGAAGGTCATGTTATATAATCGTAATGGCTTTTAGAAAGTGCTATATTATGTAAATCGTAGTTGTTTACAACTTGTCTGACACAGTAACTTTGGAGTTAGGTCTAGAGTTATTATGAGGACAGATTTATCTGGGTGGCATATTATCTGGGTGTTCATATTAAATAAAAACCTTCAATAATCGGTATCTTGTGCACGTGGTTTAATATAAACACCTTCAGTAATCAGCATCTTGTGCACGTGGTTCAGACGAAACGTTTTAAGCAATCTTGGTTTATATGACAGACCGGGCCGAGGGGGCGTTGATCCCCGAAACCCTCTCCAGGTATACTCCAGGTACTGGATCTGAACTATAGAGACCAAGTGTGCTGGGAATGAGGGAGGTGCTTCAAATACTTTCCTGCCCTCACTCTCGATAACCCTGAAGACTGGCGTCATTAGACAATTATTCACTGAAGAAAATCATATTTTGTTAAAGAAAAATAAAGGATCAGAAGAATGAAGATTTTCAAAATTACTTGAGAACTCTTTCTTTCCTCTCATTTCCAACAAATACTTATATTTGATAACTGTAGTGTATTATTATTATTATAATCAAAATATACTTTTACCTTCTGCTTGTTTACCACGTAACTATATCTAGATTAGCTTTAAGAGACTTAAAGTACAGTATAATGTAAAGCGTATTCAAAGCACTTAATAACTTCTTGATAGTGGTCACTGTAGTGACCCTATTTGCTAAATAATAAATACGTACAATTCCCAGTAGCATATTTTGTGTTGTAGTCTAGTGAAGGCCCGGATAATTTTATCAATAAAGCCTGGAATGATAAGTGTTGTGTATGGAGGGATTAACATTAGGCCACTGATCCTATTGCTGGGGAATCAGTTGCAATGTTGGCTTTAGTCTAAGGGTAAAACTTTATACACAACAATGTAACTGTGCTTACTCAATGAAAATTTAATTTGTTAACCTTCCTTCTTTCTTGTGAGGATGACCAAAATTCCAGAGTAAAATTCTTATTTTTAATAATATTAAACTTAGAATAGATACTCAATAAATTTATGAACACTGATCTTAATAAAGACCATGAAATTACTTATCTTTCCCTTCCTACATTAAGGGAACGATTATATATAAATATGGTTATAGATAAGATTTTACCAGAAAAGCATAGATCCCAGTGGTAAAGTTAGATAGTCGTTATAAGACGTACTAAATAATCAATACCTTACTGACAACTCGTAACAAAGTAAATTCTATCTATACTAGAAGTTTCGCCGATATTCCCATGCAAGGGGTCGGAATAGGATTAGAGAATTCTAGAATATAGAGGTTTAGACTGAGCAAGAGAGTACTAGAGGTACTACTCGGGAGTGTGTGGGTGAACCTACTCATTAATATGGACAATTATACATAGATCAAATATAAATACCCGTATAATCAAGAGAGACTTCTTGAATTATTCCACATCATAACCCGAACAGTTATCTGCGAAAATATATTCTATATTGTTTCATGCAAGAGACTAAGTAATATACTAGAGCGCCAGGGAAAATTGTGTTAAGGGCTGAGGGCCTGAACCTACTGCCTGACAGAGTGCCCGTATACCCCACATGAGGTCGGTCAGGTGAAGCTGGCAGCTAAATTAGCGTCTGGTCATTTACCTGGTGCATCAAGACAATTGCACAATTATTGGCAAACACAGATTCCAATAACCTAACATATTATTATTATTATAACAAAAGAGGAAGCACTAAACCAACGAACATATATATAATAAAATTAAAGAGCAATATTCTAGTATCATGATACATGAGGGGAGATAATAATGTAAAGTCAGAAATCTTTACTTTAGCTACTAGTGAAGAAATCCTCTATATAATATTAAGTGAAACCTCGCAAATGGAATATTACTCAAATATAAAATGTCGTGCATGGGCATAATTCGCAACATAAGCTCCTGAAATGTTTTGGTCATAGAGATAAACCAGAGAAAAAAAGGTTACGGTGGAAGGAGGGAGGTGCAAGGGGTTGTTTGAAGAGTGGATGTGTTTGAAGGGTGGATGTGTTTGAAGGGTGGATAGATGGAGATTGCGGGTTGATTTTTAAGTAGCAGGGGGCTTGTGTGAGGTTTACATTGACGTAAAGTGTAGGTGAGTTTTGCTTTTCATTCTTAATGGTGGAGTATGGGTATAACAATATCTATAATCGAAGTCGGAAAAGCCAGCTAGAGGACTTGATAGGTACCGTGGAAGTGCCGTCCCTGCACTTGGAAAAATCGTTTGTGTATGTTGTGGTTCGATGGGTTGTCACCGGCTCATGATTACGTACACTTCTGGAAAGACAACTAACTAGTGAGTGATGTTAAACGTGTTTTTTTTCTTGGGGTCACCCTGTCTTAGTGGGGAAAAATGGCTAATGTGTTTTATTTTTTATACATTATAATTACTGCTAATATTAAATAACCATAGATAATGCTTTTAGATTATAGATGACTTATAATTGTTTCGGGAGTCATTGCCCCCACGGCCCAGTCTCAGACTAGGCCTCCTCAACTGGAAATAAAGCATATACTTAAGAACTATAAAGAAACATACAGGAAATTAATGGTAATTGCGTACCGAATGTAAGTATTAATCTGTGATATTTAACTGTCATTCTACGTGTTCATTAAATAGAGAAGAAACAATCCTGTTTGAGTGCAACCCGGTTAACAAATTCCTGTTGCACACTCGCATAGCAGAACTATAAATCTTGAATGAAATGCCTCTTTCTATGAATTTCGTTAATTCATGCATTTACGGAGAGAGAGAGAGAGAGAGAGAGAGAGAGAGAGAGAGAGAGAGAGAGAGAGAGAGAGAGAGAGAGAGAGAGAGAGAGAGAGAGAGAGCGAGAGAGAGACAGACAGAGATACAGAGACAGAGAGAGACAGATATAGGAAGGAGGCGGGGAAAGAAGCACGAACTATCACTACGATCATCGGAACAATTAATAATAATATGAAAGGAAGCCATGTTATTTAACATTATGAAACTATTTGCGCGAATAAGCATCAAGCGTAACGAGTACATCAACGAGGATTAAAAAAAAAAAAAGAACTTTGGAAGAGAGCCTAACGAGCTCATCAACATCAACATCAACTTGTCTATAAACATGAGAAAATGCAACAGACCTTAGCAGTCACACGAACGGGACTTGAGCGCTGAGCCAAGCTGAGACATTAGCCAAGACCACAACCAGCATAATTACGAACGTGAACATACACAGATACATCAACCCGGACTTGAACGGGATCATCATCGGAGAGCTCAGAGATATAAACGGAAGTCTAAACACATTGAACAATGGGGGGATTCCAAACGGAAATCATCACTGGGATCCTCAGTGAGCACAACTCTCAAGTCCTCAGCGGAAAATCATGGTAAGACCAGTGTAATCTTCATGCATTAGTACACTATGTAAAGCAAACGTTCACAATTCACACTCTAAATAACAGTTTTGGGAGATGCAATCACATTCTTGGAGTACGATAAAGCGGTGGTGATACAGTCATGCAAAACTTTTACCAAGACTTCATGACCAGCTCACGATAAGAGGCAGCACCTCCCTGGGTGAGTGCTGGTTATGGGAGAAATATTTCAACTTATTTTGTTAATTTCCTTATATATTTTTTTTTGCTGAAAAGAGATAGAAACAATGAAGGCCAACAGGATCTTCGATGTATAACGCTAACAAGGATGTCAACTTCATCAACACTGCAACGGCTGCAATGGAAAAATTCTATACCGTGCACTCGCAGAGTTGAGGAGTAAACAAAGCGAGTCCAGTTAGGTAGCGCCTGTCCCATCTTCACCACTTCTTGCGCTAAGCGATCCACACGGCTTTAGCGCTTCACATACATAATGAAAATGGAGGCCAAGAGCGTGTTGATGCAACATTGGGTGTCTTATTAGCGACGAAAAAAATATATTTAATTACGCGCTAATTTCATTTGGCCTCTCTCACCCCCATGCTGCGTGAGGTGAGGGAGTAATTGTAGTAAGAAAAGGGGCCTCGGTGTCTCTCCCAACTGGATGTGAGGCAATAATGACTTCTTTGCACATGAGCTATAGAAGTGAGAACTAGAAGATCGTCTGAGGTGAGGCTTCAATACCTGTGATCTGACTCGTCAACTAGACTTCACACACACACACACACACACACACACACACACACACACACACACACAGAGTCAAAGACCAGGTGATCAAGCTGAGGGAAGAAGGTGGGGAACTCACAAGAAACGATCAAGAAGTATGTGAGGAGCTCAACACGAGATTTAAGGAAGTATTTATAGTGGAGACAGGAAGGACTCTGGGAAGACAGTACAGAGGGGGACATCAACAAGAAATATACCAACAAGTGTTGGATGACATACACACAACTGAGGAGGAGGTGAAGAAGCTGCTAAGTGACCTTGATACCTCTAAGGCGATGGGACCTGAGAACATCTCCCCGTGGGTCCTTAGAGAGGGAGCAGAGATGCTGTGTGTGCCACTAACAACGATCTTCAACACATCGCTTGAAACTGGGCAGCTACCTGAGGTATAGAAGATGGCAAATGTAGTTCCCATTTTTAAGAAAGGAGACAGAAACGAGGCTCTAAATTATAGACCAGTGTCACTGACGTGTATAGTATGCAAAGTCATGGAGAAGATTATCAGGAGAGTGGAAGAGCACCTGGAGCGGAACAAGATAATAAATGACAACCAGCACGGATTCAGGGAAGGCAAATCCTGTGTCACAAACCTCCTGGAGTTTTATGACAAGGTAACAGAAGTAAGACACGATAGAGAAGGGTGGGTTCACTGCATTTTCTTGGACTGCAAGAAGGCCTTCGACACAGTTCCTCACAAAAGATTAGTGCAGAAGCTAGAGGATCAGGCACGTATAACAGGAAGGGCACTGCAATGGATCAGAAAATACCTGACAGGGCGGCAACAACGAGTCATGGTACGTGATGAGATATCACAGTGGGCGCCTGTGACGAGCGGGGTCCCACATGGGTCAGTTCTAGGACCAGTGCTATTTTTGGTATATGTGAATGACATGATGGAAAGGATAGACTCAGAAGTGTCCCTGTTCGCAGATGATGTGAAGTAAATGAGAAGAATTAAATCAGATGAGGATCAGGCAGGACTACAAAGAGACCTGGACAGGCTACAAGCCTGGTCCAGCAACTGGCTTCTCGAATTTAACCCCGCCAAATGCAAAGTCATGGAGATCGGAGAAGGGCAAAGAAGACTGCAGACAGAGTATAGGCTAGGTGGCGAAAGACTGCAAACCTCACTCAAGGAGAAAGATCTTGGGGTGAGTATAACATCGAGCACGTCTCCGGAAGCACACATCAACCAGATAACTGGTGCAGTGTATGGGCGCCTGGCAAACCTGAGAATAGCGTTCCGATACCTTAGTAAGGAATCGTTCAAAACACTGTAGACTGTGTACGTCAGGCTATACTGGAATATGCAGCACCAGTTTGGAACCCACACCTGGTCAAGCACGTCAAGAAATTAGAGAAAGTGCAAAGGTTTGCAACAAGGTTAGTTCCGGAGCTAAGGGGAATGTCCTATGAAGAAAGGTTAAGGGAAATCGGCCTGATGACATTGGAGGACAGGAGGGCTAGGGGAAATATGATAACGACATACAAAATACTGCGTGGAACAGATAAGGTGGATAGAGATAGGATGTTCCAGAGAGGGGACACAGAAACAAGGGGTCACAATTGGAAGTTGAAGACTCAGACGAGTCAGAGAGATGTTAGAAAGTATTTCTTCAGTCATAGAGTTCTCAGGAAGTGGAATAGTCTAGCAAGTGATGTAGTGGAGGCAGGGACCATACATAGCTTAAAGACGAGGTATGATAAAGCTCATGGAGCAGGGCGAGAGAGGACCTAGTAGCGATCAGTGAAGAGGCGGGTCCAGGAGCTGAGTATCGAGCCCTGCAACCATAATTAGGTGAGTGTACACAAACACACACAAACGTGTACGTACTAAACACCAGAGGACGACGCCTTTGCACTTTCGTAGGCATTGTCAGTGACGGTTTTGTATTTGACAATGTTTCTTGTTGCTGTCGTGTCTGTTATTAATTTATAAAGCCAGGGAGGGCAAGGGTGTTCAAGTTTTATTTTGTTGGTTGGAAAAAACAACGTTTTCATGGTTTTTTTGTGATGAGAGCTGAGTATTTTGATTTGATATATGTGTGAGGATCTTTCCGGTTTTATTCCGCTGACAAATGGTGAGTGTTGAGCTTCCTGTTTGTTTTTTTCAGTGTTTTTTTTTCTGCAGAAAGCAACGGGTATATTATTTACAGTTTATTGCCTGACTGTGATTCCTTTTAAATGGAGTGAAAAACAAAAAACTATTCTATAATAAAAGATAAAATATTTGAGCACATGCACACACACAAAACAGATGCAAACATAAATTAAGTATTTCACTTTCATTATGACATATAATTTTCTTTTAGTTAAATTAAAATCAAAGCTGACACTGCTCATATGTGTGTGCATATATATATATATATATATATATATATATATATATATATATATATATATATATATATCTTTCGTCTTTCAATAATCGACCGTATCCCACCGAGGCAAGGTGGCCCAAAAAGAAAAAGTTTCTCTCTCTCTTCGAACTTAGTAATGTATACAGTAAAAGGGGTTACTAGCCCCTTGCTCGCGGCATTTTAGTCGCCTCTTATAAAAGCATGGCTTACGGAGAAAGAATTCTGTTCCACTTACCCATGGAGATAAGAGGAAATAAACAAGAACTAGTAAGAAAATAGAAGAAAACCCAGAGGGGTGTGTATATATATGCTTGTACATGAATGTGTAGTGTGACCTAAGTGTAAGTAGAAGTAACAAGACGTACCTGAAATCTTGCATGTTTATGAGACAGAAAAAAAGACACCAGCAATCCTACCATCATGTAAAACAATTACAGGCTTTCGTTTGACACTCACTTGGCAGGACGGTAGTACCTCCCTGGGCGGTTGCTGTCTACCAACCTACCTAAATAAATTATATATATATATATATATACAGTGGACCCTCGGTTTTCGTTGAAAATTCTTTCCAGAATACTGTTTGAGTGCCGTTACCGAACGAATTTGTTCCCATAAGGACAAATGTAAATTAGATTAGTCATTTCAGACTTACGAAAATACACTTACATAATTGTTCGAGTTGGGAGGTGAACGAAAACCGAGGGTCCACTGTTATATATATATATATATATATATATATATATATATGTCGTGCCGATTAGGTAAAACTGGTCAATTAGCAAGAACTCATTTAAAATTAAGTCCTTTCTAAAATTTTCTCTTATACGTTTAAAGATATATTTTTTTCATTTATGTTAATGTAAAAAATTATAATTTTGTACCAAGAGAAACTTTGAAAACCTACCTAACCTTATTATAACAAGCGCAATTTAATTTAGCCTAACCCAACTAAATATATTTTAGATACGTTAACATTAATTTAATAATAAACAAACACAATGAAATATATTTTTTTCGTTATGTTCAGAATGATTTTTGCGAAATTATTGCATACACAAATTTTCGCTTGTCTTATATGGCAACAAGAGCCTTGCTATTTAAACCAAAATCGCAAGTTTTACCTAATCGGCACGACATATATATATATATAATATATATATAATATATATATATATATATATATATATATATATATATATATATATATATATATATATATATATATATATATATATATGACGTCCGAATAAGTAAAACTGGTCAATTAGCAAGAACTCATTTAAAATTAAGTCCTTTCTAAAATTTTCTCTTAAACTTTTAAAGATATATTTTTTTCATTTATATTAATGTAACAAATAATAATTTTGTACCAAAGAACCTTAGAAAACTTACCTATTATTATTATTATTATGACAAGCGCAATTTAATTTGGCCTTATCCAACTGAATATATTTTAGAGAAGCTTACATAAATTTTATAATAAACACAATGAAATATATTTTTTTCGTTAGGTTCAGAATGATTTTTACGAAATTATTGCTTACACAAATTTTCGCTTGCCTTATTCGGCAAGAAGAGCGTTGCTACTTAAGCCAAAATCGCAAGTTTGACCTATACGGCTTTGCTCTGCTTTCTAACATTTTTTACATTGAACGTTTTGGGTGGTCAGGCTAAAATCCGAGACCAAAAGACCCAGGCTCGAATCCCGTCCAAGAAAACAAACGACTTTCTGAAATATTGTTACTTTCAACATCTTAGTGTTTGGAAAATGCCAATAAATATGAACTTTTTATAATGTATTGTCACAGGAGTCAGCAGAGTATTGTTTGAAAAGCTATTTTTTTCATATCATTGGTTTTTGCATCACTTGTTCAATGAAAATTATCGACAAGGCAACCGTTTAAAAAAAGGATTATAAGAATGTACATTTATATAAAACATTTGATATTCAGCTTACTAGATAAGAAAAAATATATTTAATACTGTGAAAATTATATTTAATACTGTGAAAATTATATTTTATACTGTGAAAATTATATTTTATACTTACTGTGAAAATTATATTTAATACTGTAAAAATTATATTTAATACTGTGAAAATTATATTTATTACTGTGAAAATTATATTTAATACTGTGAAAATTATATTTTATACTGTGAAAATTATATTTTATACTGTGAAAATTATATTTTATACTGTGAAAATTATATTTTATACTGTGAAAATTATATTTAATACTGTGAAAATTATATTTAATACTGTAAAAAATATATTTAATACTGTGAAAATTATATTTAATACTGTGAAAATTATATTTAAATAATATTGTGAAAATTATATTTAATACTGTGAAAATTATATTTAATACTGTGAAAATTATATTTAATACTGTGAAAATTATATTTAATACTGTGAAAATTATATTAAATACTGTGAAAATTATATTTAATACTGTGAAAATTATATTTAATACTGTGAAAATTATATTTAATACTGTGAAAATTATATTTAATACACTGAGTAATGCTTAATAATACTCATTAAATAATTATAATGCTGAATCTTTCAACTCATTGACAGTGTTATTTGGTTGATTATATAACTCAGTAAGTATTGCTCAGTGACAGACAGGCGATCCTTTGTGATGTTTTTGTTGGGTAAAAAGGGTTTGTGCACGGGTCAAACCTTGTAAAATGCCAGATCAGGTCAGTCACAGTGTGATGGATCTAATTTTGATAAGTAAAAAAAAAAAAAAGAGGCACAGTAAATACAATACCTATTTAATATACTTCATTCGTATATGAAAATTAATGCACAACGTATAATTTAAGACATAATTAATTTAGACCAGCTTCCAAGGTAAATAACAATTGAAAAACAATTTACCTGCCGAGTTAGGAGAAATTAAGGATAATTATTGTATCTGAGCTGGAAGGAATATGAACATAAATCAGAGAGTTGACGAGGTCAGTTAATGTTTGTGGTTGCTTGTAGTGTGTGTGTGTGTGTGTGTGTGTGTGTGTGTGTGTTTTCTACCCTTATGTGTACTTTTGTTTTTTGTGTTGTCTTCTACGCATCCCTCACCAGCTCGCCAGATGACACCCACTCGTTGAAACCAAAATTACAGACCATCTTTGTTTTTATATAAATTAATTAAGGTTGTCGTTAAGATCATTTTGTTATATATCCGGCAAGGAAGGATTTGCGCAGCGGGATGCCGGGCCAACGATCCTTGAGTTGTTATTGTGAGTGATTTGCTGGATCTGGGAGTGGCGGATTGCTGGGGAGGGGAGAACGGGATATGATGGGGAGATGGGGAATAATGGAGAGAGGGAGGGGAAGAGACAAAATGGAAAGAGGGAGTAAGGTGGAGAAGGAAGGAGAAGAGGAGAGATAATGTGAGAGAATAGAGATCAAGGGTGTTTCTCGCATGAGAGAGGAAGAAAGTGTGAGAAGGTAGAGGAAGAAAGGAAGACAGGAAAGGAGCGTGAAAGGATAAAGAAGGGATGGTGAGTAGTGAAGATACTAGAAGTGAGGTGTGATGGAAGACAAGTAAATTACAGTAGAGAGATGCGAGAGAAAAGAAGAAATTAACTTATATGGAAAAAGAGAGAGAAGGATAAAGAGCTAAAGAACATTCAGGTTATTAACCCTGAAGAGTTAATAACAAAACAATGGCAGTCATTGTGGCTTATTTCAGTTGGGGGACCTTTGATTTTTCCTTCTATGTGACTTACAACAGCCGGTTGAAAGACAGGTTCTTATTAACTGTGCCAGCCAAGAACTACCTGGAGTCTACCTGGAGGGTATTCCGGGGATCAACGCCCACGCGACCCGGTCCACGACCAGGCCTCGAGGTGGATCAGGGCCTGAGCAACCAGGCTGTTACTGCTGGCTGCACGTAGTCCTTCGTAAGAAATACAGCCCGGCTGATCCGGCACCGACTTTAAGTATCTGTCCAGATTCATCTTGAAGGTAGCCAGTGGCTTATTGGTAATGCCCCTTATGCCTGGTGGGAGGCTGTTGAACAGTCTTGGGCCCCGGACACTTATGGTGTTTTCTCTTAGTGTATTATTGGCGCCTCTACTTTTCATTGGGGGTATTTTGCATTGGCTTGCCATCTCTTGTTTTGAACGTTCTCATTATCCATCCTATAATTTTCTTTGCAGTTGTGATCGTGGCACTGTTGTGATCCTTGAAAGTGAGATCCTCAGGCTGTAAATCAAACATGATACCACCGAACTAGGGTAATCGTCTTCTTCGATTTTGACATTTCGTGTATTTCTACGTTTCTTTCTCAGTTGTTACTTGAAGATTTACGATGCCTATATTGTGGAAGATGAAAGGAAGAAGGTATAAATGAAGAGCTGAAAAAGAGAGATGGCAGATTATTATTATTATAATTATTATAGGGAACTCTTGGAGATTATGCAGTCTGGGAAACGGGAGACAGTCAAGTTAGATTAAAGGAAGTGAAGAGTAGCTCGAGTTCTTTGGATCAAGAGCTTTTCAAGGCAGTCATAGAAAGCAGAAAAGAAATAAGTTGTCAAAAAAAAAAAAAAAAAACATCGGATGCAGGAGTTAAAGAATAAACCCAAGAACTAAAAAAACATAAGACATAACAATTATCAAAATAATTATCTTATCTCCCCACATTACACTTAACAAACCATAACATCCATTACTAAAAAAAAAATGTTCAGTGAGAATTTTGCCACAATTGCCTTCTTGTTTTCGAGGCAATATTGCCTTCAGCGTAAGTGCAAAAACGTAACTGCATCACTGAACACAAGGTTCAGTGATGCAGTGTTTCAGAAACAGACTAAGATGAAATTTGCTGTATAATGAGTAAACGAGGCGAAGGTTGTGTTGCTGCACGTCTTGTGTCTTCAGAGAGAACCAAAACAACAACCTTGAAATGAAAAGAAAAACCCTCGAAAAACAGTCCAAATAAAAGAACATTTTTCTGTAATAAATCAACAATATGAGACCCAGTTAGTACAAGATCTTTTGATCCCTAGACCACCAGCATCACTCAACCACCAGAAGAATACAACTAGATCACCAGCACCATTGGACCTGCACCACAAGACCACGGATAGGCAAAAACCACTAGACATTTAACAATATCTGATATTAAACCATCTGCACAATTCAATCACCTGCACCAACAGACCACCACCACAATTCAACAATATATCGCTGCAACTAGAGCACTAACAACAGACTGAAGAGTGTATGTGGGCAACCATGATGAGAAACTCCGGAAATGGCGTCATGAATAATGCGGTAGTTAAGAACCTTCCCGCCTGGGCCCTGGATTCCCCGCAGTGCTATGCGAACCTTACTAATAATCCGCCTTAATTTTCCCTCCGCTCGGGGAACGCTGCTAACAACCTGGGTTGTGAAATCTGCAACTCGTTCGTCAGACACGGTGGGGCGTGGACGTCTCACTCTGGCCAAGGCATCAGTAGCATAATCTCTCTCTTTAAGGAACAAAAAGGCACAATGCATAAATAGCCCGCACATACGAACGAGGAGCATATGAAGACGCTTCAGTCCGACTAGGACCATTTACAAGTCACACTAACACACGAAGGTGAAGGAGCCAGTATATATAGGAGAGGGGGACAGGGACCGGACGAAGAGAGGAGAGGAAGAAAGAAGGAAATGGAGAGGTAGACGTAAAGATAAAGTTGGTAGAGGAAGAAGTAGTGGTGGTAATAAGCACTAGTTCAGCCCCGTCGTCAGAGTGTTCGATTCACAACAGAAAGATTTTATTTCGAACAACAAACAGGACGAGACATACTGGTAAATCTCCTTACACCAGCTGCCGTTTTTCACAGGCATGCCAAGGCATGCCATGGCATGCCATGGCATGCCAGTGGCTCTCCTTGCATTACAGTTTTATAATTGTAACGACCAATAACAATGTACACTTGTAACATGCATCGAAATAAAAATATTATTATTATTATTTTACCATTGTGGCTCGCATCCTGGGGGAGGGGGTAGCGACAGTGTAATACCATAGCTAGGGCAAGGCGTGTAATACCATAGCTAGGGCAAGGCGTGTAATACCATAGCTAGGGCAAGGCATTAAATCTAGCTCTTCCACTCTGTATAAATGAACCCCGTAGAAAAAATTATTGCCTTATCGTTTTAATTAGACGTTTAGCAATAATTCCATTATTAGGTTGTGGGAAATTATGCTTTCTTTTACACAGTTTATTTTATATTTTAAAAGCTGTTATTCTACGTCAGACGGTTTCAAAGCCCCGCCATATCTATAACATGCTGCCACACTCTATGATGTGACCGACAAGAGCCGACTAACACTTACCGCAAAGTGAATAGGGGAAGCTGGTGTAAACAGACTTCCCTATACGTCCCGACCCGCCCACGGATCATGCCCTAAACGGCTGTGTTGTCTTGTACTTAGTCGGGTATCGACGTTGTTGAGGGTCTGGCTTATGCCCAGGCCATTGGCAGGGAGGTCCCCATTTCTTTACTGTAAACATGTTCCTTTATATACACATCATATTTATATATATGTAATAATCGCGTTAAAAGATGCAAAATAACCATAGGGAGAGTTGAATGATAACCTAGATCTATCATTCAACTCCCCTGTGGTTGCAACGATTGGACGTTGTGATACATTGCTAAAACTTTTTGCGTAATAACTGTCGGTAATTTATGATAATGTGGCCGAAACTTACAGTAATTGTTGAGATACAGAAATTGCATAAGGATGTCCATTGGGAAAAGGGAAGAATAGAATGGGAAAGAGACGAGGGGGAGGGGGGTTGGACAGATCACTACCTCCGGCAATAGCAATATCAACAAGAGCCGCCAACATCAACAGCCTGGCTGAACAGATAGTTAACAGCCTCATGTTATTTTATCATTGTTTTATTAAAATCTTTGCAAATACGTGACGTGAGCGAAAGTAAAGACGTTATAGTTTGTTATATTACTGCTACTGTGTTTATTTTATCAATAAAAATGTTTATGTACAAGCAATATCTGTGTGTGTGTGTCTGTCTGTCTGTCTCTCTGTCTGTCTGTCTGTCTCTCTCTCTCTCTCTCTCTCTCTCTCTCTCTCTCTCTAGTAGCTTTAAAGGTATTAACATCCGAGTTAATTTCTTAAAATTTTCTTAACCTATTTTTAACATATGAGTTTCTTCTTGAAATCATAAGGTACTCTGAGTCGCCAGAGTACAAGAAGCAAACAGAGCACTTAAAACCTATAAAAAATATGCCACAAAAATAAAGAAGAATTAAGTGGTATGTAAGAGGTTGACAATGAACAATGCAGGTGTCAGCGGACTCATTACACGGCTTAACACCAATATATCTGTGGTATTTCAAAAGATGTTTTTTTTAGGGAGGGGCCGAAGACAATGGCACGCATGAATGCACGTACAAGCACAGTAATGACACACACACACACACATATTCCATGCATAGTTTTAAAGAACAGACAGACATGACGGGGTCCATAGACATGACTAGAAAACACCCAGGGTTTGGAAAGAATGTACTGGAGAACTAACCTCACCTTTTTTTTTTTTTACGATTCTGATAGGAATTACAGTACATAAAATATTACAGTACAAAAACATTCTATCGAAATATGAAATAAAAAAGAATATGGACTGTCTCACAAACAAGTGTAAAAATCTCTGAGGAAAAAAAATAAATGTTATGTTAAATGGGTCTACAAGTTTCACCTAATTCCAGTAAATTATACATGAAGCCACTGTTGTATGTGAAGTATATGTGAATGAAATGCAAAAGCAACTTTTATTTACTTGGACTTAAAAAAATAAACCACTAGGTTTTCCATCTGGTCACAATGGAAGGAGCCGGAACGACAGGGCCGAACACAGCTCAACCAGAGAGATATAAAACGAAATTTCTTCATTGCGAGGAAGTGCCAAAGGCAAATTCCACATGCAGGTTCAAGTGCAAATATAGCAACATTCTTGAGGCTAGGAAGACATTACGCTACTTTAGCGTTAGTTCCGTGCCGGGGCTGCCAGACGAATGTTTTTCTCCGCGTTCTCATGTAGGTAAGAAGACGCACACACACACACGCACGCAAGCACACACACACACACACACACCAGATATACACCTCAGCAACACGGTAGTGACAAGCAAATAATTACAGGTATTAACCCTTCATGTGCGTAATTTACTATTTCTATATTTCTCACCAAACATTCCCCACCACACAATTTTCTACAACACGAGAAAAAAGTGTTTCTTCTGACTTAACATCTACTTTATTTACACAAAGAAAAGGAGGCGAATTGGCCAGACTGAGTGTGTACATGAATGGTGTGTATGTGTCTAATTCTTCATCAGATTCAGTCTTTCACTTACTATTTATGCTATGATAAAGTCGTAACACTTACTATGTATGGTAAGATACCCCAGAGTCTGGGGATCTGGTGAATCATTCTCTCGCATGCCTTGTATGTCCAGGAAAGTGAATATAATGTCAGGGGTCAAGGGCTGGATACCCGGTTCTCTCTAATTAATAGCCAAACAAAGAATTAAATGAAGGTCCTTTTTTGGGTGCATGAACACACACAAAAAATAAAAACACGAAGTATTGGTGAATTTTCAGGGAGATATTCGGTTTTATCCCTAAGGTCGTTTGAGCATTTTCATTCCCTGTCACTCCTTTATTTGTTTACTTTATTGGGTTACACGATACAGATGGTTTGAAGGTTACATTACAACTACAAACACGTCTTAACTGAGCTTCAAACATTTCATCCAGCTCCTTAAGGCAGTGACCCGTCTGAGAAACTGCAAGAATAGACTATTAGTACATGAGTGGGTGTGGGTGGGTGGGAGTTGAACTTGCCTAGCTTGGCCCAGTAGACCTGCAGCAGTGCTCCTTCCTTATGTTAACTAGCTGGGATCGTTAATTTTACAAGTTTTCCTTTGTCTAATTCTACATGATGCCTAATATTTTTGCTAATACTAAGCTTCCTTTTATTAATGAATTTTCATAAACTCGTAAAAAAAATATCCACTTAAGTGATATTTTTTATACTAGAGCCATTGTGATCTATTTTTCTCCCGACTCTTTTTTTTCTTTGTTTTTTGGTGTCTAAGCATTTTACTGAGATTTTCTTCTCATTTCAAAGGATTTTTTTTTTCAAATTAAAGGTGAACTTTGACAGTACAATTATTGTTTGTTTTGTTATTGAGAGTTTGTTCACTCCTGTTTTCGTAATTTGCATTTTTAGGGGACGCAAATTCTTCAATAATAAAAGCAACTTTTGTGTACCTGACCAAACAGTTCCAAGTCTCACTGAACTGTGTATGTCCCAGACGCATTTTTCTTGTAAAGGTGTTTCTTACTGTCAAATATATGGGATGCCTACGGGCTTACCCCTCTCTCCTGTCTTGGCTAACATATTTATTGAACATTTTGTGAGTAAACTCCTCAACGCTAGGGTTGACTTTTATCTCTCTTTACTGAGATATATTTTTTTTTTTTCATGTCTACGTGGGTTTTTATTTTTTAATAATTATTTGTAAAAATATTAATTTTAAATACAAAAGTAGAGAAACTAATAAGCTACCCTCTCTGGACAAATTGGTTTGGAAAAGTGGTAAGATATGTGGCTATTTTTAATAACTCTGAAAAACCCAGCAAATGAGATACTAATCTGTGCATATGTATTTCTCCTTTTTCTCCTAACAAAATGCTTTTTCCATTTTTTATTTTTTGACATTCTTTAAATATGAGATTTGCTATATTTATAAAAAGTTTCCAAAATTTCATTTTCCGATAAACTCTCTTAGTTTCTCTGCTCTAAGTTATTTATTTGGCGCAAGAAATTCACGAATTTGATAAACCTACGAAAATTGAAAAACGCGAAAAATTTGGGACAATCAGATTACGTAGCAGCAAAGATAAATTTTTGCACAGTTATGCCGATACTGAGGAAGTACTGAGAGGTCTCCTGCCATGACCGCCACGGGAACCACCGTGCACAACCACAGTGCACAACCACAGTGCACAACCACAGTCTGTGCAAGAATTAGATGTTTACAAAGCAATTATATTGTTCCCGTCTGACTCTTCTGACACCATCACCCCACACTAACATTACCACCACTAGCTGTTGCACCACCGATACTAACACCATCACCAACACTTACACCATCACAAGCATTGTCACCATCAACACTGACACTACCACTAGCACTGCCCTCACCATCGCTGACATCAAAACTGACACCAACACTGTCACCATCAACATCACAAGTTCAAACACCTTCACAAACACAACCACCATCACAATAACACTCAACACCACCACAAGCACAAACCAACACAACAAGCACAAACCAACACCACAAACACTAACCAACACCACAAACACTAACCAACACCACAAACACAAACCAACACCACAAACACAAACCAACACCACAAACACAAACCAACACCACAAACACAAACCAACACCACAAACACAAACCAACACCACAAACACAAACCAACACTAGCACAAACATCAGCATCCTTAAAGACACCATCAAAAGAGCTAACACAAACATTCATGTCAACAACACTGGGGTTCAGGGAGGAAGTGTTGCTTTGTACTCACAATAATATTTGCCCGCAGTATTTTCTCTGCTGGAATCCCGTTCAAATTGATGGTAATGAGGGAGGACCTGACTCACTATTCATCATAGTGTTCTACCGCCAATCAGACGTTTCTACCAGAAGTTAACGTGTACTACAAGAGGATTCTAGCAGAAGTCAACATCTACTTCAAGAGGATTCTACCAGAAGTCAACGTGTACTTCAAGAGGATTCTGCCAGAAGTCAACATGTACAAGAGGATTCTGACAGAGGTTAAGGAATATTTCAGAATAAAAGGTGAACCAGACACACTATGTACATGAAATTCTAAGTAAGATTCTACAATAATTTAAATAAATGTAGCAAGTCGCAAGTAACCCACAAATCATAAATATCTATTTTTATTTCCACTGTGTTGTGAGCTGTTCCAGCTACGAAAATGTCGCTTTTACTCTCAGTTCAAGATAGTATACGAGTCAACTTATTTTAAATTGGTTTTACTAATAGGTTTAATACCCAGTAATTCTTACACTCGTTTTCACCCTTGTATAAAGGAACTCCGAATGCTTTCTGCCTATTCTTTAGAATCCTTTTACTTTCATACATATATTATTATTAGTAGTATTAGTTATATCAGTCGCTAAGCTAAGTAGTATTAGTTATATCAGTCCGCTAATCGCATGACTAACACACTGCTCTAGAAGACATAGATGAAGATCAGTATTTCGGAACAGATATTCAAAATAATTTAATGTCCTCTGGGTGAGCAAAATACCGAGCATATCGCTTGAGGTGCTTTCAGGAACCTCGACAAGGAAGTCATTGTTCACACTATATACAGCCTGTGTCGGGCCTATCTTAGAGTACGCAGCACCAGCATGGAACCCATGTCAGGAAACTGGAAAAGGTGCAGAAACTAGCAACGAGAACTAGCAGGAATGACTACGAAGGAGACCTCAAGGAGGTTAAACCTGATGATATTAGGAAACGGAAGGATCAAGGATGACATGATAATGTACAAATTACTGGGGAATTGACAGGGTGGACAGGGACATACTGCTCGAGAGATCAAAAACAAAGTCTAGGACACAGCAGCAATTTACGAACATAAACGAGTCTCAAGGATGCTAGGAAATATTTCTTTCGTCTAGGACTGGTCAGGAAGTGGAACTCCATGGACAGTGATAAGAATAAGCATGACAGGATTCACGAAGTCAGGAGAGAACGACTCCGATTGTGACTAGAGGAGAGGCGGGGTCAGACCTCTGCAACAAGTACACAAAGATGAACAGAGGTGAAAACCAGTATAAGGTCAAATAATACTATTGACATTTACTGCACTAAGGAAACAGAGAAGGTAGTTGGAGTTAATGATACTCAGATGAGAGTCACCGGAAGATAAGATAGTATCAGCTCACAAATATGAAGAGATAATGCGCTAAATGATAGCCAAAAATGCTAATAAAACTGTCAACAGTGAAGGGGGATTATAGCATTAACGAAGATAACAGAATATAAATTTTACGCGAGAAACAAGAATGTCGATCCTCGTCCCTCCCAGAGGCGATGAACACTTGATATCATTTTCAGTTGTTTTTTTCCTCAAAATTAACAGTTACTAAATAATGAATGAGGGGGAGATTTAGATGATAAGAGAGAACCCAGGAGTCCAGGAGTGCTGAGAGGAAGTCATGAAAAGTTTACATAATTGTCAACAACACTGGGAAACATGATGGAAGGAATTTACCCAGCCACAACACCTGGCCAGCTTACCCTCCCACCCGTGATCAGTGATCTGCTAGCCACCATGGGAGACTTAGCATTAGTGTCTATAGTAGAAGCAGGAAGGGATTGGTTATAGTAGGGTAAATCCAAGTGGGGAGAGTGCCAGTAGCACTATGAGGGCTAACAGGCTATTCATAGAATACTGGTAGCGGTGGTCTGTTGACTGACTTGATCACTGGTTGCCTGGCTGAATAACTGGCATACTGCTTGGTTGGCTTCCTACTTGACATTAAGACGACAGATAGGAAGGTATAGAACTCAGGATAAACCCACACGTTGACACTGATGTGGCAATGATGTGGATCTCTAGATGTGTCTCATAACAATTGTCTTAATTACTTCAACCTCTCTCTATCTAAATTTACATTTTACATATTTTTAAAAAATTCTTCCTGTCCTATGGTGCTTTATTTTCCTTCCCTTGCTACCACACACACCTTCTGCTTCCTTTTACTTTTTTTTTCTCTTGTCGCTTTTCCAATCCTTTTCTTCTCCTTTATATACTCTCCCCATGTCACCTTCCGTCCCTTCTTCAGTCTTCTTATACAATGACTAGATGAAATGTTGTCTTGGCCTAGATACAATGTTGTGGTTGACTACATACAATGTAGCTGTCTAGATGAAATGTTGTGGCTAACTAGATGCAATGTTTTGGTTGACTAAATACAGTGTACTGACTATAACCGTTGAACTCCTGACGATGGATCAGGAACTTGATCGAAACAACTGATCAGTAGACTAAAATAGAAACGTGCAACATCTGGGCCATCAATTTTGTAGACGTTTCGCCAACCAGTGGATTTATCATTACAGTACAGACACATAAACGGAAGACTGTTGAAGAGTGTAGTCAGTCCCTCATTATTAATACAATCAAAATGAAGCGCTAAACCTATTAGGATCACACAACGCTGGGTCAGTCCCTCAGTCTTGTAGAATTGCATACAGAAGACAGATGAGTCAATCAGTTCCCCAGCCTTGGAACAAGTGTCCAGTACCGCAGGCAGGAAGACGGACACTGATATTCTGGAGTCAGATGAGGTGTAGCAGATGAAGGTATTGTCATTAGTAGGCGGGACCTTCCAGGATACAAAATAAATATAGCTAGATGTTGCACATGTGTCTTCAACTTGTCGGTATTGCATATTGCTGATATAATAACAAAGATTATCGTGTTGGTGGCAATGTAAGTAGTTCGATGTAACTGAGCAGTGGTAGTGGCGGTGGTAGTGGCGGTGGTAGTAGTGGCGACGGTGGTAGGTGGTTAAAGCGACAGAAGCGGCAGTAGTAATTATTATCCTAATAGTTAATAACCTAACTATTTTTTTGCCTTTCCTGATTAAATTTCATACACGTTTCACACCGGATCATTTTATTTTTCTTTACATTTTTCAAGGTCAACTATTTTTGGAAGAGCGTAGAGCGGAGAGACAGCATCAGTCATAGAGCGTAGAGCGGAGAGACAGCATCAGTCATAGAGCGTAGAGCGTAGAGACAGCATCAGTCATAGAGCGTAGAGCGGAGAGACAGCATCAGTCATAACCCTTGACTCGATTATCTAGACACAAGTAGTTAGTTAAACTGAAGTCAGTCATTCACAGCAGATTACTGAGATGTGAACTACAAACTCTACTGATAAATACTTTTTCTCGTTGTGCACCAGGTTAAAAGGGAGCACACCAAGCAAGTGCCAAGAGGCAAGGCCAGGAGCTGAAACTCGACCCCCCCCCACTTCCGCACAACCACAAAATCACTCTGGCAGCTCATGGCATTGGGGGAAAAGTGCTGTCATGGATCGAGTCATGGCTCACCAATAGGAAGCAGAGTGTGTGCATAAATGGGGTTAAATCCGAGTGGGGATCTGTAACAAGTGGTGTTCCACAGGGATCAGTCTTAGGCCCATTGTTATTTATAATATATATCAACGAACCTTGATGAGGGAATTACTAGTGATATGAGCAAATTCGCCGACGACACGAAGATAGGTAGGATAATTGATTCAAACGTAGATGTCAGGGAACTTCAGGAGGATTTAGACAAACTCAATTCCTAGTCAGAAAAGTGGCAGATGCAGTTCAATGTAGATAAATGCAAGGTTCTGAAGCTCGGGAGTGTCCATAACCCAAGCACTTATAAGTTAAATAACGTAGAACTTAGCCATACAGATTGCGAAAAGGACTTGGGGGTTATGGTAAGCAGCAACCTTAAACCAAGACAGCAATGCCTAAGCGTACGTAATAAGGCAAACAGATTACTGGGATTTATATCAAGAAGTGTAAGCAACAGAAGTCCAGAGGTTATATTACAGCTTTATACATCGTTAGTAAGGCCTCACCTAGATTACGCAGCTCAGTTCTGGTCTCCATATTATAGAATGGATATTAATTCGTTAGAAAACATTCAGAGTAGAATGACTAAATTAATACATAGCATTAGAAATCTTCCGTATGAAGAAAGATTGAAGACCCTTAAATTACATTCACTTGTAAGACGAAGAATGAGGGGAGACATGATCGAGGTATACAAGTGGAAAATGGGTATTAACAAAGGGGATATAAATAAGGTCTTGAGAATATCTCACCAAGAGAGAACCCGCAATAATGGATTCAAATTAGATAAGTTTAGATTTAGAAAGGATACAGGAAAGTATTGGTTTAGAAATAGGGTAGTTGATGAGTGGAACAGTCTGCCTAGTAGGGTTATTGAAGCAAGGAGCTTGGTTAGTTTCAAATTTAGGTTGGATAAATTCATAAGTGAGAGGGGTTGGATTTGAGTGGGAATTGCACATGAGTAAATAGAATTATCAAAGCTTATTTCTTGGGTAGCATTGAATATTTGCAAATATTCTGTTAGTGGGATGGAATGTGAAGTACTTGCCTAGTATGGGCCAACAGGCCTGCTGCAGTGTTCCTCCTTTCTTATGTTCTTATGTTCTTATACACAAAGATTTTACAGGGTTAGGTTAAGAGTTCCACCATTTATTTACAAGCTAAGAGCTGTTACCTACCTCAGCTCATTTGAAAGCCTTACCTAGTCCCTGCCTGCGTCCTCATTTATGTATAACTGTATTCAATTATACATAACGTCTTTATTTATGAACGAAGACACACTTGCACAATCATGCAACCATCAACACACCACTCAACGCCAAGAAAAAATAATGAAAATAAAGCGAGGATGCCCCAACACGTGACTTCCCATGAGAGTAGCACCTGTGTCACACCCGACACGCAACACTGGAAACCAGGCAGTGAGTGCGCTTGCTTGCGTGCGTGTGTTTGTGTGTGTGTGCGTGTTCCTCTCATATCTCTTGATATCTATGAAATCCTTGGTAAATTTCAAAATATCTTTGCATATTATTGGATACTCGTCCTTCAGAGTGCAGGCACTGTACTTCCTGCAGGCACTGTACTTCCTGCAGGCACTGTACTTCCTGCAGGCACTGTACTTCCTGCAGGCACTGTACTTCCTGCAGGCACTGTACTTCCTGCCTCCAGGGTTTGATGTCAAGCTACCAGGTTTTCCTGAATACTTTCACGAATATTACATTGCTCATACGCCAACACCAAGTCAACTCTCCCTTTAAAATGACCTTCTACGTACTGCAATAACATGCGTCAGATCTCTACAATGCGAAACCTTCTTAACCTCCAACCTTAAACCTAACCTGAGACTACCCCCATCTTCAACCTCGCCTGAGACTACTACCCCCACCTTCAACCTCGACAGAGACTATCCCCACCTTCAACCTCGAATGAGACTACCCCCACCTTCAACCTCGCCTGAGACTACCCCCACCTTCAACCCCGCCTGAGACTACCCCCACCTTCAACCCCGCCTGAGACTACCCCCACCTTCAACCTCACCTGAAACTACCCCCCACCTACAACCTCGACAGAGACTACCCCACCTTCAACCTCGCCTGAGACTGCCCCCACCTTCAACCTCGCCTGAGACTGCCCCCACCTTCAACCTCGCCTGAGACTGCCCCCACCTTCAACCTCGCCTGAGACTGCCCCCACCTTCAACCTCGCCTGAGACTGCCCCCACCTTCAACCTCGCCTGAGACTGCCCCACCTTCAACCTCGCCTGAGACTGCCCCCACCTTCAACCTCGCCTGAGACTGCCCCCACCTTCAACCTCGCCTGAGACTGCCCCCACCTTCAACCTCGCCTGAGACTGCCCCCACCTTCACCTCGCCTGAGACTCCCCACCTTCAACCTCGCCTGAGACTGCCCCCACCTTCAACCTCGCCTGAGACTGCCCCACCTTCAACCTCGCCTGAGACTACCCCACCTTCTACCTCACCTGAACTACCTCCACCATCAACCTCACCTGAAACTACCCCCACCATCAACCTCACCTGAAACTACCCCCACCTTCAATCTCACCTGAAACTATCCCCACCTTCTACCTCACCTGAGACTACCCCACCTTCTTCCTCACCTGAAACTATCCCCACCTTCTACCTCACCTGAGACTCCCCACCTTCTACCTCACCTGAGACTACCCCACCTTCTACCTCACCTGAGACTACCCCACCTTCTACCTCACCTGAGACTACCCCACCTTCTACCTCACCTGAGACTACCCCACCTTCTACCTCACCTGAGACTACCCCACCTTCTACCTCACCTGAGACTACCCCACATTCTACCTCACCTGAGACTACCCCACCTTCTACCTCACCTGAGACTACCCCACCTTCTACCTCACCTGAGACTACCCCACCTTCTACCTCACCTGAGTCTACCTCACCTGAGACTACCCACCTTCTACCTCACCTGAGACTACCCCACCTTCACCTCACCTGAAACTACCTCCACCATCAACCTCACCTGAAACTACCCCACCTTCAACCTCACCTGAAACTACCCCTCACCATCAACCTCACCTGAAACTACCCCACCTTCTACCTCACCTGAAACTACCCCCCACCATCAACCTCACCTGAAACTACCCTCACCATCAACCTCACCTGAGACTACCCCTCACCATCAACCTCACCTGAGACTACCCCTCACCATCAACCTCACCTGAGACTACCCCTCACCATCAACCTCACCTGAGACTACCCCTCACCATCAACCTCACCTGAGACTACCCCTCACCATCAACCTCACCTGAGACTACCCCTCACCATCAACCTCACCTGAGACTACCCCTCACCATCAACCTCACCTGAAACTACCCTTACCATCAACCTCACCTGAAACTACCCCCACCTTCAACCTCACCTGAAACTACCCCTCACCATCAACCTCACCTGAAACTACCCCTCACCATCAACCTCACCTGAAACTACCCTCACCATCAATCTCACCTAAGACTACCCCTCACCATCAACCTCACCTGAGACTACCCCTCACCATCAACCCACTCTGAATGTATACAATCCTTCCATAACTCCTCGCTCGATTTTTTTAAACTTTATTGAGACTTTAAGTGAGATCTTAGAATTTTTATTTCTTCACAAAAATAGTTTACTGCTCCAAGTCTTTAGTAGAGTTTTATTCTTTAATAAAGTGTTAACTCTGTTAGTCTCTGAACTCTATTCAATCTGAATTTGTGTTTTGTTTATTTCCGTGCTAAATACCGCTAGAGCCAATAATAACAAATTTTAATATCTTTATTACTACGTGTACAAGGTATACAGGCCAAGCTGACATCAATGACATACAACTACTTACAAAGAAAGCCCCATGTTATGCAGAGCATTTCAGGCAAATTAGGTCAGTTTTAGTCCCAGGATGCGACCCACACCAGTCCACTAACTCCCAGGTACCCATTTTACTGATGGGTGAACATGGACAACCGGTGCAAAGAAACACGCCAATGTTTCTACCCTCGCTGGGAATCCAACCCGGACCCTTGCCGTGTGAAGCGAGAGCTTTAGCCACCAGGCCACGGGGCACCATACAGTTTTCAGTCAGTATTCTGCTGATTTAACATAAAAATATGAGAAAGATAGAACACTGCAGCAGGCTTCAGATGTTTCTTAAACCCAAACCCACTAAAAAATATTCACCCAACCCATTTTATCAATATTACCCAAGAAATAAGGTTTGGTAACCCTGCTAACTCAAGTGCAAGTCCCACTCAAATACAACCCCTCTCAATCCAGTATTTATCTAACCTAAATTTGAAGCTACCCAAGCTTTTTCCTTCAATGACCCTACTAGGCAGACTGTTCGACTCCTCGACGTACGTGTTTGTTGCTTGTGGCAATACATTGCTTTGAAGCAGTTTCTAGTTGCAATTCCTAGCGGGCTTCAATGCATGTTGAATTAAAGTACAACAATTTGGAATCAAAAACGCATTTATTGACATTGTTGACTAATGTCCCCAATCTGTGAGCAAAGTGCCATCTAAGACAGATCCAGGTGTTGTGATCGCTGCTACGGCTGTTAAGAGTTGCGTAGTGTTTTTATACTGCTGAGTCGTCCACAACATTACTTCTTAACTTAACCCCGTTTAAAGGTTACTTATGAAAATTATTTAAAGGGCTGAACCAAATATCGATTCTTAAGAGAAGGGAGAGAGAGAGAGAGAGAGGATGGAGGAAGAGGGAGAAAGGAGGGAGAGAGGACGTGATAAACAAGGGATAAAGGGGTAAAAAAAAAAGGGATGAAGCTGGGAGAGAGAGAAAAAAAAATTATATTTACCTTACAGAATATCAATTCGTCTATTTTTTTTTTTGCTCTTACACATATCATTAACTGATCACTGCCCCATCACCGTCCCATCACTGCCCCATCACTGCCCATCACCCACTCACGAGAGACTTCCACAAATTCGCACTTACTTATATTTCTAACAAACATTTTTTTCTCGTACAGTGCCACTGTCTGATGTAGCATATTTATTCACTTACCCTTTCTTTAATAAATGAAGAAAGGGTGAATAACACAAAGCGTAAAACGACAACGACACAGCACTAGTCACAGGGGCTAAGCGATGAGTCACTGCATCCACCATCCAGTATTCACAACTATGGATTCTGTACCCGTGATTATGTATTTCATTTCTTTCCAACTGGGACACGCCCTTTCATCATTTCTGATATATGGTGCATCAGCAGGTGAGTGAGTCCTAATGAATATATGTGAATGCGGAAAAATCGTCTACCTATCCAAATACTTTTTTTTTTGGCAAAGTATACAAGCACACCGGGAGACACGCAGGCGTGCTCATGCGTATATGAAATGTATAAGTTATGTGTGAGCGTGGATGAGTGTGTTTATGTAGTGTGTGAATGTACTCATAGAGTTATGCTTACCGGGGGTTGAGAGACAGCTCCTGACCCCACTTCATATATTCGCCTGGCCTGCAATTACTGGCTTTAAGCTTTGCGGGCTCATCTGTGTGTTTAGCGTCCTTGTGTGGCCCCTTGTCCCTCGAACAATCTATTGCAGTCTACCCTGCTACAACCTCTTATTATATATGTATATACATATACCTCGTCTCCTCCTGGTAGTCAGTTTCATTTCTGATTTCTCTTCCCATCCCTCTTAAGTTTCTGAACAAGTCTTCTAGACTGCCTAGAGCTGTTGCTTGTACTTCATCAGGTGGGAGGTGTTTGGTTTATGATGGCTTTAGCATATGTCGAGAATAGTGTTCTAAATTATTTTTAGTTGAGGTTCCTAATGAGATTTGAGTTAGTTTTGTCTTTTAATACGAACTTTATCAGGATTATTTGGACTTCTGGTGATTCGTTTCTTGCAGTGTTAAGTCTCGGGTCTTCCTTCTTCCTCTCTGATCCTCATTACTTCGTTCGCACTCAACTAGAGTAACAATTCGTCTGACAACTTATTTTTTTCCTAGCCAGGTATCCCTGGAATAAGGATTCCGTCATAAGTGTTTTCACCCCTTCCTTTTATTTCCAATCAACAGATATATATGGTTCATATCCATCGGTAAGATAATTTCCAAACATCAGAAGCAATACAGGAACCAGTACTGAATCTTGTGGTACCCCACTGGTAACATTCTCTAGTTCTGATGTTTCCTTGTTGCTACTTTCATTTTTTTAGGTACTCTCTGATCTCTGATTATTTTTCCTTTACGTCTACCTGATTTAATAGCTTGTTAATTTTTTAATAGTCTGTAAAAATTCAGCTCTTCCTTTCTTATTTTTTTTTTCTCTGTAGTTTTGTCTTATAACTCCGGCAGGTTCGTTAGGCAGAATTTCCCATTCCTAAAACCATGCAATCTTCTCTCCAAAACGTTTGATATCATGCAGATCATTGATAGTGGTTTGTAGTTGAGGGGTTTCTTGTTTGTCTTTTGTTGAATATGGTGGCAAGATTAGCTTTTATTCCAGATTTCAGTTAGTTGCATTTTGTTCAGATTTCATTTAGTTGCCTTTTGTCCAGCATCTTCAAAATACTTGCCATGAGATCACTCAGAATTTTTGTTTCCTAATCTACCTAGAGTGACATGTGGTTTGATCCCATTGCTTTTGTTGCCTCCAGCCCCTGCAGTTACTGTCCCCGTTACTCGCAGGTATTTTTCCCCCAGTTCAATTATGAACAGGAGGGAAAATATCTAGATACGTAAATAGACCTAAATGTCTTCTTAGATCTTTTTATATATCCCAATTTTTGTTTCCACAACCTTTCCAATTTTGGCACTGGATCCCTTACGGCATTTTGTTTCTTTATGCGGCTATGGAGTAGTTTTTTTCTATTATAATTTTTGATGCATTCCGTTTTCAAATTGTCTCTTTACTTTCCTTCTTATTCTCGTCTTATTATTACCGCTGGCTCTCCATTTGTTTCGTGTCTCCTTGCTTCTCACTTTCGCTTCTCTGTCATCTTCGCTGAACCTCAGGTTCTCTATATTTATTATATATTACCTATGCCATATAAATCTCTCTTCTCCCTCCGCTTTCCATTATATAAATGCATCTCTTTTAACTTTACGAATACTTTACTATCCAAATGACTTTTTGACAGTTCTTTTTTTTTATTAATATTTTTTAGTTTGGTGTGTATTGTGTTTCTCTATTTCTCTCTCTCGTCTCATTTTAAGACCTTTATATCAGAGTACTAAATGATCAACTGGCTTACAGTGGTTTACTATACTCTTTCTTGCTAAATGTGAAAACTATGTGAGTGAGACAGCTCGCGCGCTGGGAAGTATTGAGAGGAAAATGTCAGATGTAAACATGCGCGCGTATAGCAAAGCGTAAAACCTGGCGTATGTATGAGCAAACTTTGCTCTCACCGTTACACCAGGAAAAAAAATAAACGAACGGAGCTGTTGGCTGAAGGGGAGTTTGAGAGCACACGTGGTCGATAGTGGGGAAGGTAATGCATCACGTGGTAAGTGGTGACAACGACTGTTATTTGCAACACCAGAGTCAATTTCTTTGCGAGTCTTCTCTCAGCTCAGCTTCACTTGCCACTGATTGTATATTTAACATAATTCCACCTCGTATTTTATTACAAAACAAATTTTTTTTTTTCGTGAAATCTATATTTAAGTTGTGATATATTGTATAGTGCCTTTCCTTTGATCGTTTATTTTAATACATTAAAGTTTTATTGATTTACGTCCTTTCAAAACTGCTAAACTGAGTTCATCTGTATGTAAACCTGAGAGTTAACTTTAATCACCTTCAGTGATTAAAGTTTTCTTGATGCTAATGTCTTATACAGCTTCTTAATTTACTGTAGTAAACCCTCGTGGATGTTTCTGTGTGTACTCGCTTATTTATTGTTGGAGGGGTCGATTCACAGCTCCTGGCCCCGTGTCTTCGCTGGTCGCTACTAGGTCCACTCTCCCTGCTCCATGAGCTTTATCGTATCTCTTCTTAAAGCTATGTATGGATCCTGCCTCCACTACATGACTCTTCAGATTGTTCCACTTCCTGACAACTCTAAGACTGAAGAAATACTTCCTAGCATTTATGTGACTCATCTGAGTCTTCAACGTGCAGCTGTGACCCAGTGTTGCTGTGACCCAGTGTTGCTGTGACCCATTCCTGTCTCTATCCACCTTGTCAGTTTCTCTCAGTATTTAAAATATCGTTATCATGTGTCCCCTATCTCTCCTGTCCTCTGTCGTCAACTTCTCCTGGTAGGACATGCCCCTTAGTTCCGGGACTAGTCTTGTTGCAAACTTTTACACTTTCCCTAATTTCTTGACGTGCTTGACCAGGTGTGGGTTCCATACTGGTGCTGCATACTCCAATATTTTCCTGGCGTACACGATGTACAGAGTCTTCATCGATTCCCTACTTAAGTGTACAAACGCTATTCTTAGATTTGCCAGGCGCCCATGTGATACAGCAGTTATTTGGTTAATGTGCGCCTCATTAGATGTGCTCGGTGTTATACTCACCCCAAGATCCTTGTCCTTGGGTGAAGTTTGCAGTCTTTGGCCCCCTATCCTGTACTCTGTAAGCGGTCTTCGTTGATCTCCAATCTTCATCTTCCTGTTTCGACAGATGTGTTGGAGATTGTTGTTAGTGACATACAGCTCCTATGATCCCTCTCTCAGGACCCACGGAGTAATGTCCAGTCCCATCGCCTTTGAGGTATCTAGTTCAATAAGCAGCCTCTTTACCTCCTTTGTTGTGTGAATTGTGTCCATCTCTTGGTGGTGTATCTCACCATTCCGGATTGCTGGTGTCCTTTCTGTTTCCACTGACAACACTTCCTTAAATCTCATGCTGAGTTCTTAACACATTTCTCGAGTCGTTTCTTGTGAACTCCCCTCCTTCCTTCCTCATCCTCATTACCTGGTCCTTGACTGTTGTTTTCCTCCTGATGTGGCTGTACAACAGCATAGGGTCAGATTTGGCTTTCGATGCTGTCATTTTCGTGTGTGTGTGCTCACCTAGTTGTGGTTGCAGGGGTCAATTCACAGCTTCTGGCCCCTCCTCTTCACTGGCCGCTACTGAGTCACTCTCCCTGTGCCACGAGCTTTATCATACCTGTTCTTAAAGCTATGAATGGAACCTGCCTCCATTACATCGCTTCCCAAACTATTCCACTTCCCGACCACTCTGTGACTGAAGAAATACTTCCTAACATCCCTGTGATTCATCTGAGTCTTCAACTTCCAACTGTGTCCCCTTGTTGCTGTGTCCCATCTCTGGAACATCCTGTCTCTGTCCACCTTGTTAATTCCTCTCAGTATTTTATATGTCGTTATCATGTCCCCCCTATCTCTCCTGTCCTCCAGTGTCGTCAGGTCGATTTCTCTCAACCTCTCCTCGTAGGACATACCCCTTATCTCCGGGACTAGTCTTGTTGCAAATCTTTGCACTTTCTCTAGTTTCCTTACGGGCTTGGCTAGGTGTGGGTTCCAAACTGGTGCTGCATACTCCAAGATGTCGGAATGCTGTTTTTAGGTTTGCTAGGCGCCCGTATGCTGCAGCAGTTATTTGAGTGATGTGCACCTCAGATGTGCCTGGTGTTATACTCACCCCAAGATCTTTTTCCTTGATTGAGGTTTGTAGTCTCTGGCACCCTAGACTGTACTCCGTCTGCGGTCTTCTTTGCCCTCCCCCATTCTTCATGACTTTGCACTTGATGGGGTTGAACTCCAGGAGCAAATTGTTGGACCAGGCTTGCAGCCTGTCCAGATCCCTTTGTAGTTCTTCCTGGTCCTCGTCCGAAACAGCACCGGTCCTTGGACTGACCCCTATGGAACCTCACTCGTCACAGGCGCCCACTCTGACACCTCACCCCGTACCATGACTCGCTGCTGTCTTCCTCACAGGTATTCCCTGATTCATTGTAGTGCCTTCCCTGTTATTCCTGCCTGGTCCTCCAGCTTCTGCACTAATCTCTTGTGTGGAACTGTGTCAAACGCCTTTTTACAGTCCAAGAATATGCAGTCTACCCACCCCTCTCTCTCTTGTCTTACTGCTGTCACCCTGTGTGTGTGTGTGTGTGTGTGTGTGTGTGTGTGTGTGTGTGTGTGTGTGTGTGTTTCATTATCTGTTTGAGCTAACAGGAGCAGAACTATATTTTCTCGGCTTCATTTTTTTTATTTGCCACAAACATTACCTCCTGACAGAAGAGAAGTGTACGAACGTTTACCGGGGTTGGAAGAGAACGAAAGGCAAAGAAAGTGCGCAAACGTTTGTCAGACTCGAAAAGAATAGTATGAAAATATTTCTTCAGGCAAATGTGCAAAACAAAAAAAAAAATAAACAGAACAGGTGGGATTTTTTTTTTCAAAAGTTAGAAATATTTTAAGCAGACTTTCCTCCCTAAATGCATAATCTATTTTCTGTCCAGCTACGTATCAAGGAACATATTTACCCATCTACATTGTTTACCTGTCTAATTAAATTATCTCTCACACGATTACTTAACTGCTTAATTGTTTACCCAATTACCTATCTACCAATTTCATAACCTGTAAATTAAAAAACGCTTTACTATTGTTATTTTGGTAGTGTTGGTGATGGCATTATTTTACTCATCATCATCATCATAGCTGTCATCATCATCATCATCATCGTTGTCATCATTATCATCATCGTGAGCGTCATTATCAAGAAGATCATGAACCACCAAGGGATTTTATTAGCCAGCTTTGTCTGAACTTCCTTATTAGATCATCCCACTAGATCATTATTGTAATTATCTTCCCTTTATTGTTTACCATCACGCACCAGACGCACCCATCACCACCAGCACCTTCGTTGATCCATCACCACACATGAATTACCATCACCATACACGCAGTACCATCACCACACATGCAATACCATCACCACATGACGCTCTAACCCACAGGACCACGCAAACCTACAAGAATGACGCACCCAGCCAAGCTAGGTGTTTTACCGTCATCTGAGGACATACAGTGGTGTGGGTGCCTCTGAGCTAATTTCATTCTACTCCCTGTTTAGCTTGGCTGGGTGCGTCATTCTTGTAAGATTGTGTGGTCCTGTGGGTTAGAGCGTCATGTGTTTTCGCTCACCATGAGGCGGGCCAAAGCAGCATGGGTTCGAATCCTTAGCTAGTTGCAGTGTTGTTATTAATCAATACCACTCGTTCGTGGTTACATTATGTATGTATGCAATATATACGTATATATATACATGTATATATATACATACATAATGTAACCACGAACGCATATATATATATATATATATATATATATATATATATATATATATATATATATATATATATATATATATATATATATATATATATGTCGTGCCATATAGGTAAAATTTGCGATTTTGGTTTAAATAGCAACGATCTTCTTGCCGAATAAAGCAAGCGAAAATTTGTGTATGCAATAATTTCGCAAAAATCATTCTGAACCTAACGAAAAAAATATCTTTCATTGTGTTTATTATTACATTATTATAAAATTATCTAAAATATATTTAGCTGGATTAAGCTAAATTAAATTGAGCTTGTTTTAATAAGGTTAGGTAAGTTTTCTAAGATTCTTTTGGTACAAAATTATTAATTTTACATTAACATAAAATAAAAAAATATATCTTTAAACGTATAGGAGAAAATTTTAGAAAGTACTTAATTTTAAATGAGTTCTTGCTAATTGACCAGTTTTACCTATTCGGCACGACATATATATAATCATACGTACAAAGGAAAATATGCTCATCAATCCTCTCAAAAATCTCTGTTTGTTTTTAAGAAACAAGTCTTATGTTCTTGTATTAATTATCATTAGAGCATAAAGTGCGCAATTCTTGTTATCTTTACGCAGGAGCTGAATCCAGTAAATTTACGAAACGGGTCTCAATTGTTGAAGCAGGAAGGCAGACGTGCGTCACGCAGCCGTCGCCCGACGAACACTTGTCGGAAGGGGGTTGATGTATACCTGGAGTATACTTGGAGATGGTTTCGTGGGTCAACGCCCCCGCGGCCCGGTCTGTGACCAGGCCTCGAGTGACGTAAGTTTGAGTTTGATCTTAAATTAGAAAGCTCTCCTGATGATGGATCTTTAAACCCCCATCCCTCCTTTATTTGGCTTTTAAAGCCTTGATTTTCCCCCATTCGTTAAATCTTGCTCCGGGGGTAATAGAAGGGGTCACTGTCCGTTACTCTCCTTGTTCTCCCACCCGTTGCAGTACCAAGGTGATTAACGCCACTTAAAGGATTGGACCAACAAGTGGGCCCTCTGTTGGACCAGCACACCGGGTGGTACATCCGGTGGCTGTCTGGCGACGAAGAATTACCGGAGGTCATCCGCGGATCCAAGAGTGGTGACTGGAAATGTAAACTCTGGCCATTTTTACCGCTTTGCCCCAATCCATTACTATCTGAATGCCACTAGCACACCCATTCTAAATAGGGATGCCGTCCTGTGACTGTCCTGGGTAGGTTAAGAGGTGGCACCTGGATTGGTTAAGAGGTGGCACCTGGTTTAAAGTTGGCACTGCTTGTCGTGGATTTCTTTTTATTAGTCAACCGGTAGTCTCCCATTTCTCTCTGCAGTTCGTCTGTGTTCTATTTTTCTTTTTAATACAAGTGGGAGACCTTGACAGCATTGGCCTTGTACATAACAGTAGGGTCACCCAAATGTTGCCGGTGTTGAAGGCTCCATTGAAATGATAGCTCCATCCAGGCCGGTTCCAGACGAGAGATAAGTCGCTTATATGATATCACTTAACATGTATGTCTGGTACCTGTGCAAATGCGACTTATACTGACCCCTGGGCAGACACAGCAGCGATGCAGAGCCAAACTCAGCCGGGCACCCGATTGCTGCTGCTGACGCTGACCCTCATTTAACCCCATTTTGGAATGCGACTCTGTAGACATTCCAGTGATCGACAATGTCTTTCTCTGTAACACTGATAAGAATGTCTATGCTTTTTCTATCCTAAGCTGAAATGGGTAGTTGTTTCCTGTCGCTATGACAAGTATTTTGGTTATAGTTCTATTGCCTTCGAAGACAAAGCGATTACTGACGTGAGAGTTAATTTATTCATTGGCTCGGTGGTAAGTAATAGGCGCGTTTACATTGGTGATTTGAGGACACTTCTACCTACACCTCACAGGCCAATGAATGATACCTCAAGAAGGTCAGCATTCCGACTTATAACCAAACCGGAGCTGGATTACAAGTTAATAAGTGTGCAGTGGCAGAGGCACAATGTGGACATATCTTGCGGCCTAAGATCTACCAGATCTCTAAGGACTATATGCTGATCAAGACTTCTGGACCTAGTCAGCCCCGTGTTCTTTTGCATCGTGGGAACAAGAACAACATGATGGCGTTTATATATGACCATCTCTGAGTTCGTCTTCCGCAGAAAGGTCCTGGTGAACATTGTCTACGTTGTTTACACTGTTCATGTTTCAAGGATTGCCATGCAAGAGACAACAAAACGTCAAGAGGAGCCTTGCAACAACTGAGTGCGTAGCTGGGAGAAAGAACCCCGATTTTTTAAGTATCCCACAATCCTGGTAATCCCTTTAACAGCCCTGCTGGGGAAATAAAGACACCAGTACCACTTTGTTTAATTGGGATCGGAGACCCTAGAACCCATTCGTTGATGTGTTCGTCACAAAATAGCTATCAAGTCGATTTCACGATTAATAAAAAGCCTACTCACACTGTTAAGACCATTTCTGCAGTCACTCTTCAGCTCAAATTAAAATGAGCACTGTCCCCAGCCTCTTCTGTCAACACTTACCTGTAGAATATTCAGACTTTCAAAATTAGACCAAGTAAAACAGTCTCAGGTTTCAATTCTTAAAACCAGGTTACCGTCATTCATCCCTCTAGACATACGACAAAACGTTTGTAAATAATTTCGCTCACTGGAATGTTAAGTATTCTAAAAATCTCTCTCATGGGCCAGTGCATGAGGGAGGATGAAGAACGTAACTTGATACCAGCCTGGTGACGCCGGCCACGGTAAATAACACTTAATTAATCTGTACTCGGTGCCCATATTTATTGGGTAATATAGTTTGTTGTTCACGAGGGCAGTCAAGGTGCGGAGGTTCCAACCTTCCCTTCGACTAAGATATAATGTTTGTTTGTAAATAATTTCACTCGTTGCGGATTAAACTTTTATTATAAACACGCGATATTATTTTAATATTACTATACATATGTGTATAGTAATATACATATATATATATATATATATATATATATATATATATATATATATATATATATATATATATATATATATGTCGTGCCGAATAGGTAAAACTGGTCAGTTAGCAAGAACTCGTTTAAAATTAAGTCCTTTCTAAAATTTTCTTTTATACATTTAAAGATATATTTTTTTAATTTATGTTAATGTAAAAATTAATAATTGTGTACCAATAGAACCTTAGAAAACTTACCTAACCTTATTATAACAGGCTCAATTTAATTTAGCCTAATCCAACTAAATATATTTTAGATAAGTTTACAATAATTTAATAATAAACAAATACAATGAAATATATTTTTTTCCTTACGTTCAGAACGATTTTTACGAAATTACTGCATAAACAAATTTTCGCTTGCCTTATTCAGCAAGAAGAGCGTTGCTATTTAAACCAAAATTGCAAGGTTTACCTATTCGGCACGACATTATATATATATATATATATATATATATATATATATATATATATATATATATACAATCAAATAAATGCAGGTAATATATAATAGCCAGCGTCAGCTGGTCGTTAACACAATAGTTACAAAAGAAAAATAGAGATACCGTAATCAAGAGCGATAAATAGAGCCATTAGTTGGCGCTCTTCGGAATGTGAACTTTCAACCAATTATATAGCCAAAAGTGTTCCGCTTCTGCTGCTAATTACTACTTAACGACATTATCTGTGGAGGTAATTACTCCTGTAATGGCGCTTGTCACGTATAATTATCAATACGTACTTGAGCCGACGATTACTAATATATATATATATATATAGACTGTAATCAAGAGTGCAAGACGTAGTAAGTCTTTAGTGTGTAAATCTCGGTATTAACTTGGCGTTGAGAATCAATATGCAAGTAACCCTCCACCTTATACCTGGCCTCGTACACCTGTTAATTTTTAACTTTGTCCTAATACAACTGCTAATTTTTTTTCATTGTCCTGATACACTTGCTAATTTTTATCATTGTCCTGATACACTTGCTAATTTTTATCAGTGTCCTGATACACTTGCTAATTTTTATCATTGTCCTGATACACTTGCTAATTTTTATCAGTGTCCTGATACACTTGCTAATTTTTATCATTGTCCTGATGCACTTGCTAATTTTTATCATTGTCCTGATACACTTGCTAATTTTTATCATTATCCTGATACACTTGCTAATTTTTATCATTATCCTGATACACTTGCTAATTTTTATCATTGTCCTGATACACTTGCTAATTTTTAATGTTGCCCAGACGCCACAATGGCAGATGTTTTGCTTGAAAGTTACCTGAAGACTGCTCAGGGGGGTCACCGCTCCACCCGCGGCCGTTTTTATTTGCTTACTCGTGGTTAAATGTACGTTTCTATGGGATCATGGACGTCTTCCCTTCATAGGGTGGTGCCTCAGTGCTCGTAAAGGGCAAATGGTCCACGAATTTAAGAGGTAACCTTAAAACCTAATCACCTCCCAATTCCAATGCTTCGTATGGTCCCCATAATAGCTCAATGCCTACCTATAATTATTTATTACTGCTATATAACTTTTATATATTTGTTTTTTAAAAGCTGCTCGGGGTAATGCAACACCGTCAAGAATACACAGAACGTTAATGTTTAAAAATACAAGGCATCACCAACAGGCGGAGTGATCACAGACTAGGATCCGACTGCACTCCACATGTGAATTTTATTCTAACTGTGTTTGTTGTGTCACAAACTCGGTGCCAGAGGTGTTGCTGTCATGAGGCTTCGTTACTTGTGTAAATATAAGCCGGGAAGAAAGCTCCTCACTTGTATAAAATAAATTGGTGAAAAGCGAACCAACCTTTTGGTGATGAGTCGAATTTAGGGAAAGTAGAGAGAATGTTGGCGGTAATCGGCAATTTTGGCTGTAAAGTCTACATGTACAGACATTTAACTTTAATAGGCAATTTCTAGTGTTGGGATAATGCAGTGTGTAACTAAGTGCTTTAGTGTGTTCACTGTGATAACAAGCAGTGGCAGAACTGTGTTAGCGTATGTGATAATTATTGCGTGCGCTCACTCGTAGCCTGGTCATGGACCGGGCCGAGGGGGGCGTTGACCCCCGGAACAACACTCTTCAGGTACTCATGAAATCGTAATGACACGATTGCAAACAAACCATACCACGGGCGGGGTTAGAACCCGCGGTCATAGAGTCATAAAACTCCAGACCGACGCGTATATGAGTTAGTTTACTTAACCTCTCTCTCCTTATTATCTTCCACTTGTAGAAAAATAAAACTTGTGTACAGTGTTTGGACATTTACTTAAGGGTACGTTCGCCACGAGTGTCTTCTTGAGTCCTAAGACACACATAAGAAAGGATTATATATAGTGGTGGGGATAAGGTAGCATGCAGTGATGAGGACGCCTTGGCGGCTGCTGCGGCTGTAGTGAGATTGGTATGGTTAAAGGAAGAACCTGCTTGCATGGGCCAGTAGACCTGCTGAAGTGCTCCTCTTTGCATTGTTGTGAAGTAAAAATCGCGTGACAACCGTCTTCAAAATGGGCAAGATCCTATGAGCGGCTTCTATATACTTTCGACTGCATTATCTTCCCGAACGACTAACTTAGCCTCATTGACCTTCTTAATGTATCTAACATCGTCTGTGTAAGACACGGGCGCTTTTACGATCGTTATGGTTGCAGATGTTCTTGTGTTTACTACTAATCTACACAGATCTTATTTCTTCTCTGTGTATATTCTGCTAAGAGTCTTCGAGATCTAGGCTGAGAGCTTCGATTTCTGAGTCACTGAGAACAATATCAATTCTGCCCATGTCTTCCATTTCCTCTGTGAGGAGAGTGTAAAATATTTTCTGGAAAGCTGCAGCTTCGACTGCACATCAGTATGTGGTAGTCAGAAGCAGCAACATCATGTGGTAACTTTGCTGAGAATGTGCTTGGCATTAGGACTGAAGAAGCCACTCGTGTTTACTTCATAGAATGTTCTGAACTGTCGGTACGACCAAACCATATACCTCCAGTACACGTCTTCATCATAAACAGAGAATATTCCTACTTCGCTCAAGATAATTCAGCTAATTGTTCCCGTGTGTTCCAGCATACCGTGCTGTACTCGTGTATTCCAGCATACCGTGCTGTACCCGTGTATTCCAGCATACCGTGCTGTACCCGAGTCAAAAATTCAGCCCTTGTCTACTTTATCTCTGTCTCTGAGAATCTTGTGGTTGACTCCCTCTTTGATTCTAATGATGTATTATAACAGCTCTGTTAACTGTGACAGTCAAACTATCCATAAATAGAGAAAAATCAAGAGGAAGTCGAGTCGGTAACGTCACTATAAAGGAACGTTCTCCCTAAACTACAGAACAGTTTCCCTAAACGGCGCACCGAACAAAGTATTGATCAATATAATAAAAAAAGGCTGAACAAAAGCACGAAATTCCTAACGTATCTTAAAGAGGTCAGAAAAGAGGATGAATGCAATACATACCGCTAGAATATAAGAAAATCTCAAACTTTCACACAATTATTTAGAAAATTATAAGTGTAGAGGTATAGCTTAAGGAGTAAATGAAATATAGAAAACAAACGTTAAATTAATGGATATTAATGGATATTAATGACCAAACGAGGATAGATTCATACATATCATTCTTTGTGAATGAAGTGAAAATAATGAGAATACAAACCAAAGTAGAAAGCGGCAGGAGAATGTGGAAAGAGTTCAATAATGGTCGAACAAATATGCACATAAAATTATCATCAATATGATTAAAACAATGTAAATGGAAGGTAGCGAAAGGAGATCCGAGACAGATTAACTCCCGCGGCAAAAATAATCTACGGAATTAGGAAAGAAAATGATGACCTGGGAAAAATCATTATCTCAAGCCTGTCTCCCCTGCTGCGCACGTAAAAAGAATAACACTGGCTAAACTGGCACATATAACACTGGCATTCAGTAATTATTCCCGACTCAGTAGCACCACCAGGAGGTCCGAACTAGTCCAAAAACGACTTGAATCAAGAGAAATTCAACAAGAGAACATCCAGAGGAAATGCTGCAATCCAAGAACTTTGGTTTCCTGTCTTTGGAAGACCAAAGCAACTAGTCAAACAAAATATTCCGGGTCATGGATAAGGTAAACAAAGAAAGGTTCCATACCAGACTAGAAACTCAAACAAGAGGACATGTATGAAGCAACAAAAGAGCAGATCCTCAGCGACATCCGAAAAAACACTAATTCAGACAAACACCCAGTATAAGCAGATTCCAAACACAGGATCAAAAGCAAATTTAACTCATTCTAAAGTTAAAAGGTGGAAACATGAACTAGAGCTCAACCCTTTCCCTCCAACACTGAAGGGTAATGGGGACAGTTCATTGCTTGATAGAGATTTGCGCAGCGAAACGTTACCCCCAATAAAAGCTTGTCCTGCAACGTGCGTCTTTGCTATTGTCGGTAATGCCTATTGGGATTCATCTCCTCAAATATAAACAAACGATATTGGTACCACAGGGTTCCACTAATCGCAATCAAGAGGGATCAGGAACTGAGACAGACACACACACAAAAAAAAATGCGCAGGCGCACACGTCGCAAAGTCCCATACACACAGTTTCAATAGCAGGTATGACAGCGCCCCAAGGAGGATGGTGGGCACGGGAACCAGTAAATGCCGGCCACCTTTGAAGTAGAGAATCGGGACACAGACACACACACACTCGACCCTCACAAACAACTCTTTGAGGATACAAATGGTGATTAACACCGGTCAGTTTGTAATGACACACAACGTGTGGCAACTAGAACGTTTTTATCAAGGAGACGTTTCACCCTCCAAGGCCACTGGGTAGCATAACGTTTCCTAGATTAATAAAAAAAAAAAAGCAGTCCTAGCTATCGCTTGTGTCTTACTCACGAAGGGGAGAAAAATAAACACCCTATATTTTCGACTCCTTTATTAAGCTGGAAAAAAATAAAAATAAAAACCAGGGAGACGAAGGCCTGGGCGTCATGTGAATGTGTGTGTAGCAACCACATACCAGATGAGAAACGCATCGTATGTGTTTGTGTGTGTGTCTAGAGCTGCGCTATCAGCCGCTGCATTAGCCTGTAGCCAGGTCGTGCGCCACTGCGCGAGATGGTGAGAATTATAAAGCTGAAACTACCAATTATGAGGAATAAAGTGGGCAGGGAGAGGTGACTGCCTCACCTGTATCAAGTTCTCACATCTAGTCTGGCTGGTGGGAGCGAGAGAGAGAGCGAGAGCGAGAGAGAGAGAGAGAGAGAGAGAGAGAGAGAGAGAGAGAGAGAGAGAGAGAGAGAGAATGATTACTGATTGAACTCCTAAACAAAGAGATTTTAATTTTCCAGTAATTCCATCTTGAAATGTTTAAGTGAAAACACACACACACACACACACACACACACACACACACACACACACACTGTATTTACCTGCCTGAAGCCAGCACCTGATGAAGCTTATAAACTATACAAAATCCAGAGATTCGCCATGAAACTGGTCCTGGAGCCGAGAGAACTCATTTACTGAGACTGAAGGAGGTAAGTCTGATGACCCATGCGAATACATGCTAACATACAAGATTTGGGGACCACGGTTCGAGCCTCTCGTCCATCGTTCCGTTTATTCAAAATATTCAGGGGGCATGACAGGGCATACAGACAGGGATAGATAGATCGAAAGTTGAGGATTGGTGATATGGGAACAGGTGTAAGTAAGAGATACAGTTGGGCCACACGGATATCAGGAAGTATTTCTTAAGCCTCTGTGGTCAGGAAGTGGAATGATTTCGATGAAATGGCAATGACAGCACCGTACACGATTTTGATAAACAGTGTAAGACCCAATTCGAGAGATAAAGTAATAATGGGAAGACGGGTGTACTGCATCTTCCTGGGCAGCAAGAAAGCGCATAACATGGTACTAATGCTGAGACTAATCCAGAAATCAGATGAACGGGCAAGAATACTAGGTAAACTGATACACTGGATCAGGGAGTATCTGAAGGATAGGGGAAAGAGGTTAACAGTTAGGAATGAAACGGTATGATTAAGAAAACAAGTGGTGTCCCACAAGGATCGACACTAAGACTGCTACTCCTAATATGTGTCAGAGATATAGAGAAGGGATTGTGTTTTACGTGTGCGCGCGCGCGCTTCTTGATAAAAAAAATATAAAGCCATAATGAAAAAAGACAGACATAAGCTTACCCCCAGGGGTACTTAACAAGCTCTATACGTGATCTAACAAGTAGATGTTGGAGTTGAGTCCAAGTGCAAGGTTATGCAGTTTAGAGAAGGAGAAAGAAGATCGTTAGCAGAGTACAGTGAAGGTGGCGAGAAGCTACACTTATCAATGAATGTAAAATATCTTTGGGTTAATGTCACACCAAACATATCACTGGAGGTACACACAAATAGCATTACTTCATTGGCTTATAAAAAAAAACAGCTTTAAGGAACTTGAACAATAAATCCTTCAAAATTTCATACTCGAGATATATTAGGTTCATTATAACGTGCCTGAGTCTAGCTTGGAAACCTCCCCTTCCCCCACAATGGATTTTCATGTGCATAAATTAGAAAAAGCTCAAGTGTTTGCAACCGAACTAGTCCCAGAGCTGAGAGAAATGCAATATAAGATGATTAAGTAAATGACCTTTATGAATTGTGAGGAAAATATAATTACGATATACATTTTTTAAGTATCATTATAGTAGACAGGGAAAGACGGTGTGAACTGAGAGGAGCAGCGACAAGCGCACGTATGTAGGTGGAAGCTGGAGAGACCAACGAGCGGATGGAATATTAGGAAGTACGTATTTCTTCTTAGGGTGACTGACAAGTGAAATTAGGTGTAGGAGCAAATCGTGGAGCTGAATTTAATACTCGGTTCCAAGAGAAGGTTGTATATGATCAAAGAATAAAGAAAATCAGTAATAACGGTTAAAGTAGTTGAAGAGGCGGGGCTCAGGATCCGAGATTCGACCTTTGCATACACAATTAGGTCAGTACACACACACGTCCTATAAGGAGAGGTTAAGGGAAATCGACCTGACGACACTTTAGGACAGGAGAAATAGGGAGGATATGATAACGACATATAAAATAATGAGAGGAATCGACAAGGTGGACAGAGACAGGATGTTCCAGAGATGGGACACAGCAACAAGGGGTCACAGTTGAAAGTTGAAGATTCAGATGAATCACAGGAATGTTGGGAAGTATTTCTTCAGTCACAGAGTTTTCAGGAAGTGGAATAGTTTCGGAAGTGATGTAGTGGTGGCAGGATCCATACGTAGCTTTAAGAAAAGGTATGATAAAGCTCATGGAGCAGGAAGAGTGACCTAGTAGCGACCAGTGAAGAGGCGGGGCCAGGAGCTGTGACTCGACCCCTGCAACCACAACTAGTTTAGAACAACTAGGTGACTACAGACGAATTCACACTATCATGAATGGGGTCCCACAAGGATCATTACTGAGATCAGTACCATTCCTGATATACATGAACAATACACCAGAGCGCAGATACTGTGTATACACCAGATCACAGATACTGTGTACTGAGCACAGATACTGTGTATACACCAGAGCACAGATACTGTGTATACACCAGAGCACAGATACTGTGTATCACTGTTTGTGGATGATGTAAATAAAAGAATAAACAAAACGAAAATAAAAGGATACAGCAAGAAGACCTAGTCTTCAAGGATGATCACACAAGAGGCTGTTGGTATTCATCCCCTCAGGTGCATGGGCAAGAAACTCGAAGTAAAGAGAAGACCTAAAACGGAGTACAGCCTGGAAGATAAAAGTTGCAAAAAATATACAAATGGAAGGACCTAGGAGTGAGCGTAACAATAAGGATTTCACTAGAAGATACATCAATCAAATAACGTTCGTTGCATACTGCTTTCAAAAATCTGAAGAAAAGTTTCATGTGTGAATCTAAACAATATGACTCAGGTCGGTCATGCAACAAAACAAAAATCAACAGGTTTGCAATGTTGTTTGTCCTAGATATGAGAGGATTAATGTTTTTAGAGGAAAAATGTACTAGGTGCTAGGTACTCAAGTGCCAGGTACTCAGGTACAAGGTACCAGGTACAAGGTACCAGGTACTCAGGTTCAAGGTACCAGGTACAAGGTACCAGGTGCTCAGGAACAAAGTACCAGGAATGGTGAAAAGGAATCACGGATGGAACGGAAGACACAGATGACCTTCAAGTGTGTCATGAGACACAGATGACCTTCAAGTGTGTCATGAAACACAGATGACCTTCAAGTGTGTCATGAAACACAGATGACCTTCAAGTGTGTCATGAAACACAGATGACCTTCAAGTGTGTCATGAAACACAGATGACCTTCAAGTGTGTCATGAAACACAGATGACCTTCAAGTGTGTCATGAAAACACATGCTCTTCAAGTGTGCCATGAAATACAGATGACCTTCAAGTGTGTCATGAAACACAGATGACCTTCAAGTGTGTCATGAAACACAGATGACCTTCAAGTGTGTCATGAAACACAGATGACCTTCAAGTGTGTCATGAAACACAGATGACCTTCAAGTGTGTCATGAAACACAGATGACCTTCAAGTGTGTCATGAAACACATGACTCAAGTGTGCATGAAAACAGATGACCTTCAAGTGTGTCATGAAACACAGATGACCTTCAAGTGTGTCATGAAACACAGATGACCTTCAAGTGTGCATGAAACACAGATGACCTTCAAGTGTGTCATGAAACACAGATGACCTTCAAGTGTGTCATGAAACACAGATGACCTTCAAGTGTGTCATGAAACACAGATGACCTTCAAGTGTGTCATGAAACACAGATGACCTTCAAGTGTGTCATGAAACACAGATGACCTTCAAGTGTGTCATGAAACACAGATGACCTTCAAGTGTGTCATGAAACACAGATGACCTTCAAGTGTGTCATGAAACACAGATGACCTTCAAGTGTGTCATGAAACACAGATGACCTTCAAGTGTGTCATGAAACACAGATGACCTTCAAGTGTGTCATGAAACACAGATGACCTTCAAGTGTGTCATGAAACACAGATGACCTTCAAGTGTGTCATGAAACACAGATGACCTTCAAGTGTGTCATGAAACACAGATGACCTTCAAGTGTGTCATGAAACACAGATGACCTTCAAGTGTGTCATGAAACACAGATGACCTTCAAGTGTGTCATGAAACACAGATGACCTTCAAGTGTGTCATGAAACACAGATGACCTTCAAGTGTGTCATGAAACACAGATGACCTTCAAGTGTGTCATGAAACACAGATGACCTTCAAGTGTGTCATGAAACACACATGACCTTCAAGTGTGCCATGAAACACTTATTGAGTACCACGATGGTGGTGAATGATCGAAATGAGATCTAAATAAGGAAGTGGACGAAGCAGACTCCATACACAGCTTAAAGATTAGATACGACAGGGTCCTAAAGGACTGAAACCACATAGTTGTAAGCCACAGATAAGCTAGTATATCATTTATTATGTAAATTGTTTGGAAACCGAAAAGTTGATGAGCGAAACGCTTGAGCAAATCTTGGGTATCTTCATCGTGGAAACATTTCGTCAGCCAGTGGTTTCATCAGTCCAATACAGCGAGAAAAATGGTGGATGATGTGAGGGAGTTTGAGGTAATCAGTCCCTCAGCCTGGAGATGGGTTAATCTCGTCAGTACAACATATGCACGGGGTAGGTTATATACTGGAGACAAGTGAGGCGAAGCAGTTGCAGGCGGAGGCACTGGTGGACAAAATCCTATTAGCATGAGCTACTTCCACTACTGGGTTGCGTCTACCAGCAGTGAGCCGTCAACTGCTTCAACACACGTCTCTCCAATATATAAGCCTCTTCTCCGTTCATATATACTGCACTATTTTCAAGACTCATTGATTGAACACTGCCTCAAACTCCTTCATGTCTTCTACCGTGTTTTTTTCTCTTTTGAACTGAGGAAGCCACTGCCTGGCGAAACGTTTCCACATCAGACATGCTCAAGTGTTACACAGGTGTTTAGTATAACATTTGTAACTGCTATCATAGTTACAAACGAATAAGTAGGTAATTACTTATACGTACATCCATACCCTCGCTTACCCACTCATCACCATAATCATTATCATCACTGTCATCACCGTCGTCATCAACAACAGCAGCAGTAGCAGCAGCAACAGCAGTAGCAGCAGCAACAGCAGTAGCAGCAGCAGTAGCAACAGCAGTAGCAGATTCAAAGCTCTTTCTATACTTTCCGAAATTTTGTCTGAGACTTTACAAAGTACTAACAAATTTTCTGATAATTTGTAGCTGCAATTTTTTTTTTCAATTATAAAGAATAAAAGTCATATTACCATAGGTGGAATCACAAGTCCACCAACAGAAATGACAACTAGACAACGCTAGGGTCCGCCCCATACCATTATTATCCTGATTTGACAGTGTCATGTCATTTTTTTTTCAGTAAAATAATGGAAGCATGTCATGATTTCCTTGATTCGCTACTGATCATCTCTTCTGACTACATGTTTTACCCGGTCTCATTAAAAATTTCCTAGCTTATAATTTCCTATACCCGATTTTTTTTATGTAACCTTTTATTTCCATGTTGTCCCCACATCCAGAAAGTGGCATGCAATTTTTCTTGATTTTATAGGATCCATGAAAATAATTTTCCTTGTGCAATCTGTCATGTTTCACAGTTTTATTAACAAGCGGGTGTTGTTCACCTACTTTTTAAGATACTGTGTTTCACGGAGTGTTAGACCCGTGTATATCATTTAACGCAAGGAGTGCTGGAGGCTCTATCCTCCGTCCGGTAATCGTCGTCTGGTTTTGGTCTCATTCGGACAATATGTTGGGAATTTGTAAACTAATTCACTATTACTTACAGATTGTTTTACCTCACGTTGCTGCCTGTATATCATGCTCTGTCAACAGGTTTATATAGCGTTATTTTGAAGAATTGAGACACTTATGCAACATATGGGAATCTTTATTGAAGAAACGTTTCGCCACACAGTGGCTTCTTCAGTCCATACAAAGCAGGAAGGTATAAGGAGAGGAGGAGTTTGAGGTAATCAGTCCCTCAGCCTGGAATCGATGTGTTCAATCCATCAATCTTGTAGGAAGTACAGCATAGGGCCAGTATATAAGCCACCTCTCTGGCCCTATGCTGTACTTCCTACAAGAGTGATGGACAGTACACATCGATTCCAGGCCAAGGGACTGATTACCTCAAACTCCTCCTCTCCTGCTTTGTATTGGACTGATGAAGACACTGTTTGGCTTTGAAAAAGTTTAGCTCTACGTAAGTAAAACCTTATTAATAATAACTTGCTCTGCACCTGTGTTTTTTTTCCTTATTCGGCGAAAGTATTGAAATTTGTGTACACTTGAGAGTGTTGGTCCGAACAAAGGGTAACTCCGTCAAAACCAAACAGTAATATACAACACTTGGTAAAAAGTTGAAGCATGTGAACAGTGTGACCCAGAGTGATCGTTGTCAGGAATCCGGGTCAAAGGTCATGGTGATATTGTGTTACGTTTGCTGATTGGATCTGAGCCAAAGAACGTCCAGGGCTTTTGTTACACGTCGTATTATCTTCTGTTGTTTCTTCCTGATTTAATACCGAGGAGACTGGAGATAACAGTGGCTTTAAGGAGAAGATTATGCACGCAAGACGTCGCTCATAGTGTGGGAAACGACTTATCACAATACCTCACCTTTCTTTGTGTCGTGGACACGTCTGCTTGTGTATGCAAATGTGATTTCTTTCTGTGTGAGGAAATGTTCAGTAATTGCAATAGTTAAAGATGATTACGTATGGTTTGTATAAGTTTAAATGTAGGAAACTTCTCATTGTTCTCGGTATCTAAAACGGTCGCATCAATTTGATATACTATTAGAAAAAATTTGCATGGAGACACCTTGCTTTTACAATCAGGATCAAATTCTACCAGAGCAGCTCTGTACTTCAGACTAGAGTTGATTAAATTAAGACTATATTCTTTGATTTGAAGAAAAAAAAAGGAATATATTCTAGCAAAATGAATATATACCAACATCTATACTACTGAATGCGCGACCGAACTGAATTTCAAGAACCGGAGCTCGATACCCACCCAAGGTGTTGCCTTGGGAAAGCACTTTAGTAAGTATATTTAGGTACAGGTAAACGTAAGGTTATTTAAATACAAGTACACATAATTACAATTATCATTATCTAGTAACGTGTGTAAATTACCTAGGATAACCCCCAATAAAGTCAAAGTCACTTATTTCCACTGGGGTCTTGGCTTCACCACACTTGTTCGAGTCAGGTGTGACCGAGTGCCAACTTCTCTAACTCGTCACAAGTCGTCTATATCCAAATGATATTCATTTAAAATTTTCTTACGTGGTTTTCAACTTCCGTTCTTTAAAGCTTCACGTGAATTTACATATTTTATTTCCCCCCAGGTGATGACACGCTGCATTAAGGTTGGTTTTACAAACTGCTAAACGAGATTAAAGAACAAAGAAGACACAATACCGTGACTGGTACAATACACAAATAACCTGCACATAGGTTTCGAAAGTATTTTCTTTTCTCGCAGCCCGACTTCTATGATGACTGCGTGATCAGTCAGGCTATTGCTGCCACCGTAACAATTAAAACCTGGCTGATCAGGGACCGTCTACAGGAACTTTGCTTGCATATTTTTTTGCTGTTGTTTTGGTTTTCTTAGATTCCGTTACTATTTGTTAACTCAATATATATTTTACGACTCACTTGCCATGAGTTCTAACCCCACCCGTACCGTGTTTTTTTAAATACATATATTTTCACGGCTCTTACATTTTTTTTTCACTGATTTAAGTTACTTCTGTAAAAATGAGCGTTGTTTATCCCCCCTCCCTGTCCCTCTCTATGACTCATCTTATTCCACAGACATCCCTCTCTCTCATAGCTTTATATTTTCTTTGATGTCATCTTTCATCAGATGGGAGAATGTGAAGATCATGCCCCATGTGACGTAACTACCGGGAAGTTCCGACCGGGTGAGGTAAATGTCAGCAGTGAGCGTCACCTTCTCTAAGCTCACCAGTATTTAACGTCACTTGATGTATAATCAGCTTTCACACATTTTAATCTGCTTGAAGATACGTCTCAGAACTGAGACCTAAAAATATAGGCATGTCATTTTTTTTTTTAGTTTTATTTTCAAAAGTGAATTTTAATAATTTATCAGCGTGCCACGACAATATTTTCAGTCGTAAGTGGATATGTGTGCATGTGTGTGTGTGTTTGTAGAGAGAGACAGAGATTAAATTTTTTTTGGGTTCAGAGAAGTTGTGGAAAAACTTGTTATTTATGAATCTCTCACAAAAAAAATTTCAAGAGTTCATGCATATTGATTTTGTACGTTTTATATATATATATATATATATATATATATATATATATATATATATATATATATATATATATATATATATATATGTCGTGCCGAATACGTAAAACTTGCTATTTTGGCTTAAATAGCAACGCTCTTCTTGCCGAATAAGACAAGCAAAATTTGGGAATGCAATACTTTCGCAAAAATCATTCTGAACCTAACGAAAAAATATATTTCATTGTCTTTATTTGTTTATTATTAAATTATTGTAAACTTATATAAAATATATTTAGTTGGATCAGGCTAAATTAAATTGCGCTTGTTATAATAAGGTTAGGTAACTTTCCTAAGGTTCTTTTGGTATAAAATCCTTAATATTTATATTAACAAAGATGAAAAAATATATCTTTAAATGTATAAGATAAAATTTTAGAAAGGACTTAATTTTAATCAAGTTGTTGCTAATTGACCAGTTTTACCTATTCGGCACGACATATACACGCACATACACACACACACACATACACACACACTGCATCAAACGCAAGACTGGCAAATTTAAGGGCATCATTCAGGAACATCAACAAGGAGACATTCATGACCTTATACACTGTATATGTAAGTCCCATCTTGGAGTATGCAGCACCAGTATGGAACCCATGTCTGGTTAGGCATGAAAGGAACCTGGAAAAGATGCAAATGTTTGCAATGAAACGAGTCCTAGAGCTGAGGGGAATGACCGATGAGAAGAGGCTAGAGAAATGAAACCTGGCCATACTAGAGGACAGAAGGACCAGAGGTGACATGAATTCGACATACAAAATGCTCAAAGAAATTGACAGGGTGGATAGGGAGAATCTGAGAGGAGAGTCTCGGGTAAACTAGTTCACAGGTAGACGTTAAAAAACAGATTAATTACAGCATCAGATTGGAATCCACACCTGGTCAAGCACGTCAAGAAATTAGAGAAAGTACAAAGGTTTGCAACAAGACTAGTCCCAGAGCTAAGGGGAATGTCCTATGAAGAAAGGTTAAGGGAAATCGGCCTGTCGACACTGGAGGACAGGAGGGTCAGGGAAGATACGATAACAACATACAAAATACTGCGAGGAGTTGACAAGGTGAACAGAGACAGGATGTTCCAGAGATGGGACACAAACAAGGGGTCAGAATTGGAAAACTGAAGACTCAGATGAGTCAAAGGGATGTTAGGAAGTATTTTTTTAGTCATAGAGTTGTCAGGAAGTGGAATAGTCTGGCAAGCGATGTAGTGGAGGCAGGAACTATACATAGTTTTAAGACGAGGTATGATAAAGCTCATGGAGCAGGGAGAGAGGACATAGTAGCGACCAGTGAAGAGGCAGGGTCAGGAGCTATGACTCGACCCCTGCAACCACAAATAGGTGAGCACACAATTCTCTCTCCCTCTTTAGACTTGTCTTTCTCTTCAAAATCACACGAGTTATTTAGAAGTTTAATAACGAAAACAAAACAAAACAATATAATCTCTATTTCCTATGTTAGTTCCTCGTTACCTCTGGAGAGAGTCTCTGGCTCCATTCTTTGTCTTCTCCATCCTGGATCTCAAAAACAATGCATCTATAGATTACAGAGGTACAGCATAGGCACAACCACCATGATTTGTTTGACACCTTAATTTACATAACATATATTTTTGTTTTGCTTGGTTAACTCTCGCCTCGGCGTACCTCACCTTCCCCTTCTCCATTATTCTGTCTTATATACAATTAAAACCTCCTAAGCATTACATTCTTTACCAAGGTTTTGCTTAACATTTCTTGTTACTCTTGTGTCTGGTAATATTCTACAGTGTACCATAACACTCCCCCTCAATACAAACTGAAATATTCATAATACTGTAAATGTAAATCAAGCTAGAGTTTCCAGCCTGGGAGATTTTTACACTTTAAATTGAGTCTGGATTCTCAACTGAGAGCATCGTGGTATAGCAACGAATTTTAGCAGATCAACATCAGTTTTTTTTTTTCAGATAAAATTCCAGTTTCAGTTAGAATTGGTTTAGTGATGACTCGGGAGAAGTCTTTAACGATACCTAAATTTTCAGGCTAATACTTTTCCAACTTTGTGACATTTCATGTTTGGGGTGAGAGGATGTATTATGGTAAATTGTAAAACGTCACCCCTCACTCGAGATACAGTAGATTTTGTGTAAAACGCGGATATAGAGCAACAATTGGGGTCAAACACAACTTGGTATCTCGGCAGGAAACCTAATATCAATATTTGTTGTCTGTTTTCTTCAGGGGCTTTGAGCGTCAGGGACTCTCACTGAAGTCACATGTTAGGCTTCAGCATGGGCATGGTAACCTACCACTATCTGATGTTATATATATATATATATATATATATATATATATATATATATATATATATATATATATATATATAAGATAAGATTTTGCTTTTGGATATTTTACTCATATGAAAAAAATGTAAAGCTCTGAATTTATCTAAACCTCCCGTTTTTTTCTGGTGTGAAGAAGGGGAGTAAAGTTTGAGGTTTGGGCTTCTAGTGTACGCGCAGCCAGATGTAGGGATAAGTTTGGCGTAACTTTAATAGCTGTCGTTCCAGCGCCCACAGACGAAGAGATCCTCCAATCTTCCTTCCCCTCCTCTATCCTTCCAAAACCAAAAAAAAAAATTAAAGCTTGGCTGAGATGCTACCAGGAAGCTAACTTACATTTTTTCAACAATTAGCTTCGTTACACTACTATACGTATGCAATATCTATTTCAAGTAATTCTCAAAGGTTCAGAAACTAAATATCCGCAAATTGGAGTGCAGGACAAAAAAACGTCAATATATGAAATATTTTCTCGTCTGGGGAATCTAATTACCGTAAACATTAGATTATTATAACACCTGAGTGAACGTCTTAAACCCACCGCAGTGTGTTTGCACCTCTACACTCTTCTCACCTACACTTAATTCACTTTCACCTTCCCCACAAACCCCATCCCTTACTTTCTCCACCTTACCTCATCCTCCTCATTTTCAATAACGCTCCCTTCCAATTATTTTATCTTGAACCTCCTTATCAATCGCTTTATTCCCTATATTTCCTCTTCTCCTGTCCCTCTCTCTTATACCCCTCTACCCTTCTCTTCTACCATCCTTGTTTACCTTCCTCCCACTCTTTTTTCTTTACATCCATCCTATTCCTATCTCTGTCTTCACTCTCCCTCTTTATCTTCCCTCCCCCTGGCACTCACTCTTCCAGTCGCACCTAGACAAACGGAGATAAGCAGCTGGACTTAGTAACCAAGATGCGGCCTAGCCAGCCATGGGCTGGTTGAGGAGGTGGTTCATCCATTACTCATTGGCTTATAAGTAACGCGTGTCAAATCAAAATACAGTGTACTACTTCCATCTACGCAAACCCTCACGACTTGGATATCAGCTGATCCCAATCTCCTTTCAGAAGCGTGTGGCTGACGGCTAATTACGAAGGGGCCGAGTTTTTTGCTTTATAGCTCATGGAGTAATTTTTGAGGCATTCGCTGGGAGAACGCGAGTAGAGAGGGACGGAGTGAGAGAGGGGGAGAGGAGAGAGGAAGAGCTAACGAAGAGGGAGAGATGTAAAGAGAGAGAGATGTAAAGATAGAGGGATGTAAAGAGAGAGGGATGTGAAGGGAAAGGGATGTAAAGAGAGAGGGATGTAAAGAGAGAGGGATGTGAAGGGAAAGGGATGTAAAGAGAGAGGAATGTAAAGAGAGAAGGAGAGAGACTAGGTAGACAGGCGTGCAAACAAAGAACCCACACCATGGGAAGAGTGAGAAAGATGCGTGCAGAACGACCCAACTGGCCGAACATCCACAAATACAGACAGTGTAGACAGGTTCTCAGAGAAGAGAAACTAGAAGATAATCTCTGGAGATTATCAAATCCTTACCCAACTTTTAGTCACCTTCCTCTCTGTCTCTCTCACACACACACACATAATAAGGGTGATAACACCATACTTCCTCCCTCTCTTCTCAGCCTTACTAACCACTCCCACAAAACCAGGAAATTCAAAGCCACACCCTTCGTTAAGGCGTGAGCAATTGAAGGCGAAGCCTTCAAGGCGAATATGTTAACTTGTGAAATGTTTCACTGCAGCCACATGAATTATTGCTTAATTTTGTTATCAAAATACTCTCAGTGGTGTGTTCAGAGTGTCACCCATGGCACTAGTATGTGGTGCAGAAAGAAGCTACACTTGTATGGGGAAGTATATTAACATGCATGGGAACTATCCTTTATTAAATTGTATGGGGGAACTATATTAACTTGTAGGGAGGAGCTATGTTAACTTGTATTTGGGAACTATATTAACTTGTAGGGGGGGAACTGCTCCATACAAATGAACTAAAAACAGTGAGGCAAAATTGCCGACACTAAAAATTTCTTGTAAATCAAAGGTAACCTCGCCCTTCATGAACTATAATTTCATGCCGGTGAAGAGCTCTTGATTCAGGGAGATACAGCTAGCTTCCATTTCCTCGGACCAAACGTAGCTCCTACGGGCTTAATACTTTCCCCAAATATATGATACTTCCCTTCCTCGGATCTGCTTGCCTCCCATTTCCCAGGCGATGTATGACCCTTATGGTCTAGCGATTCCCCATGGAATTAAAATAATAATAATTACTACTACTAATAATAAATAAATTAATAAACAATAATAAAGCTGACGTCAGGAAATACCCTGAAGTCAAAAACATTTCTGGAGAGTAATAAACGACAACCGACAGTCTTTGTTTACATTTAAAGCATGTTTACAAAATGCATAACAAAGCTCTTTTTACATATATATATATATATATATATATATATATATATATATATATATATATATATATATATATATATATATATATATATATAAGATACGTAACCATGCAGTATATTTAGCTTCATGCACATGCGTGCTGCTTCACTTGTGGAATTCAGATGAGGTCTCAATTATTATTTGCTTTACACAATGATTCAGAGGCTAAAATGTCCAGCTTGTAAATGTCAGAAGTCAGTACGGGGAAGCGAGCACGAGTGATGAGGTGATGGGAAAAAATACAGAATGCAATATCTTAGAAATATGATTAATGGCAATGTTTCGGTCTTGAGAACCTGGTCACTACAAATGTACATTTGGAGTTTGGAGTTTTTATAGTGTCTACTAAAATTATAAGAGTGGGGAAAGGTAGTCACGGCGAATGAGAACAATGAGTGCATATGGGTTACCCCTACCCCCCCCCTCGCTGGACAGGAACGTGAATGTTTTGTGTCGTACCTTGTGAGGCACAAAACGTTGAGTTTTGACTCTGACCGCGGGTTCGAACCCCACCCGTGGTATGGTTTTTTTTAAAAGGGGGACTATAGCATGACAGCAGGTTAAGTTAGGTAAGGTTCACCCTCCAATATGGTTCCAGAAATAATCGATTCGGTTGCAGCTGATGAAACAGCTGTGCTGGAAAGATTGTGTCGGCACTATGCTTGGGGCATATGCAAATATGGAGTGACTGGAAAAATACAGTTTAATATGACACTCCAAGGAAATTCAGAAATCTCTTCAATAAAGATGTTTGCTATACCGTAAACTGTTAATACTCCCACGGAATAATGTGTTATAATTCAATGAGAGAAAGTGCTATAACAAACTGTCGAGCATTCCTTGTGAAGAGAACATGGTGACCAGAATCACATAAAAATTAACCAGAACATAACAAACGCTGCCACGCGGGCAACATAATTTTTAGTGCCAGGAAGTGAAGAAGAGCAAGAAATGGTGAGAATATATCACCACCTAAGAGTCGTACTTGACTCGACGTTTTGTTATAAAGATCAACAAATAAATTCTCCTCTCCCAACACATGAACAAATAATATGACATCATTCCAAACACAAAAGTGTTTAACCGGGTAACAACAAAATACCACTTGTTAGATTAATTTTTACTGGATCATTTGTAATGATTGCAGTTTTAGCGGAGACCCACTTGAAATACGGATCCCTGGAAACAATCTTCTAAGGAGCGACAAAAGAAGACGACTAAGGGAAGGGGGGGAAAGGTTGGTCTTTAGGTCAAAGAGTCATTCATTGAAACTGAATTATTTAGCACTGATGATATAGTTGAAGTTCTGGTGTTAAAATTTTCAGTCAGAATTTCGTTGTTGACTAGTATATGAACCACCAGATGCAACTCTCTAGTGGTTCCAAAACCAACTCCTGCAAATCGAGCGCTGTCTTAAATGTCTCCCAAACCCTGCCCCAAATATCCTGTTGCTTATTGACTTCGCTTAATGGCACCTAAAAATGGTGGAATGCTGCAAATACAGTAATTGCAGAGAAAATTTCCAGTAACCAGTTCGGACGACCAGTCTCACTCATCCGGACGAAGATTCTGCAGTAAATTCTTCGCATTAGGTTAGTAGATAGCGGAACAGACCAGATTAGAAAATATTCTCGACTTCGTATTTATTAATGATGAAGACCTGATACAGAGCATTGCTAAAGGCAATAAACTCAGACCACAGCCTAACAAAATTTCTGACGTTCAGATTCATTGGTCAAAATACACTCAACTATGAGGTTATGTTCAACGAAACTACAAGAACTCAGTAGACATAGAATTAATCGCAATCATCGTAATCTTAACTGAAATATACTTGGATTCAGCAGCACTAGAGGTATGCTCCAGAAACATACCATTACGAAGGGAGATGAGAAGATGCAAGTTGGAAAGCGAGAGGCGTGCCCTTTAAAGAAGACGACGAATCATTTAAGTCCTAAAAAGCTGCTGATTTTGTGAACAACGAAGAGAAACATTGGTTAGGAAAACGTTGTGCCGAGTCAAACTTAATGCATCATACAGAACCAGGAGAGTTGGAGTGAACAAGAATACATTTTTTCTTATGTAAAATCCAGCGCCAAAAGACAACATCTGTTATTGAGATTTTAAGAGGAATGGAACAAAGTGAAATTAGTGAAAAACCTGAAATAAGTCGCAGTACGACTCATTGTTCAATAAGCCAGAAATCAGCCAAACGAAACGCACATCTGTGAAATTTCTGATACAACGAAGTCTTCCACTGGGGCAATGACAACTGTATTAAGTTCAGTAATGAATTCTAATAAAAAAACTATGATACCTCTGTCGGTGCGGAGTTTCGGCAACAATAAACAGCGTCATAATCTTAACCCGTATGATACGGTGTGAGGATTGGTTTCATACTAATCATACGCCAAAAATATAACTCGCTATTTATAACTTAAAGCATTATCGAGTACTTATTTATATCAGAAAACAAAAAACTACTCACCTACCAACTTCAGTATCCCCAACCCTTCTGAGTACAAGTACTGCTTCACACCTCCAGGACTGAAATCTGGCTTACCGTTTTCTCTTAGTTCCTTAATGTTGCCTTGCTTCAACTCCAACAGCAGATCAAGCCACTGAAACCCATCGTCTTCATTCCCTCCGATCTAGCACGCTGAATGCTCAGGTCCGAGGACATACGGTGGTGTGGGTGCCGCTGAGCTAATTTCATTCTACTCCCTGTTTAGTGAACTAGCCCAACAAGCAGTATATTATATTATTGTAACCACGAACGAGTGGTATTGATCAATAACAACACTGCGACTAGCCAAGGACTCTAACCCATGCTGCTTTGGCCCGCCTCATGGCAAGCGAAAAGACATGACTCTCTAACCCACAGGACCACGCAATCTTATAAAGAATGTTGTTATTGATCAATACTACTCGTTCGTGGTTACAATAATATAAAGTACTGCTAGTTGGGCTAGTACATCAAATAGGGAGTAGAATGAAATTAGCTCAGAGGCACCCATACCTCCGTATGTAGTAGGGTGACGGTAAAACACCTAGCTTGGCTGGGTGCGTCATTCTTTTTGGATTGCATGGTCATGTGGGTTAGATCGTCATGTGTTTTCGCTCACCATGAGGCGGGCCAAAACAGCATGGGTTCGAGTCCTTGGCTAGTAGCAGTGTTGTTATTGATCAATACCACACGTTCGTGTTTACAATAATATATATATATATATATATATATATATATATATATATATATATATATATATATATATATATACACACACACACACACAGAATTGAAGAGAGGAAAAAGGTGAGTGGTGCACTGAGGAGTCTGTGGAGACAAAGAACTTAATCCATGAAAGCAAAGAGGGGAATGCATGAGAGTATCTAGTTATACCAACGTTCTTATATGGGTGTGAGGCATAGGTGGTGAATGTTGCAACAAGGAGAAGGCTGGAGGCAGTGGAAATGTCATGTCTGAGGTCAATGTGTGGTGTGAATATAATGCAGAGAATTCGGAGTTTGGAAATTAGGAGGAGGTGCGGGATTACCAAAACTATTATCCAGAGCTGAGGAGGGGTTGTTGAGGTGGTTCGGACATGTAGAGAGAATGGAACGAAATAGAATGACTTCGAGAGTGTATAAATCTGTACTGGAGGGAAGGCGGGGTAGATGTCGGCCTGAGAAAGGTTGGAAGGAGGGGGTAAAGGAGGCTTTGTGTGCGAGGGGCTTGGACTTCCAGCAAGCATGCGTGAGCGTATTAGACAGGAGCAACTGGAGACAAATTGTTTTTATGACTAGACGTGCTGTTTGAGTGTGAGCAAGATAACATTTATGAAGGGATTCAATCCTGGAGATGGGAAGTACAGTGTCTGCACTCTGAAGGAGGTATGTTAATGTTGCAGTTTTACAACTGTAATGTAAGCAATGATGGACTGAGTGATGAAAGTTTTTCTTTTTCGGGCCACCCTGCCTTGGTGGGAAACGGCCGATGTGTGTGTGTATATATATATATATATATATATATATATATATATATATATATATATATATATATATATATATATATATATATATATATATATACATACATACATATATACATATAATATATATATAATGGTTCTAAGCAAGTAACAATACTGCGATTGGCCGGGAATCTAAGGCGTCTCAAAATTTTGGCGGGTTACTCGGGTGGCGTGCTAAACTAACATGAGTTTGATTCCTGGCCAGTCGAACCTTATCATACATACGCACGTCTATGTAGATATATTTTCACTGTTTAAGTTTATATTAATTTTCATTTTTGCCGTTGATTATAATTTCTTTTAACAATTTAGTGTTATAAATTAAACTACAATACTTAAAAGAGCTCAAATTTATTAGTTGTTTTCTCCCCACTGTTGATAAGACGCAGTATTTTTCACTTTTCTCGCTATAATTCCAGTACATCTCGTAATCGTCTCGTAATCTACTCTCCGAATGACTCACAGGAGATTAGCGCTTTAGATGAATATTATAATCCTCATTATATATTTTTTTTTACTAGAGTTACGTGTTGCATTTCAACGGATAAAAACAAAAATTGCTTTAACACACACACAGAGCAGTGAATGTTTCTTACGTTATAATGAGGCATTCGCATTTATTATATCATATCCAGCTGTGTAGTTGTCGCGTGAATGCATTCTGGCCAATTTTGTTCAACTTATGCAGCTGTGAAATATGTGGCCGGAAGTATAACACAGTGGGTGAAAATGCATTTTGACAGAATAAATTGCCACGCATGCAAAATTTGCGGTGAGGTAAATAGCAGTAACAACAGCTGTTTCTCTGCCTGGGGGAGCTATACCATTTTAGAATGTTGCTCTACTCTTCACTCTGGCGTACTAACACGCTTACACTAACCACCAAGATTATCATTGATCATTAACATAATAACTTTGTTGTCGCGAGACTTGTGTATTGACCACCTTTTTATTTTCGTGTCTGTAGGAATGGAGTCTGTGTTTTGAGTCTGCCTCCAAATAACTGATGAACGATTCACTAACTGTTCCTTCAGCCTCATGGGATGCAGCATACCCTCTCTTGAAACTATGTATACAATCTGCTTCCACCAAAAACTCACCATTAGACTGAAGTTGCATTTCATAACACCCTGTAATTCATCAGATGTTCCCGAAGGAATATCGTCAGCTGATTGGCAAAGTTTCTTCTTCCGTGATGATTTTGGTTTATGAGGTGCGAACGTCTGAGCCGATCGGCTTCAAATTTCCAAGACTGCTATACTGTAACCTGGGTAATGTTCATGCAACTAGTCTTTGCATGTGCTCTCCTGGTCAATTTTAAATAGATATTCTCGAAGAGGTTTCTGTGCAGTAACTTGACAGATCGGCTTCAAACTTTCAACAGTAGGATATCCTTAAAAAAAAAAAAATGTTGAGTATGTAGATGCGCATTTGCCAAATTTACTTTTTAATATATTCCGGCATTTCCATTCAATAATTTGGGCATGACTTTGCTAATTTACTAATTTACTTAATTAGTTTGGAATGATTATATTCCGAATAATAACTGGAAAATGCCGGTCTTGATTGTCTTCAATTATGGTCTTTGGCTGTATAAATTTTAATTAGTAAAATTTTATGAAACATTGTTTTTCTCTGCAACACCTTGAGAACGCTTCTTCTGCTCGGCTTCAAACCTGAAACTATGGTCAAATCTTTAATGAATTTGTTTTTTTTTTCCTTAATTTTGTACCGTGTAAATTCAAAGTTGCCAATTTTATCGAATTTAGGCAAACTAAAAAATTGGTTTCCTTAGAATAATTGGTGAATGCCTCGTTCAATCAGTTAGAATCCATGATCACTGATGTATTGTATTTAGAGGAGTTTAAAGGAAGTTTAGATTTGTTACTGGGTTGTGTAGGAGCCACTGAGCCAAGTTTATCTTCGGATCCACAGTTGCCATTGTCTGGTAACTCTGGTAAGTGTTTTTAGAGACCAGTTTCTTATGGGATTGCGGAGAATTTGAAATAGAATATAACCGAGAAAAGTGAGAAATACTGAAATATTGTATTGTTATATTTTTAAGTTTCACAAGTTTATAAATAACAACAAGGCACAATACCTGCGACTTAATAGAGTATTGTAGTATTAGTAATACTACTAGAAGTAATTAGTAATATTAGCTTTATTAACTACCACAGTGAACAAAGAAGAAACAGATGTTATATGCTGAATATTACGACATGATCTGGTAGCAGCAAGAATCATGCAAATGAGATTCTCACGGAGTTTTTATTTACGTTTCAATATAATTACGACATATATTTGGTGAAGCTGTTAAGATATTATTGCAATATTAATATTGGGATGACAGACGGATTTCGTGATGATCAGAAGGTGAGGCAGGAAATGTATTATTTTAAAATGGGATTTACGTCAATTTTCAAAATGCGCACTGACACACACACTCTTACACACATTCTCACACACACACACTCACACACACACTCACACACTCTCTCACACACACTCTCTCACACACACACACACTCTCTCTCACACACACTCTCTCACACACACTGTCTCACACACTCACACACACTCTCTCTCACACACTCACACACACTCTCTCTCTCACACACTCTCACACATACTTTAGTATGCAGCACCAGTTTGGAACCCACACTTGGTCAAGCACATCAAGAAATTAGAGAAAGTGCAAAGGTTTGCAACAAGACTAGTTCCAGATCTAAGGGGATTGTCCTACGAAGAAAGGTTAAGGGAAATCGGCCTTACGACACTGGAGGACAGGAGGGTTAGGGGAGACATGATAACGACATACAAAATACTGCGGGGAATAGCTAAGGGGACACAGAAACAAGGAGTCACAATTGGAAGTTGAAGACGCAGATGAGTCAAAGGGATGTTAGGAAGTATTTCTTCAGTCACGGAGTTGTCAAGAAGTGGAATAGTCTGGCAAGTGAGGTAGTGGAGGAAGGAAACATACATAGCTTTAAGACGAGGTATGATAAAGCTCATGAAGCAGGGATAGAGAGGACCTAGTAGCGATCAGTGAAGAGGCGGGGCCAGGAGCTGAGTCTCGACCCCTGCAACCACAAATAGGTGAGTACACTCACACACGCACTCTCACTCACACTCACACACATACACACACAATGGCAAATAAGTGTATGATTATGCAAACTGGGGAAGGGCAGAGAACACCTGAGACGGAGTACAGCTTGAGAGGCGAGAAATCACAAATATTGCTCGGAATTAAATATCTTGGAATGAGCATCACACCCAAAATATTTCTAGAGGTTCACATTAACCGCATTATATCAGCAGCATATGTGAGGTTAGTAAATCTCAACTGCCTTCAGGAATCATATCAAAGGCTAAAAGTGTCCGTATAAGACATATATCACGCTTATCCTAGAGTACGGTTAACCAGAATGGAGCCCTGCCCGCTCAAATATGTGCTTTATAAAAACTCGAGACGGTCCAAAGATCTGCAACATGACTAGTTCCTGAGCTGAGGCTGTTGAGTTATGAGGAGAAAAGGAAGTGATCCTGATCACCTTAAAAGAGAGGAGGAGCTGAGGAGACATGAACGCGACGTACAAGGTTTTGAGAGGATTTGACATGACGAAAGGAACAGACTTTGATATGAGGCCCAAAGATGAAGAGGCACAGATGTAAGCTAAAATACACAGGGATGTTAGGAAACACTTTTTTATTTTATTTAAATAAGTGGACTAAGATAATGAAGTGGCAGAGATGAACTGTGAACACAATTACAAAATATACAACAGATCCTATGAGACACAAAACCAATAATTCCGACGACTGTAGTTTACGAGGCTGGGCCAGGAGCTGAGACTCGACCCTCCCCTTCCCCTCGGTGAGCACAGGTGGCACATTTCACCACTGCTTCTGCTGATTTACCAGTCTTACAAGGCCTACTTTTTATCACTGGTGGTGGGTGACCTCAGTCTTATTTATGATAATGAGCGGACGGTCACGTTTTGAGAAATTTCTTTTTCCTTACAGATAAGAACTCGCATGACATCACATCCCTAAATGTATATGCATGTATTTATGCATATATTTTTGGTGCTGCTTTTCTCACACACACACACACACACACACACACACACACACACACACACACACACACACACACACGCAGCAGCACACACACACACCATTGGAGACTAACTCTAGGAAAATTTTTATGGTTTAGCTCAACTTTAAATATACTGTGTTGGACGTACTGTGTTGAAATGAGAGACTTGTGCAACGTTTGGGTATCTTCGGTCTGGAAACGTTTCGGCAGCCAGCGGCTTCTTCAGTCCAGCACAAAGAACGATGGAAGATTTGGAAGAGTTTGGAAGTAGTCAGTCCGTCAGCCCTGAGTTGATGTGTTTAGTCTATCACTCTTGATAATAGTACAGCATATGAGCGGAGAAGGGGCTTATATACTGCTGTCAGGCGAGATGAAGCAGTTGAAGACGGAGTCACCAGTGGGTAAATCCACTAGTGGAAGTAGGTCATGCCTATAGGTTTAGGCAAGGTTTGAAAAGTTCCTTGCATCAGTATTCTAAGTTGCTGTGTCTGTCAAGATTTGTATAAATGGTTTTAGAAAACCTACTTCCTCCTTCTACTAATATTTCGATCGCTACTCGATCCAAGAATGGTATACCTGCTTAGAATACTACCTGCCCTGTGTCTCGATTCACACAATAGAAATATGTAGTTCCGAGTGCGGCCTAAGTTGCTCAAACAGCTAAATGTTTTCAATGAATATCTGAAGTGAATAAGAATCAGCAGTCGCGGGTTATGAAATATACAATAATATCCAAATTTCTCAAGCAAAAGTGACAAATAGGACATTGGTCCAAAGGGACCAATATCGAAAAATAAACCAGCACATTTAGTCTGAAACTGCTCAAAAGTTGAAGTACTGGAGAATATCGGATGAAGCACCCAAAAATTATTGCATGAAAACCAGGACCCCGTTTAAATTTTCCAAATTTATTCCATATAAAAAGGCAAGTCGGGGCTTATGCAGGCAAAAATCAATCCCAATTTTTCTCTATGAGTGACCAGCGTTGAATTTTTAAGACTTATTTCAGTTTTGCCTACATATTTTACTATGATAACCCAATAAATTCAAGGACTGACTTCTTGTCATAAGAGACATTCTCCAGCTATTCCACGGAAACCAATTTATTCTATAAATTGTTACATTAAAACTTACACAGCCTGAATTCAAGGCGACGGTGCCTTTGAAGAAAATACATCAACACTAAATGTTTGAAGGCGAAAAAGAAATACATCAGCCATTAAAGATTGATGCCGCTCAGATTCTCATTTTAATCAGAGAGAAGCGCCTGGGGAATGGAAGGCATTCAGATTCGATTCAAAGAAGGAGAGGATAATTCCAGTTCCTTTGACCAAGAGGACATTATCAGCGTCAAGGCAACATAGAGGAAGCATAATTCATCTAATTATTGCAAAATAATACCGTACGATTTTGAGATTAAAAATGGCAAAAATGTCACCTAATATTCCAGTAATAATGCCAACCTTCTAGGGATACACGATTGTTGAAATTTTGAAGCTAATCAGAAAAGGCTTTCTAAAGTTATCGCAATATCAGGAATGAACTATGCAGAACTGAGCAGAAGGCACCAGCACATGTTGTATATTCCAGTATTATTGTTACAATCGAAACTAAGCGCTAAATCCATAAGGGTCATACAAAGCTGCAGGATGGAATGTGCTGAGGAAGAAATATGCGAAAGTCACAATAGGCATTTTCCAGTAATGTCACGGAATCCATTGATTTAATTTTTTCAACTAATTTAGTATATTGACAAATTTGACCATACACAAACTTAATAGATAAAATGAGGCATACGAAAATGTTTAACATGATTTAACTGGAATCAAAATTTCACACTATTTTACACACAAAATGGGCAGAGGTGAACCTACATATACTTGAATTTGACTCTCCACCGTCGTCAAATTAGGAGGCATCTTTTTTTTTGTTGGAACGCTTGAAGCAGCGGAATTTTTTGAAGTTAATGGAGCTATTCCAGAAATCTTATAAAGGGTTCTACAGCGTTGGTCACAGGGTTCATGCACATGCCAAGGGATCAAAGAAACTAGTCCTAGTTACCGATCCTAAGTGTCGAAAATCTGAACCAGACTGCATGAGGCCTTCTCATGTTATAAGCGAAATAAAAACGAAACTTTGGGAGAAAAAAATCTGGCAACCGCTTGAAGGTTTTCTTTTCGGAATACTTAATTATCTGTATCATCAATTATGGCGTCGACAGGATCACTCAGCATTGATTTTTACTGTTTAAGAATCTCGCTCATTTCTTTGTCATTTCTGTATAAGTCTCCTCTGAGTAAATACTGGGAAAGGTTTATGACTGGGATTTGCATTTATGCATAAGTTTATTTTTATCTTTCGGAATTTTTTAATTGCTTATCGGTTCCTTTTGTTATTTTACTGTCTGGCAATAATGCATTAGTTTCTGTTCAATATCTGTAATTTCTCGGCGTAGATATTTTACCCTTAATTGTGATATTTGCTGTTTATTAAGCAATTTAACAGCCTCCTTTCTGCGTCAATAAAGTCTTCTCTCTGTTCAATGTGTGATTTCGGTTTGGGCTTTCTTATTGTTAAATATTTTCTGCAGACGTCATATACTTCTTCGTTTTATATTTTCCATGAATTTATTTATGTTTAGACGTCACAGGACAGTTTCCTCTGGGCTGTTTCGTAAGTCCTTGTTTACGTTGTCCTAGTCTCTGCATTCTTGCATTTATGCTTGTATGCACCTCAATGAGGTTGTAATCCGAGTGTATTGTAATAGAAACTTTTTGGTCCATCATAAGTACCTTATTGTTTGTGAAGATCAAATTCAGCATATTTTCATGACTAGTAGGTTCTGTTATCTGCTGGTTCAGTGCAAACTCAAAACATTTTTCCCTTATCTTGGGAGTTCTCTAGTAAGAATCTAATGAGTTAAAGTACTTCTCGGTACAGTTTTTAATACAAGGCTTTTTTTTCTAGGATGAGGATTCCTGTAGTTTGATAATTAGTGCAGGATTTTCAGGGTTTTCTAGGCAATAACTTAACTTCTCAGTGAATTCTCTGCTAGAGTTGATAAAGACTTTTATACGAAAATTACCAGATTTGTATTCTCCACTTTTATTCTGAGAAGTTCCTCCACAATATTATTAGATGAATTTAACAGTTCAGTGAAAACATGTGAATATTTTACATATTGACCATTGCCTCATTGCAACTTGTTTACACAATCACATGTATTCAAACTATAAAAAGGAATCCACATTTCACTTGTCTAATAAATTATTAGTATGGGTTTCTATTATGGCTGCTCATTTAAGTAAGGAAATTTACTTTTCACCTGTCTTTTAATATCCTGGATATTTACGAGGATAAAGGAAGATTTCTATTTGTGGTTGTGTTGTTGATTAGCTCAGTAATACCCCCGCTCATACTAATGTGTATGATATTGTTCTGTGCATTATAGCTTCGTATCTTTGTAACCTGACTGAGTTTCCTTGTTCTGAACTGGTGTTTGTAATATTTTGAGGCCGGGTTTTATTCATGTGTATGGCTAGTCTTTTTTTCCCCGGGGACATAGTTATGCCGTCATCTTGTTTTATTTTCAATATTTGCATCTGTCTGTTTATTCTCTTGCTATTTTTTCTTAGTTTACCCTCACGCATATAAAATGATTTCCCCTGGAACCATACACTTCCTCTCATTTGAAACAGTAGGCATTTTAAGTCATAAGATTATTTTTTCTCAAGTGAATTTTTATACATTTCTGCCTGATGGAATTAACTATAAAAACGCGAGTTTCCAGTATTTTTAATTTTTTTTCTTTGCAGTTGAATTATTAAAATTCTCATCAATCCTATTCCTTGCAAATTCTTGCATTTTCTGAGATGAAGATAACATTTAAATCGATATTATATGGAGATCTTTCGTATGAGAAATAATTGAAAAAGTCACCCTTTAGAAATGGAAAAAGCAGCCGCCAAAATGTTTCTCATTATTGATATGGATTCCTCATAAGCGCCTTAATATGGAAAGTGAGACAAAGTATAGAGAATATCAAACAAACACACGGAGTATAGAAATTGTAATTAGTTGTGCCTACTCGTGACATAAGTGAATGTAGAAAATGGTGAAGAGTAAGACACATGTAATGAGTAAGACATGTGAAGAGTAAGACATTTGCAATAGTTGGGTATCTCTAATTAACAACAAAGTTACACAGCTGTTACACATGCGTCTTACACTTCAAAATAAACAAATACGACTCCAGGGAAATATATATTTAATAATGATGCACAGTAGGCACTATTAGTTAGAAATTATGTACGATGTGAGATTCTGATTTTATCTATGATTTACCTCACTTTCAGATTATGACACTGAAGAATCAATAGCAGTATTAAAAAAAACATTTACCAACGATTTTCCCATTTATTAAGAGTATTGATACTCAATTACTTCTCATACACAGGATCAATAATGAATCTTTACAATTCATTACGATATAATTCGAACCATCTTGACGAAAGTCCACGTGCCGTCAGGCTCCTTGTAAAGTAAGATGGGTTACAGTGGGTCCTTCAAAATGTCGTGTTCATTAGGAAGATTTTGTTGAATAGTGAAATAGTCGGTAAATGAATTGACCGTATAATTTTTTTACGCTTATAATATATATATGTATGGTGCCGAATAGGTAAAACTGGTCAATTTTCTCTTATACGTTTAAAGATATATTTTTTTCATTTATGTTAATGTAAAAATTAATAATTTTGTACCAAAAGAAACTTAGAAAACCTACCTAACCTTATTATAACAAGCGCAATTTAATTTGGCCTAATCCAACTAAATATATTTTAGATAAGTTTACAATAATTTAACGATAAACAAACACAATGAAATATTTTTTTTTCGTTCGGTTCAGAATGATGTTTGCAAAATTATTACATACACAAATTTTCACTTGCCTTTTTTGGCAAGAAGAGCGTTGCCTATTTAAGCCAAAAATCGCAAGTTTTACCTATTCAGCACGACATATATATTCAAATGGCTTCAGAAAGAAATCTAAATATTCTTCCTTGAAGCCTTTTTATCCACTTCTCCGAGGCTATGGGTCCCACAATTTACACCAGAGGTGGACCCCATCTATATATATATATATATATATATATATATATATATATATATATATAATATGAAATAGGTCGTAATAAACAACTGTCAGTGAATAAACAGACGAATGCAAGGGGATTCGAACCGTGGTCTTGAATGATAGCAGGTCTAGCGCTCTACCACTGGGCTACGAGGCTTCTAATTGGTAAGTTTCACAGACATTACTGCTGTGTTGTGTCTGCAGCAGTGGTTCGATCCCTGTCCATGATAATAAATCAGCTAAAAGGCTACTGGTGCCGTGGGAAAGGTCAGCTGGGTCACAGATGGTGGCCTCTGACGCAGACATAATACAGCAGTGCTGTCTGTGAAAGTTTCCTATTAGAAGCCTCGTTGCCCAGTGGTAGTGCGCTGGACCCGCTACCATTCAGGACCACGGTTTGAATCTCTGCATTCTGAAGGAAGGGTGGGGATATTTGCTGTTTTGAACTGGCAAGACAGTGATGGAGTGATGGTCGCTACTAGGTCACTCTTCCTGCTCCATGAGCTTTGTGTGTGTGTGTGTGTGTGTGTGTGTGTGTGTGTGTGTGTGTGTGTGTGTGTGTGTGTGTGTGTGTGTGTGTGTGTGTATGTTTATGCGCGCGTCTGTGTTTTTTGCACACTAGTTAGTAAGTTAATCCTCACTAACACAATTACACCAATTACACCATGGTAAACTTTCTACGCTAGATAAGACATGGAATCATTAACAAGTAACACAGGCGCGACTAACTCAACAATCAAAACACAAGATCATAAAATGAAACCTTTTCAGTGTGAATCAGTATTTCTTAAAGTGAAAGAAACAGTTATGTTTTAATAATAAGTATGAGCAGGCAGGTCGTGAGCAGGTAATTAGAATTTATCACCTTGATGAAGATTTCTCCCGATCACGTATATACAACTAAAATGGATGAGAGATAAAATTTTAAATACCAAATGTTATATTAATCGTATATAGAAAGACGGCACTTTCATTGCTATTTTCTGTAGATTTCAGGCTTTATAAAATATATATATATATATATATATATATATATATATATATATATATATATATATATATATATATATATATATATATTTATATATAATTAGATAGGGAAGGTAGTAGGTTGGCAGACAGCAACCACCCAGGGAGGTACTACTGTCCTGCCAAGCGAGTGTAAAACAGAAGCCTACTACGACTACTTCAACTAGTGGATGGTACCACTATGACCCCGCCTCCTCCTGCTTCACCTCACCTGACTACAGTATACAAGCAACCTCCATTGCCCTATGCGACGTCAGAAGACACTCCCCATCATGGGGAGCCACAGCAAGAAAGAAAGAAGAAGATGACCGACACCCTCTACCTAGGGGGCCAATGCCGGGTCACCATTTGGAGAAGACCCGGGCCGGATGTACCGGCGAACCTACAACAACCTATGCTGTACTTACTACCAGATTGATGGACTGAACACATCGACTCCAGGCCGAGGGACTGATTACCTCAAACTCCTCCTCTCCTTACAACTTTCTACTTTGTATTGGACTGATGAAGCCACTGTGTGGCCAAACGTTTCCACAAGAAAGATACCCAAGTGTTACATATGTGTCTAATTTATCAACAGTTGAGTGAGTATCTTTGTTATTGAAACGTTTCGCTCACACAGTAGGCTTCTTCAGTTAAATACAAAGGCAGCAGGTGCAGTAATGAAATGAAGATGACATAATCAGTCCATCAACCTTAGCGAAATAGTATTTGAGGTGGTCAGTCCCTCAGCCTGGACAAGAGTTCGGCTCCATGGTCTGGAAAGATATGAAGCTGAGACATGAGAACGGAATCTTAAATACTGTCGAAGGTGAGGTGGAAGATCTCGAAGACATTGCATGGGACGGGATTTATTAACAGAAGCAAGAATCCCGTTCCATGCAACGTCTTGGAGATCTTCCACTTCACCTTCGACAGTATTTAAAACACCATTCTCATGATTCAGCTTTATATCATTCCAGACCATGGAGTTGAACTCTTTTCCAGGCTGAGGGACTGACCACCTGAAATACTATTTCTCCAAGGTTGAGGGATCGATTACATCTTCATGTCAATACTACACTGCTGCCTCTGCATTTGACTGAAGAAGCCTACTGTGTAGGCGAAACGTTTCAACAATAAATATACCCAACTGCTGCACATGTGTCTTATATATCAAGTATACAAGTAAATAATATTTAGATAAGGGTAAAGAGGCTTTCGTTGCATTTATGGATTTCGAAAAAGACTTATGATTGGGTGGACAAGGAAGCAATATGACGGATGTTGCAAGTGTATGGAATAGATGGTAGGTTACTGAAAGCAGTTAAGAGATTTTACGAGGATAGTGAGGCTCAGGTTAGAGTATGTAGGAGAGAGAGAGATTATTTCGCAGTAAAAGTAGGCCTTAGACAGGGATGTGTGATGTCACCATGGTTGTTCAATATATTTGGCATCTACCTGTTTAAGGAATCTGAGAGCACATTTGTCCCACGCTATTAGGGTCTCCTATACAATTGGAACGGAATTATAGCATCCTCCCAACCCATTCTATTTATGATCTTCTGGGTCTTCTTGAAAACTGGAGGCACCACCTCTAAGCTTCAGAGTAATGTAGGTAGGTGGCAGCCAATGTAAACACACAGGTGTAATCCCGTGCAATCTCCTAACCACCTTTTCAGGGTAGCTTCGTGACTCCATCTGGATGCTTCTGAATTCCATAAGGACTCAGACGCTGAGGTTTCCGTTCTGCAACTCTATTACTGACGCAGAACTTTCCTATAACCTTCCGAAATCTAAATACGTTCAAATTTATTCCATTACTGTGAATCTTATCCTGGTTATTTACTTTTACCACATTATTTCTATTCCCTTTATTAATGTTTTCTCCGTTTATCAATAATTTTCCCCTTCTGTGTATTTTCCAGAGAGAGAGAGAGAGAGAGAGAGAGAGAGAGAGAGAGAGAGAGAGAAGAGAGAGAGATAGAGATAGAGATAGAGAAAGAGAAAGAGAAAGAGAGAGAGAGAGAAAGATAAAGAGAAAGAGAGAGAGAGAGAAAGATAAAGAGAGAGAGAGAGAGAAAGAGAAAGAGAAAGAGAGAGAAAGAGAAAGAGAAAGAGAAGAGAGAGAAGAGAGAGAGAGAGAGAGAGAGAGAGAGAGAGAGAGAGAGAGCAAATTTATTATATTCAGCTTATCTTCATTGGAAAGGTCTTTGATACATAGCATCAACTTCGTCATCTTTCTCTATATATTTTCCAGTACAGTTATGTTCTCTCGTTTATATGGCGACCCAAAATGAGCAACAATCTAAACGAAACCTTACCGGATATGCAAAGTTAAAGTAACATTAGGACATCTATTCATACTTCTCGATATATAGCCAAAAATTCTATTACATTTTTTTGCGAACATTGATGCACTGTTCTCTTTACTTTAAATTGTTAATAACTAGAACTCCTATATATTTTTCTCATTCGGGTTCTACATTACATAGCTTATAAGTGTCTTAGCTGTTCTCTGTTCCTAGGATTAGAACCTTACGTTCAAACGCACTGAACTGCACCTGTAACCTCTCTGATTACAAAGTCAGCCTATGCAGGTCATCTTGTAGCTTTGTGTCTTAATCAGAAATTATTTGACGGCCTAGGAAGTTGATGGGGTCTGCATGTTGCCATTGAGGTATGTACATTGCACATACTAGTACAGAGGTACTAGTGTCACAGCCACACACTTGTGGCCCAACAGGCATGATGGAAGTCTTGCATCCAGTCCGTTGGTGACTTCAGAAAATAATGAAAATGCTTTTGCACTAAATATATTTTTCACTCTAAATGTTCTCCTGTGTATGAAACCTTGAGCATTCATAGTGAGTGTGGTAATGATATACCTTCCAAGCAGGTGCAACAAGCACTCGTTGCACGTCAAACTTGCTGTCATTAGCAAATATAGCAAATTTTTTGCATCACCCCAACATAATATCTCCTTAGAGATGCTGTAGATGTTCATGCTGTTCGTGGGCATTTTAAACCATCAACTATGAGGTTTAAAGTTTGCAGTGGTAGATTCTGTGAGGTACCTAGCGCACTCCTCCCTGGAAAGATCATTACCACCAGGTTTTAAATTGCAAGTAGCTCAATTCCTCTTTCAATTACAGATGAATGATAAAGTCCACTGTTTAGACTTTTACGTGTTGTAAACTGATAAGAAACATTTGGCTAGAATATACAGACAAAAGCTCGTACTGATAACAAGGAGAAAAGTCTCACTACAATATGCGTAACACTATATCACCCAACGTCAGTGTAATAGAAAATGTTATCGTAAGCTCATCTATTGGTCTTCACGTTTTACATTTTCCTATGTCATCGAGCCAGTCATATTCATCATGAGAGACTCACCTGCTGCTCATTACAAGGTGCATATTCACGTCTAGCTTCTCACGACGCATTCATGACCCCTATTACCCACCTGTCCTCTTGTAGGATATTATTGCTTCTTTTTGCATACAGATGCGCGCACGCAACACTGACTTCGGAAAAACCTGGGGTGAAGTCTAGTAAGTTTGTTGTGTTTGCATATTCATTGGTTTAGTCAAGGCGCTTCTTGTTTATTGGAGAAGTTGAAAAAATGTCGAGCGTTTGGACTTGTATGTTTTATCTCCTTGTTAATGTCAGTGTTTACTATCTGGCCAGTGTTGGACGTGAGCTTAGAAGTGGGTTGCCAGGGAGGTTCAGACTCTTACTTTGTTTAGCTTTGATATTGATTATCTACCCTCTGTGTTCCCCTTCCTCCTTTGCCCCTTTCCCCTCTCTCTCCCTTTCTCTCTCTCTTTCTCTTCACTGTTTACTCTTCCTGCATGATTCAGATTCTATTTTATCAAAATAATTGTAAGAAAAATTAAAAGAAAGTTGAAAGTTGAAACTCGTATCAACTTTCCACTTTCTATTATAGAGTCAGATCATTTCTTTACAACGAACGTGCTTAAAGATACACAACTGCAATAATCTTAAGCTAATCACAGGACTCGGAAGTTATAACGAAATTAACGAAGAGGATCGAAAACAAACGCACACATGCGAAGACATTCGCAGCACACGCACGAGAATACGTGCGCACACTCCTGCAAGTACTTAAATACTCGCGCGAATGCGCATATGCGCACACGCACACACATACATAGAAAGCAGGATTTTTTTCCTTGTGTGTAGTCGCCAATTTCACTTTATATTTTTTCCACAAAATATCTTAAGTATGCCTTAAGTGAACGACTGCAACAGTCATGACTGATACATCCTATGAAGAGAATGATCTTATTTGGTTCCTTTGGGCAAGCAAATTGCAACCCTTCCCTTCCCTTCCTTCCTTCCTTCATATATGATAAAGTTTCTCCTCTTATTTTTTTTTCTGAAGTCCTTGAACTCCTTTTTACTCAGGTATTTGTGGTTGTGAAGGTTTAGTTTGCTCGGCCTCCATCCTTCAGTGACTGAAGGACTATTCACACTATTCTTGGCCTGGAATCATTTTCACCACTCTCTCATTAGACCCTTCAACTTGTAACCCGCCACAGACCGTGTACGTGGTTTCTGCCTTTCCTCTGTGTGAATGTAGGTAAATGGTTCAAACATCCGACAAGTTGATAAATTAGGCACATGTGCAATACTTGGGTAAACGTGTCCACAAAAAAGATACCCAAGTGTTGCACATGTGTCTAATTTATCCTCTCTGTGCGTTGTGTGTGCTCTGTGTGTACACAAAAGCGTGCGCGCTCAATTGTGCACGACATATGTTACACCAGTCACCTAATTCACGGTCCCAGCATGGAGTCCATACCAGGTTAAGCACGTGAAGCTTCAAAATGTCCAAAAGTTTGCTGCCAGGCTAGTGCTAGAACCGAGAGGAATGTATTATGAGAAGAGGTTGAAGGAACTAAACCTGACGACCTTCAAGGAGAGAAGGACGAGGGATAAACATGATTACTCATACAAAATTTGAAGAGGAACTGCTAAGCTGACAGAGACAGAGTATTTTAATTGAAAGGTGCAGGAATAAAGGGTCACAGGTGGAAGCTAAAGACACAGATGAGATGTCGGGATGTATGGAATCATTTTTTCAGCCTCAGGCTTGTTGAAAAGTAGAATTATTTGGATGACGCAGTTTTGGATGCAAACTCAATACACAGCTTCAAGAGTAGATATGATAACGCCAATGAGGCAAGTATTGATATACGCGATTTTCCCCATTTTTCAGTGTTTTTTTATTTTAATGTGCAATAAAAGTCATTATACCGTGACTGAATCATAATCACTTAATAGGAGATTCATCTAGAAAGAAAGTAAAGAGTAGAAGCAGAACCTAAATCAGAAATGATGGGCCGAGATATATATACAATATCACATTATGAATAATTAGTTATTATTTAGAAAAATAAAGATGCCATTACTTATCGATTTTTTTCCTCACATTATTAAAGTACTTCCGTGAAATTAATAAAGTTCTCCATAATAGTAATTATTTAATAAATGAAAACGTTTATTAAATGTGAGTACTTAATAAAAAACAATTTTAAGAGTAGCAAGGAGAGATCACTATCTGCTGGGCATTGAAGTCTCCAGCATTGAAGTCTCCATAGCCACTACTGTGGTAGTGGCTATGGAAGTAATTGATGCTGTGAATGATGGTTAATATTGAGGACTCTAATGGGGTGTATTGTGTGCTACTACTGAAGATTCTAAACACCAAATGTATTAGTATCTGAGACGGCGGTGAGCAGTCGAAAACTGCCCATCTGCGTAGTGACAGTTTGTTAAGTAAAAGGACACAAATGCAACTAATGTGACATTTTATTGTGGCAACGTTTCGCTCTCCAGGAGCTTTCTCAAGCCGTTACAGCTCCTGGAGAGCGAAACGTTGCCACAATAAAATGTCACATTAGTTGCATTTGTGTCCTTTTACTTAACATATTGTCGGTAATTCTACCAATATTATTACATAGTGACAGTTTGGTTACTAGCGGTGACGACTGCCTGATGGATAGTGTTTGTCAGTAAGACAGAGAAGGTTGTCCGACATTTTTAATCAATAACGATAGCTGTAATGGTGATAAGCTGTCGTTGTGTGGTTGATGGTACTGCGGGTAGAAATATAAACAGATCAAATCTTTTACTGAGGAAACGAGTGCCTTCTTCTGTCCTAATACAGTGAACTAGAGTAAGAGGAATGTATTATGCAGTATACATACCCTTACAAGCACAAAATATTTCAACTGTTTGAAAACATTCAGTTAATAAAAGTCTCGAATTGTGTACGTGTGTCTTAGTCTACACAGCAATGGCACTGGTTTCAGCTGAGTACCACCAGATTCTTCACCAATGAAGAGAGAGACTGGATTTAAGGGTGTTGTTGTTTACTCTCATGCCTTCGAGAAACTAATGTGTCACGGAGCACTAACCAAGGCACACTTAAACGCCTTCCTAATAATGCGCAATCTGAGAGCCAACAACAATTAGATATAGATGAACAATTGCTGGAAGCTGAGTATAAGACGTTTAAATTTTTAAATCAGACATTTTCTATTAACAATAATAATAATAATATTGTTATTATTATTGGTGAATTAAAGTTTAAAAAACTGAAGTAAGAAGAGGAGATAATAAATATTTACCAGTAGTTCACATACGTATAAACTTGCATGTGCACACAGGAAAAAAACTGAAAAAGTTGAACTTCACGGAATTAACGTCAAACAAATGCTGTTGATTCTTAAGTTGATTCTGATCTTTTAATTCCTTTATTGGTGGATAATTCTCAAACTCCACTTTTATTTTTTACGTTGACACGAGAGCATCAAAATATCATATAACTGTGAAACTCTTTAAGCAGAGATTTTGATTTTGATCAACAGGTTACCTCAGAATAAGAGACCACACACACACACACACACATATATATATATATATATATATATATATATATATATATATATATATATATATATATATATATATATATATATATATATATATATATACAGTATATAAGATACAGTTTTTTACTTTATGTACAACTTCCCTTCCCCCACCCATAGCTCATTTTTTTGTATATAATCCAGCTTCATGAATCTCTGGAACATGTATCCCAGTCGTAAGCCTGTCGTGTATATGTATATATATGTCGTGCTGAATAGGTAAAACTGGTCAATTAGCAAAAAAATCGTTTAAAATTAAGTCCTTTCTAAAATTTTCTCTCATACTTTTAAAGATATATATTTTTTTTCATTTAAGTTAATATCAAAATTAATAGTTTTGTACCAAAAGCTCCTTAGAAAACTTACCTAACCTTATTATAACAAGCACAATTTAATTAAGCCTAATCCAACTAAATATATTTTAGATAAGTTTACAATAATTTAATAATAAACACAATGAAATACATTTTTGTTTCGTTAGGTTCAGAATGATTTATACGAAATTATTGCATACACAAATTTTCGCTTGCCTTATTCGGCAAGAAGAGCGTTGCTATTTAAGCCAAAATCATAAGTCTTACCTATTCGGCACGACATATATGTAAAGGTTAATAGGTAGGGGGGACCCAACCAAATCAATTACACTTTCATACAATAGCTGCCTTGTTGAAGTGCGTCAACATCATAATCCAAATAAACCCTCCTAAGTGCAACTTCCTCTCTCTTTCTTCAGAGTGCAGACACTGAACTACCCACTCCAAGTCACAAGTCTGAACGTTCTCCGATCTAACATGCTCAAACATGTCTGCTGGATGTTCAAGCCCCCTATCAGCTAAAACCTCCATCTCCTCCCTAAACCATTATGGTCATCTTATTCTGCTACATTCTTATTTTTTATTCTAATACAGAGGCATAATGATGGAAACATTTATAGTGGAGCCAGTGGAAGAAATGGAGAGATGCAGCGGTTTTAGACGCTATCACATGTGGGCGAGGCCTGCTAGTGATAGCAGATAATGCCCCAGAGGTGGGCAGGAGATCTAGCAATGATGTTATATCAGACGATCTCTGCAACAAGTATTCTTAGATCAATATGTAAATAACTTTCCAACAAGTTGATGACTAAGACATGTGCAATACCTGGGAATTCTTAACGAGAGACGTTTGACCAACGCAGCAGCTCTGACAATAAGAAAAGCGGAAACTCCATTGATAAATCTCTGGCCAACCTTTTCCCAGAACACACACACACACACACACACACACACACAACCGTAATACAAAGACTATAAACATATCACGGAACGGGTAGGATTTGAACCCATTGCAAGCGAGAACTAAAACTGAGTCCAAGGACTCACTTGCCATGGATTCAAGCCCTCCGTTATTTAATTACACAGGCGATGGACACTACTTTAGGTGGTTCAAACCGTTGCATGAACACACTCGTGTCCAGTTACTCAGTTATTGCATTGCAACCCAGGTTTTGCACAGCAAAATTGGTATTTATTACGGTTAAACCATATTTCTTCCTGAACATATTATTTGCCTTATAACCTCTCTCACCTTACCCAAGAGGAGACTGTCGTCTGGGCAGCACCAGCTGGATACCACCAACTGGACACCACCAGCTGGACACCACCAGCTGGACACCACCAGCTGGACACCACCAGCTGGACACCACACACTGAACCACATTACAAAAGCCAGGGATATTATTTAAAGTAATTCACTTTGATACGCGATTAAATAACCCTGTTTCAGTGTCAAAAAAGTTTAGACAATAATACTAATAATATAAATAGTAATAATAACATTTTAAATTTAATAATAATTAAAATATTTTATTTCTCTTACCATTATTATTATTAATTATTATTATAATTTTTGTCTTCATATTCTGGCACGTTTAAGCAGGCAACGTGATTCACGTTTCTACTGGCCTTGTGGCCAGCACCGTCTTAAGCAAGTCCCCGTCTTATCTGATATTCCAGCTAGTGTATTGCACTGCCATAATATAACTAATCTTTAAATTTCACCCCTGACCTTCTGCACCCACACTGGTGCGTTACCATGTTTGGTGTCAGGCATTACATCAGTTAGTCTTACGTATCAATTTAATGGCTAACAGTGAGCAGTGTTCAGCCCTGCACATAATAAATAATAATAATAATAATAATAATAATAATAATAATAATAATAATAATATCTTTATTTCTATATGTACAAGGTATACAGCCTATATGACATCAGTGACATACTATATAGAAAACCCCTCATTATTCAGAGCATTTAGGGCAAATTAGATCAATTTTGTCCCAGGATGCGACCCACACCTGTCTACTAACACCCAGGTATCCATTTTTACTGATAGCTGAATTTGGACAACTTGTGTAAGGAAACACGGCCAATGTTTTCACCCTCGCCAGCAAGGGTGCTTCCTGTGATAGTATTTTTTTAAACCTCCTCCTCTTTTCTGCAAAATTGCAAGATCCTGATGTGTTGATTGCAACACGAAAGGCCTAGAGCTTTCATTCAACTGCCCCCGTGGTTGTTTTGCATCTTGTATCGCTTGTTCGCGACTTTTTAATATTAAAATATATACAGCTATTTTTTTCTTTAATGACCTAAAAAATTTCATAATCTCAAGCAAATATTTAATAAATATTAGATTTCATGATTAGTGAAGCAACGCACGTGACCTGGTTCCTCACTGATGTGAAGAAAATCATATTGAGACACACAAATGCGTTATTCGATAATATTATATAATGACTTAAAATAACTTTGCCCCATAAGGATAGTCTGGGTATATAACTTGAACAAATTTTTTTTTTTTTGAGTGCCTTATAAATATTTAATCTGACGTCTCTACAACCTTTCATTAATTGAAATTATTTCTGCAGTGTCTTGATGTAAAATCATTTTCGTGAGGACGTCAGAGATGCTGAATCCCACTGAGGGTTGTCATATTTTATTAACAAAATTTCTTTATCACATTTTATGAGACGTGTGTGTGATGAATGAGAGACTCATACAACACTTGGGATTGGAACGGTGGAAGATGAGGAGTAAGTTTGAGGTAATCAGTCCCTTAGCCTGGAATCGATGTATTCGGCCCTTCTATCTTGAGAAAAGTACAGCATATAGTTAGGTTAGGTTAGGTAAGGTTTGTCAGAAAACAGGACAAGTGTTTCCTGACGAGGGTCATATGATGACCCACAGCTGGAGCTTTTGGTCATCTGACGTAGACCTTCCGCTGGCTTACCGGTCTACCTCTTTAAAAATTAAGATTTACAGCACATGCGCGGAGAAGGGGTTAATATGCTGCAAACAGGTGAGGCGAAGCAATCGTAGGTGTCACCATGGAAAAATCCACAGGTGGAAGTAGATCAGCCCTTTTAATGGAAGTAGATCATGCCTCTGCACAAATATTTCATTGATTACCTTGTCGGTGATGTCGGAGATGTCAGTGTGTACTAAGATGTATCTCACATGAGTTGCTTTGATTGTCACGTCTATATCTTTATTTCTACAAGTACATGTACAAGGTATACAGGCCTAGCTAACATCAATGACATACTACTATATAGAAAGCCGCTTGTTATGCAGAGCATTTCGGATAAATTAGGTCAGTTTTGTCCCAGGATGCGACCCACACCATTCGACTAGCACCCAGGTACCCATTTTACTGATGGGGAACATGGACAACCGTTGATAGGAAACACGCTCAATGTTTCTACCCTCGCCGGGAATCGAACCCGGACACTCGCCGTGTGAAGCGAGAGCTTTAGCCACCAGGTCACGGGGCTCAGTAATTCACCGATCCAGGGTTTCAAAAGTCTCGCCTATGCATACTTAAACATATCCTCTACAGAACACTTTGTATATGCCAACTGCAATCTCTACTGTCCTGGTAAGCCTCTCTTTGATCAAGTCCTTAATGGTAGCGGTGAATCTCATTGCTACGTAAAAGTTATGTGATTTAGAGATACTGCTGGCTACGTTGTTGACAGGTACAGTTTATCTGGAGGCTGTTCTCACGCGTGTACAGTATTAATGATGAGAAGAACGTGACTGCTACAGTGTGAGATAGAGTATGGTGAGAATTGCAAGGAAACTCGATGCTCGTGTGATGTAGTCACACTCTGAGTAACTGTGATTTTGCAATCCTGTGCCCTCTCTACAACAGTGATAATTATGCCTTTCTCTCGGTCTGTGTGTTATGGTGTGGATGAAGTTGTATGAATTCCTCCTTGTTATTTGGTTTCTATAGACTTTGTAGGTTAATCTGATACCATTTGTGTTTAAAAGGATGTCTAGAAAGGGAAGATACTAGGTGCTTTTCTCTATCAAAAATTGTATGCTGCATATAGTGGACCATATACAGTTTCAATTGTTTAATAAAATTAATTAACGTGTTGTCTATGTAGCATAGCCAAGTTATGCTGACGGGGATGGCTGGTAGGACGTGTTCTTTCACTAGGTGCTCCATATAGACACTAATGGGTGAGCCAATGCCCATCCAAAAACATTGTCTATTTCTATTCTCCATAGCTGAAACAATTGTAGTTGATAGACAGTCCCATCGGTTTCACTAAGTTCTTGCTTAACAAGGTATTTCAATGATGGCATTAACTTTGTTGCATTGTATAATGACCAATGTGGTAGATACATTAGTGAGGAGAGCTTTCACGCTAATATTGGCTAGGTGTTTGTCAGGGGCACAATCGATACATGAAGTGATAGGTTTGAGGGGTATGGTGGCTGCATGGGTTTTGGCTAACCCATAAAGCTTAGCTGGTTTTGGATTGCTGGGTAAAAGATACAGCAATTTCTTTACTTGTTCGTGTTCCTTGGTATGCGGTGGGCACCTGGTTACGAAATTTCCAAGTTGCCTCAAGCTACTGGTGTTTCTGTAAGAGTTGACGTGTGTTATGGTCTCTAAAAGAGACCATAAATTTTGGCATTGTAGTCTATCGTGTGAACTGTAAACTATGAAGGATTGACTAGGTCCTCAATGGGCGAAGAGTTTCAACAATAAAATGTGTTAGTGTTGCAAGTCTCTCAACCCCGGTCTGTCAGTAGTAATATACTTAATACATGTTATGTCTGTCAGGCACACGATGAACATTTAATATATAGATTTCATATTTCTTCTCACAGAAACACACATTCTTCATTGCCGTGTCGCCCTTCTTTAAGAATGTATTACGTAGTTGCTATTAAATCTTCTACTCGTCATCTCACCGTCAGTATGCAACCCTTTTACCCAACAAAACATCACTGCTCTTTCCAAAGTAGCCTTTCAACTGGCCAACAGATACACTGAAAAACGTAGTCGTCAAACTCACTACTGCTAATCTATAACAGAAAATTAGACTAAACAGAAAAGTCCTTTCCTATTGCTACAACAGCCAATAGATAGACATAGGCAGACTGCATTAACAACTTGTCCAACCTCATGGTCACCACTATAGAACAAATGCACAGAACTTAGGGTTGAAGTTTTTTTTTTACAGGAGTACATGAACAGAAACACGGAACTTAAGAATCATTTCAACAATATAGATTTCCAATATGGTTATATTGAAAAGCTCATCACAGCAGCCACCAACCCACGGCGCTTCCTTCATGACCTTGATTAACTCGATAACTATGACATACTAGCCACCACCCGCAGATAAAGAGGCGGGGTAGTCGTCCTCAACACGGCTGATTACGAAGCCAAAATTCATGACCTTCGTAGAGACCTCACTCAGGCACACGCAGACCCAATGAGGAACACTAGTGGCTTGAGGTAAGTAAGTAAGTTTATTCAGGTATACACAAATACAGTTACATAGATTATCATACATAGCAGCATATGTGTAGAGGTGACCAAGATATCGCTTAACCAAGTCCGTTGCATACTTTATCACACAGAGCAAGTAGCTACTTTAACTCTTGCCCAGCAACCCAAGACCAGGCAGTATCTTCCTCACACCTATCACTTCAGGTATAGGAAGGGCACCTTACACATAGGCAAAAACACAAGTAAAGCAGCTGTCCAGACTATTGGGCTCCATAAGCCAGTCATATCTCAAGCACTCGGGTGACCTCATCAACTTAGTGAAAGACATTAACTTCAAGAACAAACCCTTAGCCAGTTTTAACAAGGAACCCCTCTTTAATAACGTACGTACCATACGCACTATTCAACAAAATTAATAACTTAGACCTGCCCTTACCAGGAAGGACTTCGTGGATATGGTAGAACTTTACATTACCTTCAACTTTTTCAGCTACGAATAGCAGAAATACAATGTTTCGGATTTCCATGGGTGTATCAGGATTTTAGGAAATCTCTACATGGAACATCTCACGATAGAACAGGTCTCAGTAACCATGCCCACGTATTTATGCTAAACAGTCGACATGGTACTTTTTTCTAAATATCTGAACATTCATACAGTTCTCAATACCATCAACAATGTGGAGCCACGAAACAATTTACGAACAAGAAGAGAAAAACCATCTTACATTCCCAGATGTTTAGTTAAACACAGGCGGCAGCAAATTAACATTTAAAGAGTATAGAAAACCAGCTTGAAAGGACAACTTCAAACACCTCCATTTTCACCATGACACCAGGACAAAGATATATCCATTCTGAGAGCGCACAGAATAACCAGCTCACATTTCTTCTAGCATGCGTGTGACTACCTGACCAAAGTATTAACTCACAATTCCCAACTTACTTGAACTGAAATAGTTGAATGCGCGCCCTCTGCATCATAAACGATACTACATGGGAGAGAGCAGCCTCCAGATGCATTATCCTTCCCGTCAGCAACGTAGCCAGCAACAACATGGCAATGAGCACCACAGCCATAGTTAAAGATTAAGTTAAAAAAATGGCTAACCAGAACGGTCGAGATTGGAGCTGGTGTACACAGAATTTCTTGTAGGGAATTAGGGAGTATAAAATATGAAGGTGAAACATGGAGAACCCTGAACCAACGAGTTAAACAATATAAATATGTATGCAGGCGTGAGAAGAACGCATGTGCAATAATTGATAGCATGACGTACAGAGTTAGCATCGTTTAGAAGCAGCCATTATTTAACTTGTTTTCAGTAAACTCTCTAGAGGACTGGCGACGCCTCTGTGTGTGCGGGTTATTAGAGTATTGTTCCAGTCACGATATTGTGCATTTTTATTATTTCTTGACTTAGACTAAGTTCACAACTACCATAGTTCTGCCATGCAAGAAAGTGTAGTACTCTTAGTCCTGTCTTTCCTGTTTTATTCAGTAACTGTCTATACTATATATCTTTCCAGTCTAGTCTATCCTAGCTGTATATATGGCATATATGTATATATATATATATATATATATATATATATATATATATATATATATATATATATATATATATATATATATATATTGCGACTAGCCAAGGATTCGAACCCATGTTGTTTTGGCCCGCCTCATGGTGAGTGAAAACCACATGACGCTCTAACCCACAGGACCACCAAATCCTACAAGAATCACGCACCCAGCAGAGCTATGTGTTTTACCGTGATCCAAGGACATACGGTTTAGTGGGTGAGTTTGTGCCTTGTTGAGGCTAGTACACCAAACGGGGAGGAAAATAAAATTAGCTCAGAGGCACCCACACCACTGTATGTCCTCGGATCACGGTAAAACAACTAGCTCTGCTGGGTGCGTGATTCTTGAATTGAATTTGGTGGTCCTGTGGGTTAGAGCGTCATGTGGTTTCACTCACCATGAGGCGGGCCAAAACTTGAGTTCGAATCCTTGGCTAGTCGCAGTGTTATTGAATATATATATATATATATATATATATATATATATATATATATATATATATATATATATATATATATATGTCGTGCCGATTAGGTAAAACTATCAATTACAGAACTCATTATAAATTAGTCTATCTAAAATTTTCTATTTATAGTTTAAAGATATATTTTTTCATTTATTATATATGTAAAAATTTATAATTTTGTACCAAAGGAAACTTTGAACTTCCCCTAACCTTATTATAACAAGCGCAATTTAATTTAGGCCACCAAACTAAATATATTTTAGATACGTTAACATTAATTTAATATAACAAACAATTAGAAATATATTTTTTCGTTGAGGTTCAGAAAATTTGAAATTATTGCATACACCAAATTATGCCTTGTCTTATAACAAGTGAGCGTTGCTATTTAAGCCAAAATCATTGGTTTTACCTCAATCGAGCTACAGTATATATATATATATATATATATATATATATATATATATATATATATATATATATATATATATATATATATATATATATATATATATATACGTACATGTATGTGTGTCCCTCACCTATTAGTGGTTGCAGGGGTCGAGACTGTGTGCGCGCGCGCGTGCACATGCATGAATGCAAGATGTAAATGGGATTCAAACCTGTGGTCCAGCATTCCCCACTATTATTCATGCTACTGTGTGTTATATAACAGTTCTCCAATCGGGAATTGCACTTAACTGCAGATGTTAGTGAAGGCCACAATTGCCACCCATCCTGGTCCATCCCCTTCATCTACCAATCCTGAGCCATCTTCTATCCACCCACCCTGCTCCTTTCTCACCCACAGTCCATTTCTTCACCTGCCTTCTTTTTCTCTTCCCTACCCACGGAGCCACCTTAGTATATCCACCTTCCCCTGGCAGCACCTCGTGACCCAGGGAGGCACACTGGACAGGAGCCACAAGGGGTAGCCAAGGTTAGGCACCACTGATTACTAAACAACTCGGCAGGGGCGCTGCTAACGTCAGTGTCAGGAATGCTGCCTTATGCCGGGATAGACAGCTGCTCACCTTCCACGGGATAAGGGATGGATTGGATGAGCATATGTTGAATCTAGGGGTGAGTGTGCAGGGATATTTTTATATTTAACAGAGATGTATATTAGAAGTGAGCTGCTACTTTAATCTATACCACAGATACATTATATGAATCAAAGTTATCTAAGTTTATTTGTCATATTCTGTCACAAAAAAAAACCATTTTTTATACAAAAGAAAATTTATCAACCTAAGTTGAGAGATTTGAATGGATAGAAGATATCAAGTATTCCATTACGGTTACAGAGTGCGACATATTTTGATAATGCAGTTAAATATTTGAGTCTAAGATATGAAGGGAATCAGAAGAGGTATTAACAAGTTTTTATTAAGAAAGTAATATTCAAATTTCATTAAAAATGGTTTCACTTGAAAACGCCATAAAACCTCGGATTATTTTACCATTAACTATTATTTACATTTTATTCAAAATTCTTTACAATCTGAAAGAAAAAATGTTTGATTTTGATTTTTTTTAAATTTAAATTTAATAAAATTGGAAAAAAAATCCATTTGTCACCCACACAGCTCAACATGCAATAAATACTTCCAATTAAGATACACCAGTATTTAGGATTTGAAGACGATCTAAAGAGGCATTCTCTAGTTATAACATTTGAAACAATTTACTTAATAAAATTGGCAAATTTATATTTACACAGCTCAGATTAGTGACAAGCTGTGTTTTAATAAAGCGCACCAATAATAAAAGTTTGAAGCCGATCAGAAAAGGTGTTCACCAGTAACTGATCCGACTCCAAAATTTCTAAAGTATCTCGTTTTAACTAATTCAGTAAATTACAAATTTGCAGCTTCAGACAAAATTCACAAAGAGTTATCATCCTTCTTATAGTCATTTATAGTCTTATCGTCAATTAAGACAAGGTAATAACATCGTGTGCCTCGTGTTCAGGAAGCCACACCAGTGGTGTATAATATTCATCCAATCAAGTCATTCTTCAGTTAAGACAAGGATTCCCGCAATTCCATTTTTTTTCCTTGTATTATTTTACTACATTTACAAATTTGTCAGCACGCAAACCAAAAGGGAGTGGATACCTTAGCAATAAATTATGTTGATTGTTGAAGTGGTGGACCGGTAAGCCAGCTGAAGGTCTCTGTCAGATGACCAAAAGCTCCAGTGGCGGGTCATGCCTAACCAAGCCGAAGTAGGTACCTGTCCTATAGTGATCATCCGAGAAACTTCCTTCAGTCGTTTTTTCTTCTGTCTGCACACTAACCTGAGAAAGTCTCTTCTAGTCGGTTGTAAATGTGCTAATTTGAACATTGGGAGGCATCTTATTTACAAAAAACTCGTCACAGTTACTCACTGACCCCCAACATGATGTACACACTCAGGGTAATCCTTAACAACGAAACCCTAGAATATTTTTTTTTAAAGTTACGCGTACTATGTTGTTAGACCAAAAAAAAAATGGGTCTAATAACATAGTACGAATAAATGGCACCAGACACTGCTTTAAATCTTCAGAACCACATCAATTTATATTCACTTCAATTTGGCCTTTTTAGAGATTTTTTAACCATATACCCCCACGACAATTTCAGAAAATTTTGCTTAAATTCAAGCTTCCAGTGACAATTTTAACCTGAGACTGATCTAACACATTCCCTGTCCTAGGAAATCACCATCGTGATTTTCATAAGGATCCGCGTATTGCTTTGTGCTTCACGACCCTGAGACTCCCACTGTATACCATTAATTATTTCCCAGTTCCTCGAGAAGCATCTGTTAGCCGGAAATGGTGCACTAACAGGTTAGTTGATCATCCCATGCAATAAGATCATATCTTCAGTCTCTTGAGGGAGCTCAGTTACAGCTCTCTGGATCCCACTAATAATGTTCAGATGTCTCACGAAATCGTAATGACACGATTGCAAACAAACCATACCACGGGTGGGGTTCGAACCCGCGGCCTAGTGGCTTACGCGACGGTCTAGAGTTTTGAGACACTCTGACCGCGGGTTCGAACCCCACCCGTGGTATGGAATGTTCAGATGTGTTTGATTAGTTTGTGCTCCAATTTCATCGACTGACAAAATGGTTTTGCTAGAGGGTTGACCCTCAGGTCTTGGATTTCTTAAAAATGTTGATCCTTAAAGTTTATGCATGGTAAAAAAAAGTCATATCTTTAATAAAATATAAAATATTGCATATCTTTATTTCTCTCATCCAATCTATTGCGTATTTTTTAAAATGTATATGAAAGTGCTGGACTCCAGCTCACAAACTTTTTGAGACTGTTGGGTTAAAGCTCGTGGACCCATAAACAATCTTCACAAAATCTTGCTTGATATACCTCACATATTAAAGGTATCTGAAAAAAATTGACGTCAGTTTCTAGTTATCTTTAAGTGTGATTAATTACAGCTCCTGGGCTTCACCTGATCTCAAATTTCCGCAGTCTTTGACACATTTCACCCTCAGTTTCTGCGAGGATTAAGGGATGTAATAATATTGGTAGAATTACCGACAATATGTTAAGTAAAAGGACACAAATGCAACTAATGTGACATTTTATTGTGGCAACTAGTATTTCACCTCACTTTGAGAGTATATATAAACCCACTATGTCCATTATCGCTTGTAACGGCTTGAGAAAGCTCCTGGAGAGCGAAACGTTGCCACAATAAAATGTCACATTAGTTGCATTTGTGTCCTTTTACTTAACAGGATTAAGGGAGTTGAGCAATAGAGCCTGGGCCTCTTCACCTGTGAGGTTTTCATAATTACGACTTTATCACACTAATCTTCCTCTCTGAATCCCTTTATATATGTTTTAATATTTTATGTTTGAGCAAGTTTACCCAAGTTTATTAATAGATAGGTTACGTTAATTATTACAGTTGTGCTAGAAATATTAATTTTAAACACACTATTATACTATACATGAAGCCACGGGGCTGTTGATATTATACCTATATATCTCGTGTACTTATTTATCCTCTTAAAATACGTATTACGTAACCTCTTTCTATACAAAGTTCAATTAAGGCCCCATCATAATTTACCCCTGGCACCCTAAACGTATCTACTACACCTACCTACACATACACACACACATGCTATATATATATATATATATATATATATATATATATATATATATATATATATATATATATATATATATATATATATATATATATATTAATATTATTGTATACACGAACGAGTGGTATTGATCAATAACAACACTGCGACTAGCCAAGGTGTCGAACCCTTACCTGGTCGCAGTGTTGTTTGTTTAATACCACTCGTTCGTGAGTACAATAATATAAAATACTGCTTGTTGGGCTAGTACACCAAACAGGAGTAGAATGAAATTAGCTCAGAGGCATCCACACCACCGTACGTCCTCAGATGACGGGTACAACACCTAGCTTGGCTGGGTGCGTCATTCTTGAGGATTGCGTGGTCCCGTGGATTACAGCATCATGCGTTTTTGCTCACCATGAGGATGGCCAAAGCAGCATGGGTTCGACTCCTTGGAGTGTTTATATATATATATATATATATATATATATATATATATATATATATATATATATATATATATATATATATATATGCATTGTAACATTATGGTTCAAGATGGCATTTACGTTTATTAAATAAAGATATAAGATAATATTTTCTAGCTACTAAATTGGTATTTTTGTTGGGCTGGGTACAACTCGATTGTGAGATGTATGCTATTATGATAATTTAATGTTACTTGCAATACATAAATATGACCTTATGTTTGACCTTATCCTCCTGTACCTCATTACTAAAACACAGACCACCCACCACACATCATCAACCTCCCCCAACACCCATTCCATTCATCACAGTCACCACCCACATCAACCGCACGCATCGCGCCCACCTTCTACACCTCATCACATACCAGCTACCACCATTCACAACCCAAGCAACTCCCCACCCACTACAAGAACCACGTATATCCCCACTACATCCCCATCCACCACACATACGGCCAACAATCAAGCATCAGACTGGATAAAACAAGGTATAGAGTGGAGTTCCCTAATGATCAGTCCTGGGGCCAGTGCTATTTCTGCAATGGAAAGTACCTACCAGAGAGAATCGATTCCTACATGTCGCTGTCTGCAAATATGTACAATTGATGAGAAATATATGAACTACAAGATGACTTTAAAACATTGTAGGAATGACTAGTGGTGTACTGAGTTGAACCCAATGAAAATAAAAGTTATGAAGATGGAAAGGAGTACCGCACACAGCAGTGTAACTCCTGGGACAGTAGCTACAACAGGCAGCAGAAAACAAACCTATTTGAAGATTTTACACTTATATTCTCTCCTGAAGTGCCACAGCAGAAAGTGCTGGGAGATCACAGAGATTCACATCTGCCAGGCAGATTGTCAGTGTTGAACACTAAGTTGCGTGGAAGATAATGTTAAAATTAAAAAAAATCCTGAAATACAGAGCAAAAAACGAAGATAAACAAAATAAATAATCAACTCAAGGAGTAAACAAAACTAAGAAAGAGGCAGAGGATTATAAAATATATTACAGCCGAAGTTGAAAGAGAACCGAAATTTGTCCGTAGGTATGTAAGAAAGAAAAGATTCATGGAAGAACAGGTACAGAGGCTAAAGAAGCCATGGGATTTTTTTAAAGAAAAAAAATAGAAATTATGAAAAATAATAAAATTCCAGGTCTTGAGAGCTGTAAAAAGATGAGTGGTACCATGTATCACACTTTACAAACGACGGAAAGATTATGAAAATAATTCAAATTGATGAGAAAAGAAAAAATTACAGAAAGAATCAGACAGACGACAGTAATTGTGAAGTGAATCCAGTTTCACTCCTAACTAGTTAAGAGGTCATGAAATTCTGGAGTGAGGTGATCTATTATAACCATATACAGATTGAAAGGGAAGTATATACCCTTCAACTGAAAAAAAAAAAATTCTGAATGGTAAATACCATCATGAAGTACTGTACCATTCATCAAAATGGTGCAGCATGCACAGAAATTTGAGAAAAATGCACAAGTTTGCAACCAGATTATCAGCGGAGCTGAGGTCAGTAATAGTGATATTTACAGAGTACTTTGACAGTGAAGGTTATCCAATATCCTTACTAGTTAAAACAATAATGACACACACATACACACACGAAGAGACGGAACCAGGAGTTGTGACTCGACCCCTGCAACCACATACAGATAAGCTCAAGGAAAAAAACACTTATGTACAATTCAGGACATTTAATTGTGGAAACACTTCAGCACGAGTGACTCCTTCAGTCCTAATACAGAGATAACGAAAAAGCAAGAATAGTGGCAGAGGTCAGGTGGTAAGCCGCAACTTACAACTGAAGCCACTCTGGGCGAAACGTTTCCTCTAATAAACGTCCTAAACTGTACATAAGTATTTTTTTCCACATCTCGTCGGTATCACCAGACCATTTTTCTGATAAGTATAAGCAACAATCTTCTAAAAGTTAATGGACACAAGGCAGCTGCCGGTGGTATGAAATTATGCGGCACCAGTATGGAACCCACACTTGGTCAAGCATGTCAAGAAACTGGAGAAAGTTCAGAGATCGACAAAGAGGCTAGTCCCGGAGCTAAGGGAGATATGATGATAACGTACAAAATACAGAGAGGAACTGATAAGCTGGACATGGACAAAGTATTTGAGGGATGGTAAGCAAGAACACGAGTGCACGGCTGATAGTTGAAAACACTGATCATTCACAGGGATGTTAGGAAGTATTTCTTCAGTCTTGGAGAAATTAGGAAATGGGACGATCCGTAGAATGGAGTGGTAGAGACAGGATCAATACATAGCGTTAAGAAGAGGTACGACAAGGTTCTGAAGGCCAAGAGGGAATCTAGTAGAAACTAGCAAAGAGGCGAGGTCAGGAGCTGAGACTCAACCCCTGCAACCACATATAGGCAACGACATGCAAGATACACAGAGGCTTTGACAGAGTAGAGATAAGGACAGATTTTTTGAAATGAGAGGCATAGCGGCGAGTGGCCATGACCCACAAGTTAGTTTAATATCTTTATTATGCACCCCATAACCCATCTTGTGGGTGGTAGTCAAAAAATACAGAGGTACATTATGGGTCCAGGGACTGGGCCGCAAAGTTTTGAAAGCTGAACAAGTTATAGTGGTAATGAACTATTTACACGTTTATATCTGGTCACAATCGTAATGAGCTATTTATGCAGACATGAATTAGGTCACATATGCAAAAAAAAAAAATGGAAATACGATATTTACAGCGAGCAAAGTCAGGGTATTTTTCCAGAATGGTTTGTAATATACCACTGAGGATAAAATACTTTGACATTTCTTGAATATTTCTGAGTGAGTTGTCTCTGAATTCATTAATTTTATCGCACTCCAGTACATAATGACGCAAGGTGTGACAATAGTCCATCTGGCAAATTTAATTTTCGTTTGGTCTACATCTGGTGGTGGTGATTTGACCTCCTAGAGATTCTGGTAACCCAGCTAGAGCCGGGCGGTAGTGCCAACTAATAGTCTAATTATTTTGTTGGATGCACCATAGACATGTGGCTCCTCGTGCATGATAGAATGTCTGATAGACTGACTAGTGCCAGTCTCCCTCTGGGATGTTAGGAAATACTTTTTCAGTCTCAGGGTAGTAAATAAATGGAATAAGCTAGATGACGAAGTTGCAGAGGCAAAATAGGTACACAGTTTCAAGAGTAGGTATAATAGAACCCATTAGGCCATGAACCAATTGTGTTGGCAACTGTAGTTTAAGAAGTGGGGGCCAGGAGCCGGGACTCGACTCTAGCAAACAACTCTGAGTACAACTGGGTTGTGAATACACACACACACACTCACGCGAAGAGGCGGGGCCAGGAGCTGGGACTCGACCCCTGCAACCACACATACGTGAGTACACATACAAAATGGTAAATACACAAACACACTATCCACCGCCCATATTATACACATCAACACCATATACCATCCACACCAGCGCCACACCACACACCACCCACCAAATAACCACACTCACCAGTAATGTCACACACTATCACCACACTAACACCTCAGATCAAACACCAAGCACCAAATTCACGACACTAGCCTCACTATCTACTCCACAACTGCAAGGTCCTCGATTCGATTTCCTGGGGTGGAGAAACAAATAGGCCAATTTCCTCACACTCCAGTGCCCCCACATAGCAGTAGAAAGAGGATCCTGTGTTAGGCAACTGTTCTCAGTTGCATCCTGGGAAAAATATGTTGAAAACTCAGTCCTGGAATGTCACATCTTGTGTCAGGAAACTCCAGTACCTGGAGGAACGGAAGTATCCGAGTGTTGAATTAAGGGTATCCTTATATACTTATGCCAGTTAAAAATATTTAAAAAAAAATTGTACCCCGCCCCAAGGGGCAGGTCAGTACACATGGAATTTGGTGTTACTATATTGTTTCTGGGTCGAATTCTGAAAAAAAATGTTAAAATACGAAAAATAAAATCTACGATCATTAGTTATTTCCTGTATAACCCACACCTAAAACGTCCATTAACCCAACAACCCACCCACGTCCATCAACCCAAACACACACACACACACACACACACACACAAAGCTGTTGTACAGCCACATCAGGAGGAAAACAACAGTCAAGGACCAGGTGATCAGGCTAAGGAAGGAAGGAGGAGAGATCACAAGAAACGACCGCGAAGTGTGTGAGGAACTCAACATGAGATTCAAAGAAGTGTTCACAGAGGAGACAGAAGGGCCTCCAGAAAGACGGAGAGGTGGGGTACACCACTAAGTGTTGGACACAATACATACAACCGAGGAAGAAGTGAAGAGGCTGCTGAGTGAGCTAGATACCTCAAAGGTGATGGGGCCGGACATCTCTCCATGGGTCCTGAGAGAGGGAGCAGAGGCGCTATGTGTACCACTAACAACAATATTCAATACATCTATCGAAACAGGGAGACTGCCTGAGGTATGGAAGACAGCAAATGTAGTCCCAATTTTTTAAAAATGGAGAGACATGAGGCACTAAACTACAGACCAGTGTCACTGACATGTATAGTATGCAAAGTCATGGAGAAGATTATCAGAAGAGTGGTGGAACACCTGGAAAGGAATAAGCTTATCAATGACGGCCAACACGGTTTCACGGATGGGAAATCCTGTGTCACAAACCATCTGGAGTTCTATGACAGGGTGACAGCAGTAAGACAAGAGAGAGGAGTGGGTAAATGGCATTTTCTTGGACTGTAAGAAGGCGTTTGACACAGTACCACACAACGGATTAGTGCAAAAGCTGGAGGATCAGGAAGGGATAACAGGGAAGGCACTCCAATGGATTAGGGAATACCTGTCAGGAAGACAGCAGCGAGTCATGGTACGTGGCGAGGTGTCAGAGTGGGCGCCGGTGACGAGTGGGGTTCCACAGGGGTCAGTCCTAGGACCGGTGCTGTTTCTGGTATTTGTGAACTACATGAAGGAAGGAATAGACTCCGAAGTGTCCCTGTTTGTAGATGATGAGAAGTTGATGAGAAGAATTCAATCGGACAAGAACCAGGCAGAACTACAAAGGTATCTGGACAGGCTGCAAGCCTGGTCCAGCAATTGGCTCCTGGAGTTCAACCCCACCAAGTGCAAAGTCATGAAGATTGGGGAAGGGCAAAGAAGACTGCAGACGGAGTACATTCTAGGGGGCCAGAGACTACAAACCTCAATAAAGGAAAAAAATCTTGGGGTGAGTATAACACCAGACACATCTCCTGAGCCACACATTAACCAAATAACTGCTGCAGCATACGGGCGCCTAGCAAACTTAAGAACAGCATTCCGACATCTTAATAAAGAATCGTTCAGGACCCTGTACACTGTGTACGTTAGGCCCATATTGGAGTATGCAGCACCAGTTTGGAACCCACACCTAGCCAAGCACGTAAAGAAGCTAGAGAAAGTGCAAAGGTTTGCAGCAAGACTAGTCCCGGAGCTAACGGGTATGTCCTACGAGGAGAGGTTAAGGGAAATCTACCTGACGACACTGGAGGACAGGAGAGGTAGGGGGGACATGATAACGACATATAAAATACTGAGAGGAATTTACAAGGTGGACAGAGACAGAATGTTCCAGAGATGGGACACAGCAACAAGGGGACACAGTTGGAAGTTGAAGACTCAGATGAATCACAGAGATGTTAGGAAGTATTTCTTCAGTCACAGAGTGGTCAGGAAGTGGAATAGTTTGGGAAGCGATGTAATGGAGGCAGGTTCCATACATAGCTTTAAGAAGATGTATGATAAAGTTCATGGCGCAGGGAGAGTGACCAAGTAGCTGCCAGTGAAGAGCCGGGGCCAGGAGCTATGACTCGACCCCTGCAACCACAACTAGGTGAGTACAACTGAGTACACACACACACACACACACTTCTCAATTAGTTAATTTCATCTAAGATATTTGTACTGACCTGGAAAATATGGTAATTTTCACAAGGTAGAGCGTGTAATTCTTAATTATCGTGATTTATTACACAAATTCTCAATAGCATCTGAATCTTAAATTTACTTGCAATTGTAAATTATTTAAATTCTGTTTGCAAATATGCGCAAGGTTTTTTAAAAAAAAAGACTGAAGTTAGCGGTAAATTATTCATAATGAGGGTGTTAATGTTGCAAAAATGTGGGAGAAAATATATTTGCTGCAGCATATTAATGTGTTCATCGTCTGGTTGCAACATGAGGCGAGTGAATGTATTTCTCGATAAGACTTTCTCTCTAAAATATTCACACGACTTTTTGCCTTCTGAGTGACGACGACCGATTTGAGAGTGAGCTGGACGTAAGCTGGACGTAAGATGGACGTAAGATGGACGTAAGCTGGACGTAAGATGGACGTAAGATGGACGTAGGTAAGTACTTATATCCTATAAACATGGCTGTGAATATGAGTGTGGAATGAAACACGAGGGTATTATCGCCTATACTGGTATGAAGAAACTAAATATAGTAAGGAAAGTTTATTCAAGACAGTGGAAGGATGGAAAAGAAGACTCAGTCGTACTGGTAGCTTGTGGTCTTGGTTTTAGACCGGGTCGCGGGGGCGTTGACCCCTCGAGCACCCCTCCAGGTGTACTGGCAAACATGGCAAGTCGTATGTCAACTTGGAATATCTTGAATTCAAGATCACAAGTACTGCTCTTCCTTGCACGTTATTGATCACTGTGGTATTGTTAGCAATATAATAATAATAATAATAATAATAATAATAATAATAATAATAATAATAATAATAATAATATTATTATTATTATTATTATTATTATTCAGACGCTTTAGAGCGATCAAGAAGCTATTCTCGGGTCTCTTATTCCACACTGCATCTTTCGTACTATCTTTGGTGTGTTAAATGACAAAAAATTAATAAAAGTTTAGATTCAAATCATATATAACTAACAAGATCATATTTACAATCAATTTCACCTAAAAAAATGGGTTTAAATATATATTCATGTAAAGTATATTAAATTTAATGAGCACATTATAGCCAAATTATAAAAACTGGATTGTATATCGTGCCAGACTTATAATTATATTTTCACTCAAAATAAATTAATCAAACAAGCTTTCGTCGATAATTTTGTTTATTGGTTATTTATACGATAATCTCCCTTTGTAAGTGCAAGGATAGGCACCATTTTTTTTTAATTATTATTATTATTATTATTGAAAAAGAAAAGAATAAACCAGAATGCGTGGCATTACTAACATACACAAATTAATATTTTTTCCCTGAGATTCTGCGTCACCTCACCGTAGTAACAGCGCCACCATCGTAAGTCTAGAGCAAACTTACGAACAAGGATGACTTGATTTATTTCCAGTTGTAAATGGTATGGAGATACCCACAAACTGTGGGAAGGGACAATAGTGCACCGTTCAGGACATTTGAAGGAAACGTTCCGTCACGAGTGGCTTCATCAGTCCTACGTTTCGGAAGTCGGGTGGAACGTTTCTTTCAATTAGTGTCCTGAACTGATACACTTGCAACAGGATCTCGGCTATTGGCTTACGTATATTTTATCTTCACGACTCCTGTTCCCGGTCAAAATGGGTTCAAGCCCAAACCGTTCCGTGATTTCTTTATCATTTATCACTGATGCCGGCCCGTGGCAGCTGAAGGGCAAGACACTGGTGCCTACAGTAAAGAGTAGAGTAGTCGACAGCCTAATGAGTGGCCATGATACCCGTCACTGAGCTGCCAATGTTAGATTCAGATATCTGAATAATTGTGTATACGAACTGAGGATAGTGAAGATGTTGCTGCAGAAAGATGAAATAACTATATAGATATTTTGAATTAGATTAGTTTTATAACAGGTAAATTCTTAAGAAATCTTCTCCCGAGTTCTTTATATGCGCACACAGAGCGCATAAACGTGTTGGTGTGTTTACGCAAGGTAAACATTCACTGGAAATTTTTTTTTCATTAATAAAAGTCAGTGTCTTAACCACTTTTCTCACGTCTCGTGCGTCTCACACGCGTAACTTTGGTAATTATTAAGCAAATAATAAAGCTTAGCAATGTGTTACTCTTTCTCACACAAAGTTTAATCTTTCTTCCCATCCAATTATTCCACATTTCTTAGCTGAGAGTTAGAAAAATCACGTTCTAACACCAAGCCGGTATCTAGTAGCCCGACTAAACCAAAGTTTCTAGTCATGAAACGGAAATATAACGTTTCAGACGTGGTTAACTACTTTTTCTCTTACCAAGAAAAAAATACGTAAAAACCCTTCACTCGGGAAACCAGTTTCTCCCAGCGACTGGTACTTTGCATATCTTGTGGCTGGTGGGTGGTGACGGGTGAGGAAGGCTGTAGGAGGGCGCCTCTCACGTCTTCTCATCAAGACGACATTATGACTAAGTCCATAAAACAATTAAGACTTTATAGCCGAACGACGTTAAGCGCTTCCTGCTAACAGCTGTCTTCACTCGAAGCGTTACACCCGAGTGAATATGACTCCGACCAGGGAATTCGATACATCAAATAGCCCTTTGCCTTTCTTTAATAGTTTTACCTACAGAAAGACTTTTATTAAGCCGTATCCATAAGATGATATCCCCATTACACCTGTAGGAAAGACACCAGATGGGTAATTACATAATAGAGGGTTGAGGCACAGCGTTTGGGAATGACTAAATATCTTAACCCACTAAGTGGCTTTCAGAAGATCGGTTTGAGTGTCTCGACGCGGGAATCTCACACTTATGATCTGCTAACAGAGGGACCAAAGTTCTTCTAGGGCAGGCAGATCATTGGCAGCGTAGTGGCATACCCTGGCTAGCAGTTAAGCAGGATAGGAGGGTCGCCATTTGCATGTCACGACAATAAAAAAAGGGAATAAAAACTATAAAACTCTGTTCAAACAAAGCTTAAATGTTGTAGAGGAAAGGACCTTATTAGAGGCCATTAAAGGTCTTCTGGCGTTTTACCACCTGCCACCTGACTTGAATGTATAATGAGCAGCGCCGGAAATTAATTAAAAAGAGATATTTCCTAGACGTTTATGTGCAAGGGATGTGATCTCTTACTGATTTTGCTTTCTTGTTTCTCACTTTAATAATGATCTTGCTTTATTAATTTGCAGTGCTGCAACCCGCTGTGATCATTGCATTCATTTGTAAATCTCTCTCACGATTAATGCAAATGATGTGCTGCTTTCACTGCGCTCTGTAAATTTCTCCAAAAAAAAAAAAAAAAAAAAAATGATAGGAATAATGCAAATGAGACTGAGTTTTATATTCCGGATTTAAATATTACCCCCCAAAAAATCTCTTGCCTGCTTCTTATAAATTAGACACATATGCAACACTTGGGTATCTTTATTGAGGAAACGTTTCACCACACAGTGGCTTCATCAGTCCAATACAAAGTAGAAAGGAGTAAGGAGAGGAGGAGTTTGAGGTAATCAGTCCCTCTGTTTCTTGCTGCATTTCAGCTCTTATTATTTTATGAGTTAGTAAGAACATCGTTGTGTAAATATTTCCGTTTTCAGTCTTCAAGATTTTATGTCCCCAATATTAGCGAGTTGGCTCAGGCACGTTGTTTTTTATGAAGAGTTGGTAACACAGGTGCGCGCACGCATACGCGTACGGCCTAAAGGCTAAGAAGCTGCAAATGTCAGTAAAATATATTACAAAAAAGGATAATACCGTGACTGGAACAATACACTGTAAAATAAATATATCTTGGGGTTAAAATCACACCAAACATATCAGCAGACTAGCAAACTTCAGAAAGGCATTAAGGAAACTTCAAAACTTTTTAAACGACATATATTAGGCACCGTAAATCTCGAGTACGTGGCCCCAGTGTGAAGCCTCAACTTGTCAAAGAAACAAAAAATGTACATAAGTTAGAGAAAGCTTACATACTAATCCCATAACTGAGAATCAACTACGTGGAGAAGGTTAAATTATCTAAACCCGAGAACTACTCGGAATAGACGTAATAACGATGTGCAGGTTTAAAAATAAGATTAATGTGGCAGATAAATAAAAATGGGGACCAGAAACAAGAATACAGAGAGGTTAGCTATAAGGAAATTAGGAAGCACTTCCTTAATTCCTGGATGGATTAACAGAATGACGCGGATGAGGATTTGGTTAATTCAAATAAATAACTTCACGATTATATATGATAAGGTTCAAGAGGTCAGACTCTAATATTGCCATTAAATGTAGAGCAGAGGGCGGGGTCAGGAGTCAAGATTCGACCCATGCAAAAACAAACTGGCGAGTCCACATGTGCAAGGCGAAAGATTTGAGAGTAAGCATTGCACTAAGCTTATCACTGGTAGTAAATAGCAATAGTATAATTTCTGGAGAAAATATAAATCTGCCTTATCGAAGATTTGCTTTCAGTAATCTACACAAAAGTTCATATAGAAGATTGTATAAGATATTTATTGGTCTCATTTTAGAGAAAATAAATGAGGCATTTATACACACTCATTTTAGAGTAAGCAGCGCCAGCATGGAGCCCGCAACTGATCAAGCATTTAAGAAGGTAGAGAAGATAGAAAAGTTTGTATCGAAATTGGAGGAGGGGTGGCTTACGAGAAGAGATTGAAGGAATTTAACCTTATAACAAAAGAAGATAGGACGTACTGGGAGCCATGATCATGATATACAAAATACTCACTAGGCTTAGAGTGAATAGTGTAATACTCAGAGGATTTTATAATAAAGTGGGTGGAGCCATAGTGTATGTGAAGCGGTCAGAGAGACATAGAACATAGAAAGTAATTAGAACCGCAGATGAGCTGTAAGGACTTAAAGTACTTGTTCCTCTGAGTGTTAAGTGGTGCACACTTAATCGAGGTAAACACTACACGAATCTTCAAGGGTAATATGACTGGGCTCTGCAGGTCAAGAATCAGTAAAGCCGGTCAATAAGAGTTAAGGAGCGAGACTGTGTACTCAGTACACCCAAGGACTCGCACGTCAACACTTATAGTATCTTTATTTCTACAAGTACAAGGTGTACAGGCCTAGCTGACATCAATGACATACTATATAGAAAGCCCCTTGTTATGCTGAGCATTTCGGAAAAATTAGTTCAGTTTTGTCCCAGGATGCGACCCACACCAGTCGACTAACACCCAGGTATCCATTTTAGTGATGGGGAACATAGATAACCGGTGTAAGGAAACACGCCCAATGTTTCTACCCTCTCCGGGAATCGAACCCAAACTCTCGCCGTGTGAAGCGACAGCTTTAGCCACCAGTCCACGGGGCGCCGTGCCACGGATGTGACTCGATGCCAGCTACAACAGCTTGGAGAAAGAAGGATGCTTTTTGCCTGTGCCATTAATAGTGAAGGGAGTACAACGATAAAAGAATGGTGTCCCAGGAAATACAAAGCAAAAATTCACGTGAAAAATTACATTTACAGAGAAAACTTATTTGCATTTCAAGACAAAATATTGGAAAATAGTATTAACCCATTGCTTACATTATGGTGAAACAAGTTGATAGTTGGACAGAATGACAAAACTAGAAGAAAAATGAAGAATTCTCGATGGAAAAATTTAATGGGGAAAATGGAACTTTCAAAAATTTAGTTTAAGTGAAAAAAGTTTCAATGTAAAAAAAAAAAAAAAATCTCTAAAATAGTGAGCAGAGGAAAGGAGAGATGGAGAATCAGAAAGTCGTAAAAATAGGAACGTGGAGGAGATAAGAGCCTTGGAAAAGTCTAAATAAAAATAAATAATGGTCCAAGTCGAAATGAAACGTAGTCTTATGTTTTTGTCTCGTCAGTGCGGGTTATTTGTGTATTAAAATAGAAGAGAGTTAAGCAGGAACGAAAAAATAAAACACAGAACCAGAAGAACAGATGCAACTAGAAGAGGACATCACAGACAACGTTAAAAAATATTTCCAAAAAGGAGTTGAAAACTCTTCCGGAGTTTAAAGATAAAACAGAATACAGTTTTCAATGCACAATTAAAGACAAGATATTACCATAGTTCACATAAAAAAAACAGAACAGCAAGTGGTACTGGCTAAGCAAATAGGGAAAACTACTGACAGATAAAAAGGGTTATTTCTTTCGGCTACGCTAAAAAAAATTAAATCGAGAAGAGAACGAGTCAAAGACGTGGACCGACATATAAGTGAGAAAGTCAAATGATTGGAGGATTTCGCTATAAGGACATGTGATAAAGACAAAATATTTGAAAGGACAGGATAAATGTAAAAGACTCTCTTTGTAAATTATACCTAGCGGTAAAAGGATGACAGAATTTTGGAAGATATGAAGCATTTTACACATTAATCCAAATTAAAATCCAAATCACAACGTGGGTATTTTAGAGGCAGAAACCCATAATATAGATGAGAATCTCGTGGAAGCTAATTTATTCAACCCTCTATTAAATATTACTTAATAATCCTGGAGATAGTGAAGAATTTCACGAGACAAATGAAAGCTAAACTATTGTTAAAAAAAATTGACTTACAAGAAAAATTTATTGTAATTAGGAATATTACTCATTTAAATACAGATTGGGCATCTTATGAGGCAGGAAATGTAAAGAAATATTAGTAGAATTCCTTAAATTCTTTTAATACATCAGCATATTAATGAAGCGACACGAGCAAAAAATGACAACAAACCATCAATACCAGAACTTACCATAAAAAAAATAAGAATTTTCAACAAACTATTTTAATTCACAGCAAGTTGTTTGGGAAATAAACTGTTTCACCGTTGTCTGGACACATTCATGATGGTTGCCCCAAAACTTCGGGGGATTCTGTATATTAGGGAAGCTTGCTGTACTGATTCTGTCTCACCAGAGACAACACCAGCAGGTGACGCATCACCCGTCATCTGATCTCAATATACTAATAATGGATGAATTACCTACAATATGCTAGGTAAAAGGACACAGGTCGTTACAGCTTTGTTATTCCGTAACGGCTTGACAAAGCTCCTGGAGAGCGAAACGTTGGCGTAATAAAATGTCACATTAGTTACACCTGTGACCTCACTTTACCTGACTCACCTAACTACATCTGACCACAGTCAAATATATATATTATTATTATTAACGAAACTGCAACTGGCCGAGACTCGATCCCGCGTCACCTTGTCCCGCCACGTGGGAAGCAGGATAACATTCGCGATGCTCTAACCATTATACCATCAACCCTACAAAAAACATGAGCCTAGCGAACTAGACTTGCTTCATGTTGCGAGGACATAAATGGCCATGGTAAGCTCAGAGCTAATTTCAATCTGCTCCTTCTTGAATACCAGCCTTCGCGAGCAGTCTACATGTTAATGAAATCACGAAACAAGTGATTTTTGAATCATTAACGAAACTGCGGCTGGCCAAGACTAGATCCCGCGTCACCTTCTCCCGCCCCTTGGGAAGCAGGACAACACTGAGCTTACTATAGCCACATATGTCCTCGCAACATGAGGCAAGTTTAGTTCGCTAGGCTCCTGTTTGTAGGACTGATGGTGTAATGGGTATAGCATCACGAACGTTATGCTGCTTCCCACGGAGCAAGAAAAGGTGACGCGGGCTCGAGTCTTGGCCAGCCGCAGTTTCGTTAATGATTCAAAAGTCACTTGTTTCGTGATTTCATATATATATATATATATATATATATATATATATATATATATATATATATATATATATATATATATATATATATATATATATGTCGTGCCGATTAGGTAAAACTGATCAGTTAGCAAGAACTCATCTAAAATTAAGTCCTTTCTAAAAATTTATCTTATACGTTTAAAGATATATTTATTTTTTTCATTTATGTTAATGTAAGAATTTATAATTTTGTACCAAGAGAAACTTTGAAAACCTACCTTACCTTATTACAACAAGCGCAATTTAATTTAGCCTAACCCAACTAAATATATTTTAGATACGTTAACAATAATTTAATAATAAACAAATACAATGAAATATATTTTTTTCGTTAGGTTCAGAACGATTTTGGCGAAATTATTGCATACACAAATTTTCACTTGTCGTATATGGCAAGAAGAGCGTTGCTATTTAAGCCAAAATCGCAAGTTTTACCTAATCGGCACGACATATATATATATATATATATATATAAATATATATATATATATATTCCAACAAGTCAGCTTTTTTCCCAAATCAGGTTAACAGAGTAACACGAAATGGTTTAAAATAAATGGGGCTGCAAGCGCTATTTTATGCTGCGAATAAATTAACAATTATAAAAATTAACTAAAAAAAAAATAAGTTATGGTTTATATTTACGATACTTTGGCAGGAAACGCAGAGAAAATTAGAATGTTTTCAAGAGAAGGAAATCTGTTTATCATCATTCGCTCCAGTTTCAGTCAAGAACGTTAAAATTATGTCACATTTGGGATTGAATCATTTAGTTAATGGATGTAATTTAGTTTCCTGTAATAAATTATAGGAATTTGAATTATTCAAATAACAACGTGTGTCTAATGGCATACATAATTGTATATGACTGCTGGGATTATTCTGGTAAATTATTTATTCTGTATAAGTAACGAGTTCCGACGATAATTATACAGCGAAATATTCTGGATTATATATATATATATATATATATATATATATATATATATATATACATATACATATTGAAAGAGGTTTTGTAATAATACATATTTTGTGAAAAAGAAGATAAAGTATACAAGATATGATATAGCAAGTATAGGTGGGAAAAAGGTAGATGGGTAGGCTTCAGGATGTACATGTTTATAGAGGGGCAACGGATATATCGGATTATTATATAGTTGTAGCTACAATTAGAGTAAGAGGTAGATGGGACTAAAGGAAAATGGCAATAGTAAGTAAGAGAGAGAGGTGAAAGTTTATAAATTAAGGGAAGAGGAAGTATGGGTGTGATATGAGAGTATAGCAACTGTGTTTATAAACAAGTCAAGAATAGAATGGAAACAGAAAAGTGGCAGTAAACAAGTGGTTGAAGGAAAAAAAAATGTAGTTGAAGATTAGTCTTCAAAGTCACATTTTGGAAAATGTTGATATAAACAGAGGATTTTCATAGAAATTCAAGCCTGTATAGTTACATATGTGAGAAAACAGTTTAATAATCCCTTTTATAATCTCGAAGATCAATAATGAAGTTGAATAGGAGAATTATAATAGGAAAAATAGAAAGAACAATAATAATTTCTGGCAACTACCATCAGGTAAAAAGTTCTTCATTTCAAAATATTTGAGAAAACTCTTAATAAACAAGACAACATAGCTAAGTAACACTATCATATTAATATTCCTTTTCTATATACATATAAAAACATATAGGCCTATGTAGCCTTAATTGGTCAGCTGTTAGGGGAAGTTGTTTAGACATGTGTGACTTTCTCACGATAATTTGGGCAACACGTTTCAGGAGTTTTATTGAGTTCAAGAAGCAGAGTTATGAGTTGTAAAGGATGTTGTTATTAGTTCTTAAAGATGAGGTTCTAGTTATTAGAGTATGAATATGATGAATGATAAATGTAATAAGGAATGGCAGAAACAAGGTGAAACGTAAGATGTAACGAATGGAAAGCGGTTTCAAGAAGTGGGAAGAGGATGAAATTAAGGAGGGTTGAAGCAGGATTAGAAAGCAGAAATCTCTTTGCTATTCTTCGGGACGAGTGGGCTGTTGTGAGCAAAGAGACAGATAGGACAAATGTCTCAGGATACAAGAAAAGGGACATACTTGCTGTGTGGGTTTCTCAGATTCAATATGTGGACAGAGCTTTCCGTAATAGAGATAAGAAGGGTAGACAAAAGACTATAGTATTAAGAGCCAGAACCATTCATGAACTACGAACAAGTACAACAAAGGTATTTTAAAGAAATCAATACGAAGGTTGAAGGCGGGCCCATGAGTTGGAGGTCAACGCCCGTAAATTCAACAAGTTTGCTACATGGAGGAAAAATATGGAGAGGGGTAAGGAATAAGTCGTGTTTCAAGAAGCCAGTATTCAAGAAAGGTCACTACGAATATCTGACGAGTGAAACCTCTGAAGAAATGGACATAGTCAGAAGGCATGTTCAGAACTCTGCCAAGACCTGTCCACCTCTCATCACTTGTCTCACATCTCACTTCACTGCACCTATGTTAAAAATGACACTTCCCTATATAAGCTCAGTTTCTTTTCCAGGTTTTGTCTGTTTGTGACTTGTTAAGTCTCACTTGACTTTATTTTTCTCTTCTCTCGCTTGTCCCTCTTTGTTTTTAGACCAGTTCCATTATTTTTATTAGTAACCGTCTTACTAGCAACTAACTTATGACCTATCTGGCTTTCCAAACGTTCGCGTAAACTACAATTCGTCCCTAGTACTACAACACCTTTGTTTTCCATACACATTCACTCACCACACATTCCGTCACTTAAAATCCATTGACACTTCAACAACGGTATCCCTGATAAATTTGACACATATGCAACTTGTCGGTTCTCTGAACCATTCATCTACAACGGTATCCCTGACTGAACTGGATAATGCTCTCGCCCATGACCCAGAAAGTTGCACGTCATCTTTTGCATACATATCATGATTGACACATATTATCCCAGGTGTCAATGAACTGAATTTCAAGTGTCATGCCCTACTTATCTAAACAATTACCTTGGACATCCATTCACGGTCCGCTTTTCTTCTAGACAAAATACTTCGTATGATCGGGATTCCACCTTTTTACTTTATAAATTAAATAGTTGGCCTGTACCTGGCAAGTAAATCCTCTCTATCGTCTCCCATTATTATTTCCTCCGGAACTTGGACAAAGTGTTGTTGCTCCCATTATATGACATGATAATATCTAACCTAATAATTAAATTATCCATACCGTTACATACTGTTACAGAATGCTGTGTCTGAGGTGTTTGTCCTAGCCTTCCCCTGGTCTACATGTACTCTCGCGTCCCTCTATAACAGCAATGAAGTACCTAAAGCAAACTTTTAAGATACTAAACAAAATTGATATGATCTTTTTAATGTGAGAAGTGTAACAGGAACAAGAAATATGAATGAGTAATTCCAGGGTAAGAAGTTTAGGTCGAGTGTAGGTAAGGTCTTTTTTTTTGACAAAGTTGTGGATCACCGGAATAGTCTCCCTCCAGAAGTAGTTAGCACCAAAACAATTCAGTAGTAGTAGTAGTAATAGTAATGGCAGTAGCAGTAGTAATAGTAGTAGTACTACTACTACTAGTAGTAAAAACAGTAACCATAAATATACATTATCTGTAAAATGCCCATGGCCATTTTTACAGTTCAGTATATTTTATCCTAAATCTTCTCGTAACAGTAGATAGTTCAATAGAGACAGAGTATTAGACAGCCCACTGCAGACAGCTTGAAAAAAAATATGTTTTGTGCCTTTCCCAAGTACACACTCACGAACTCTCAAACTCTCTTGCCCGCTCTCTTCCATGAAGATGGCCCTAATTATCAGCAATATGAATCTTTCCCTGCCCAGCATAATAACCATAACAATAACAATAAAAATTATTATAATTTAGAATTTAGAGGCCACTTAATTCCAGACATATTTTTTCAGTGTTGTGCTTCTCGCGTCTTCCTTCCTTTCCCCTTATTGCCTCGCATTACCCACGAAAGTAGTCTCTACTACTGTAGTGCCATTAACAACCACCTCCTCCCCGCTCTAGCAATACCACTACTAACCCTTACTACCATTTCCTACGCCACCATAATGCTCCACCATTATATCTCTGCCACGATTATGCCATAAAAACTATTTCTTTAGATTTCTACGTTTGTTTTTTCCTGTTTCTTGTATCTCCCCTATCATTTGTTTTCACCTGTATCCTTTATTGTCAACAATAACCCTTACTATCAGCTGTATCCCCTACTGTCACCAGTAACTCTTACTGTCACCAGCAACTTCTACCATCACCAATAACCCAAATTGCGCAGGTAATAGGTATGAGATACCGACACGACAGAAAAAAAAAATAAAGCAGTTATATATACCAAGTTGACGTTGTTTCTCCCAGGCAGTGAACTTCAAGTCGTAAACAGAGAGCCCAGGCGAGGAAGGGCGAGTAGACGACTTGCTCATATTAACTCATTCAAACCAGATACCAGTGACGAGAAATTTAGTCTTCAAATTATAGTGATCGAGGTACGGGACTTGCGCACTTCCAGTTGTCAAGGGGTACAACACCCAAAGATGACTCGTTAAATCTGGACTCATTAACATCAACAACTTCAGTGGTTCACCTAAGCTGCAAAGCAGCTTAGGTGAACCACTTGCTATGAAGCTTATATATGGTTGTTCAGGGGTTTCCTGGCCTCGCCGCTCTCACCTCTTCCCAGGGTTCTCTTAGTGAATGTATCAAGTCCACTGCAAAGGCAAAAACGTTGTCAATAAAGCGTCTGTTTATCACTACCCCTAACTGTTACTGTTATCATCAACCCTCACTGTCACCACTACCACCGTTCACTCTTACCACTACCCTACACTCCCACTAATAGCCCTTACTGTCTCCATTAACCCTTATTGTTACCAGTGCCCTTCACTGTCACCACTTCCCTCATCCTATTACCATCACCCTTCACTCATACTACTGTTACCATCACAACTTACTGTCACTACTTCCATTTCCATCCTTACCTACAACAAACATCATAACCACCAAAATCCCATCCTCAACACTACCTCCACCACTAGTCTCCACAGCATCACCAACACTCCCCACCAACAAAACACCTCCAGCAACCATTGCATGTGTAGTGGCCCGCAGATGCATGCTGCCACGTGCATAAGTAACCACACACTTAAGTAGGCAAGTACTTAAGTAACCACGTATTTAAGTGGTTCTAGGTGCTTAAGACCACACGTATACATAATTTCCCCACAAGGCCGTCATTATACCAGCTGAGTGACGCCAACAACACTGTCATGAGTAACTCCGCTTGTACAGTTTGGTTTGCATTAATCAGCTGGTTGCAGTCAATTCATATATAATTTAAGGCTGAATAAATTCGATGTATTTTGATTTATAAATAATAACATGATGTCCTAATTTGCAAGTTTTTCTTATTAACCGATGCAGGTGTTTTTAAGAGACTATTATATTTGTGGTGTCTAACTTTATAATTCCATCGTCTAAGAAAGTAACTTTTACTTAGTCTTACTGTTTATTTACATTTCAACTGTTACAGCTGCTTAAGATTGTCCTTTTGTTCGTTTATTACTAATTATTTTATTTTAATAGTAGTAGTAGTAGCACTACACACACACACACACACATATATATATATATATATATATATATATATATATATATATATATATATATATATCTCGAATTGTAATAACGAACGAGTATTTAATACACACACAACCCGCACATATAAAAGAGAGGAGCTTACGACGACGTTTCGGCCCGACTTGGACCATTTACAAAGTCACACTAACACACAGAGACAGAGGAAGGGTATTTATAGGCAGGCAGACAGGGGAGGGTACAAGAGAGTGGGGAAATGTAGGAGTAGTGGTAGTAGTGGTAGTAGTAAAGGTAGTAGTAAAGGTAGTAGAGTAGACAGTCATATGGGAAGGAGCACTGCTATGAGGCTAGCGGCCCGCAAGGGGGGTACGAGAGGGAAGAAAAGCGAAAAAATGAAGGAAAATACAAGGCCGAAACGTCGTCGTAAGCTCCTCTCTTTTATATGTGCGGGTTGTGTGTGTATTGTTCCAGTCACGGTATTGTGCCTTTTTTGTTATTTGAGTATTTAATCAATAACAACACTGTGACTAGCCGGGGAATCGAACCCATGTTGCTTAAGCCCGTCTCATGGTGAGTTAAAATTCTACGACGCTTTAACCCACGGGACAATACAATTCTATCAGAATCAAGCACCCAGCAGAGCTAGGTGTTGTTCCGGGATCCGATGACATACGATGGTGTGGGTGCCTCAGAGCTAATTTCATTCTACTCCCCGTTTGGTGTACTAGCCTTCACAAGCAGTATATATCGTATTGTAACCACGAACGAATGGTATTTAATCAATAACAACACTGCGACTATCCGGGGAATCGAACCCGTTTTGTTTTAGCCCGCCTCAAGGGTTCGATCCCCCGGCTAGTCGCAGTGATGTTATCGATTAAATAGCACTCGTTCGTGGTTACAATACGATATATACTGCTTGTGAAGGCTAATACACCAAACGGGGAGTAAATTGAAATTAGCTCTGAGGCACCTACACCATCGTATGTCATCGGATCCGGAACAACACCTAGCTCTGCTGGGTGCGTGATTCCTTCTAAGATTGTATGGTCCCGTGGGTTAGAGCGTCTTGAATTTTCGCTCACCATGAGGCGGGCTAAAACAACACGGGTTCGATCCCCGGCTAGTCGCAGTGTTTTATATATATATATATATATATATATATATATATATATATATATATATATATATATATATATATATATATATATATATATATATATATATATATAGCGTGAGCTGGATGCCAAGGTATTGGTCCAGTGTGGTACGGTCGGTAAAGCACTGCGTTCCTGTCACAAGGTTCGTAGGGTCGAGTCTCCGTCGGCCAGAGATCAGTGTTTGTATATATATATATATATATATATATATATATATATATATATATATATATATATATTTACATAAAAGTTGAATTATTAAGATTGCTTAAATGACTGCACTCTTCCTGTGGTGTTGGTTTTGCGAGTGGCCCCGAGAACTTTACCTTATCCCTGCACATTTAGGCATAAGTCACGTGGTCATGCATGATGTAGCCACAGGCAGCATTCAGAGAAGGTGACCTTAATGATGTGCTAACTTTATTCTTAGACTTCGGGCGCAGGAAAACAAAAGTTGACTTGGCGCAATTAATCAGCAGGGAACACTCAGCCACGTTGAATATGGAGTTGTAATTCACTCTGGCATTGTTTGATGACTCTATAACCATCTTTGCCAGTAGGAAAACAACAGAAGGTATTATGATTCATGCGGATGCATCACGTTACGCTCACCTCACACAAACACCAACACTGTCATGCACTGTCATTACACAGATATGAGACGTTGTTTTAGTAATGAAGTGTCCAGTTGTTTAGTGATGAACTTCCTCACTTAACTAACGAACATGACGAAATCATGTTCGTCAGTTGATATATATATATATATATATATATATATATATATATATATATATATATATATATATATATATATATATATATATATATATATATGTCGTGCCGAATAGGTAAAACTGGTCAATTAGTAAGAACTCATTTAAAATTGAATCCTTTCTAAAAATTTCTTATACATTTAAAGATATATAAACGGCCGACGTGTTAATAAAAAAAATATTGCATACACAAATTTTCACTTGCCTTATTTGGCAAGAAGAGCGTTGCTATTTAAGCCAAAATCGAAAGTTTTACCTATTCGACACGACATATAATAAATACCAATTGTGAAAAAAAAATACGAGATATCTTGTACTTGTAAGGTCGCTTTCTCCTTATTTGTGCAAGACGTGTGAGTAATAATATACTGAGGTCACATGCTGCGTTTCAAGGGCGTATTTAAATACGTAAGTTGGAAAATTAATCCCATATTATATATTAAAAAACGATGTTGTTACATGAACTATCTAACTCCTGTTCCTTCTATTTTACCATCGCTCTAGCGCCAAGAATAATAAACATTCAAATCTGAACGAACTGTTTCTTTGGAACCTCGTTGCCTACTGTATCGCAGCTGGTTTTTGTAATTTGCTTATCTGTTGTCAAATGTACGTTTATATATGTTTATATGAGAATCTAACCTGGCATAAATTAACAATTTAATTTAAAAGAAAATAGGGTTTGAGGGAAAATTGGAATGGGTTACGGTGCGTTTTCTCTCTTAACTAACCTGGGTTGTGGTGTTTACTAAATCACAGTCTTGGCCTCTACATAGCTCGCCTGAGTTGTGCTACGCTCTTACACATGAAATAGTCTTCCCTCTACGTAATGCACCTAGCTGCCACTTGTACACAGAGCCGCCGTGAGAGAGTTGGGGACAACATCGTGTTTTAGATATCAATGCATCCTGGAACATCCGCCTAACACCGTCCTGGCAAACACCTCCGAATTTCTTAAATGCTTCAGCCCAGTGATGGTGACAAGTCAAGATTAATTTTTGTTAAATAACCAGATGTATTTTAGTCGTTGCAGGATATGAGAAATGTATCCCCGTGTATCGTAAGCCCAGCACGTTCTCGTATTTTAAACTTTCGTTTATAACTTGTGAACGCCTCATGCGTTCACAAGTTATAAACAAGTTAGTGACGTAAAAGGACACAAATGCAACTAATGTGACATTTTATTGTGGCAACGTTTGCCTCCCGGAGCTTTCAGCGTTAAGCGATAATGGACATAGTGGGTTTATATATACTCTCAAAGTGAGGTGAAATACTAGTGGTGGTAGTAGTAGTGATATTAGTAGTAGTACTAATATCACTACTACTACCACCACTAGTATTTCACCTCACTTTGAGAGTATATATAAACCCACTATGTCCATTATCGCTTGTAACGGCTTGAGAAAGCTCCTGGAGAGCGAAACGTTGCCACAATAAAATGTCACATTAGTTGCATTTGTGTCCTTTTACTTAACATATTGTCGGTAATTCTACCAATATTATTACAAGTTAGTGACGGTTTACTGTAATGGGGAAACGGGGCCTACAACTACTGGCATGTCTGGTTACCCAATGGTCAGTTATATTCCTAGATTTTATTTCCGTGCAATAGCTTAAGTCTCTTCTGATCGGCTTCAAACCTTCAACACTGGTGGATCCTACGCAGAAGAGGGTTAGAATTGTTATTGGAGAGTGTAGATATTAATTTTCTAATTTAGTTTTAAAAGGTGTGCTATTTTTCCCATGAAATATTTGACTGTGTCCTCTGAACAGCCTGAATCATTAATGCCTGACGCATCTTACGTGAAATTAGTCACCCAATAAGCTTAGTTTGTGTTGGTCCAAACTTCCTAATATTAAAATATTAAACTACTTGGAATCATTGGATTCTGTGCGATAACTGAAGCGCGACTTTTCTGGTCCTCTAGACTCTAATAATGCACCACATCTACCTTTCGTGAAGAGTGATTTCAGTGCGTATACTTGGAACAAGTCCCTCCAGAGTTTTCCAGGTGTACATCATGCATCTTTTCTCAATGGAGTATATATAGTTCTAGGAACTTCAAAGATTCCCAATAACTGAGGTGCTTGGCTAAATTTATGCGGGCAACGAAAGTTCTGTATACACGAACTTAAATGCGCACACGCATGCCTCGTACATATGTATATTTAAACGCGCTAACCCTCTTGCGTACATTCAGGAAGAAGGGGCTGGGGTTATGGAACATAGGGAAACCGTCGGATCAGGCAGCGACCAAAGCACAGATACTGTTATTCCTAACCAATTGTTATTAGCGTTAGACCCTAGAAAAATAGACCCATTACCACCATTAATCAAACGCAATGTTACGTTAATACGTAGACCGTATGAAAAATATGCCTCGCCCAATAGAACTTCCTTGATTCATAATTAGAGTGTGTTAAATATTGTTTAATTGCATATAGTCTTATGCGAATTGGTTATTTATGTCTCTGATATAAATGAGACACTTGTGCAACATTTGGGTATCTTTATTCCAGAATAAACACAAATGTTGAACAAATGTCTCATTTATCAACTTGTCAGTTTTCTAAACTATTTATTCTCATGTTTCTGAGAATTCAAACCATATAAAGAATTCAGGCTTTAGAAACTAGTTAGAAAGGAGCGTTCAATATATTTTATCTAGTGATAAGTAACCTTGGATCTGCAGTATCATGAAAAATATTCATTTCAATTATATTAAGACATTTATTGCAAATTTCATGTCAGTGGGATTTTGATCAGTTTAATACACTGATTAAAGTATTTTAATGGTATCGCTTACTGTCAATAATGGAAGTCATCACTGGGAGTATCAGAGCCTTCTCTCTGTTGTCTGTTCATCACTACTGCCCACAACTACTACCCCATCACTACTGCCCTCAACTACTGCTCCATCACTACTGCCCTCAACTACTGCTCCATCACTACTGCCCACAACTACTGCTCCATCACTATTGCCCACAACTACTGCCCACAACTACTGCTCCATCACTATTGCCCACAACTACTGCCCACAACTACTGCTCCATCACTACTGCCCACAACTACTGCTCCATTACTACTGCCCAACACTACTGCTCCATCACTACTGCCCAACACTACTGCTCCATCACTACTGCCCACAACTACTGCCCACAACTACTGCCCACAACTACTGCCCACAACTACTGCTCCGGATTCATTAGGATTCTTAAAGGTTTTGGTCTTCTGTCAATTAGAGAAGAATTTCCAGAGCGTGCTTATTCTTCACTGAAATATAACTAATATTTTCTTTAATTTTCTACAGATGAAATCAGAGCTTTAATTTTTTATGAGATGTAAACAACTCGAGGGTAAAGGTCTGATTTGTAAAAGGTTTCGTAGATTTGTAAAGGGTTTTATTGGTTCAAACAGACTCATCTGTAGAGAACAATGTCTCTATTTTGACACCAGCTTAAACTAACGCCTGAAATTCTCAGGGTCAAGAAAAAAAAAAAGCTTCCTTGGGTTGAAAAGCAATTATTGCAAAATCTTTAAAGCTAGCCAGATTTTTTTTGCAGCAAATTTACTAATCAATTGCTAAAAAAAAAAAATCATTGAACTATAAACGAATGAATACACATATTTACTGTCGTTCACACTTCAGCTTAATCAAAAAACATAAAAGTGTAATTTGCATACCAAAAAAAAAAAAAAAATTATGACACGCCATTAGCCAGAAGCCGATCGTACCAGTAGACGATGCTAGCTTAAAACACCAGATTCTTTCAACCATAAAATAATGGAAAGCCACTATGTCTAATGTCCCTAATTGGAAATAAAACATTGGACGCTTGTCTTGGACTCGTCACCGCCCACAGGCCGCCCATTAGAAGGCAAGAATAAATTTAGCTCTGGCTAACTATAAATTTGATGTATAATATTCATTTACGTATTCCTTTTATTTAGTGAAGTTTTTCATACATTCTTCATAGTGCTTGAAATAATAAATTTATATTTTCACCCCGTCTTAATCCATTTCCCAGTCATAAAATACTTGTCAAAAATTTCATTGCAAGTTAGCTTATAGGGCAGCTAACAAGGTTGTTTCAAGAACCAATTCTAATGAGAGGATTTAAATGTCAAATCTTCCAGGCATCATAATATAAAAATCTTAACTTACCATTCCCCTCGTTTAAGAAATTAAAAAAATCCTACACTTCCGCATCTAAAGAAAAACCAACGTCTAGAACTGCCTATTATTAACAGGATATTCATACATCTACGACGAAAATTAAATGAGTGAAATCTTTTAAGACCAGAATGAATCTTAGTTGCCTAGGAAGGAGACTACACGTTTATCTTAATTCCCGAAAGATTGGCTTGGATGCCCTCTTTGACTTCCAGGAGAGAAGGGTACGCCACTGTACTGTACTCCATAACAACACTGTTGTGATTATCTCCAGCCTCCATGGGAGGAGGAATAAGGAATTTTGAGCATCTCATGATGAGAAGGGGACTTGGGCCCTCCCAAACGATAGGATAACGTATTGCTATGCCTAAATTGGCAACTATTCCTTTTTAATCTTCATTGGGAATATTAGTATACAGGCTATATGCCCAACCCAAAGACGCTCTTTGTCGATGAAAAGCGAATATAAACACTGATGAGAAACATGAACTTACCTCACTGATGAGAAACATGAACTTACCTCACTGGTGAGAAACATGAACTTACCTCACGGTGGTGTACAAACTGTCCCACGAGGAGTTGTCACTTGTCGCTTACCTGCAAGAAAAATGTATATACTTATTAATACAGGAATGCTATCTATGCTTGTTAGTCGTTGATTTGTTAGGTTTAGAAGTCTACTTATTGCACGAGGGTCATTAAGGTTTTATGTCATCTGTTACTAAAATTGAAATTAAAACAAAGTATATACAGAGATGCAATCCTCTTGCTTGCATAGTTATACACACCTCTGGGTGTGTGTATATACACAGATACACAAATTTAGGTGCATATATACACACATATCCATCTAGATGCATATGCAGACCTCTCTGTGTCAATAACCTTGCTTGTTAATGTACAGTAGAGCGGTCGGAGAGTCTCAAAACTCCAGACCGTCGCGTAACCAGGTCTGTCAAACAGCTTCGGAGCGTCCAAGCTGTTGAATGAACCACCTGAATGGAAGGGGACCCGGACCGACCGACCCCTCTCTTTATTTCAACACTTGTTACTGATTATTAACTCGCCGGGTCACCATATGGAGAAGACCCGGGCCAGGACTCGGCCTCGCAAACCTACCTGAAGCTTAGTATTAATCGTGTCAAGTACGATTCAATACTCATGTATTTACGATCCCTTGAGGGGTTCACGTGCATATAATTCTACGTCTTCGTTTGCAAAGCAATTGAGTTGGGGCTGAACTTACAATAAAAACTCTTAATTTAATTTCGCTATTATTTCTGACTTGGACCTTTTAAAAATCTATTTATCTTAATTATTTGTGTGAAAGGAGGATTCTAGAACTCGGGTTAATTGTGTGCGAGAGGAAGAGACGCACACACACACTACACGTGTGCGAGAGGAACACACTACAGTTCATGCATTCTATGAACATAAGAAAGAATTAGCAGTGCAGCAGGCCTACTGGCCCAAGCTGGTCAAGTCCAACTCACACCATCCCACACCCAATAAGCTTAAGCTGTGAATGTGAAAATTTGCCGTTTGAACATATAATTAACGACAGCAGTAGTAATGCACATCATCAGTCTTCAAATAACCACTGTCTCATTACGACTGACATCCTGCGACAATCACTCGCAAATACACCATAGGCGGCGTTGGACACAGTATCTAAAGAGTCCCGACCTGATTTATTTACTCAGTTCTATGCCCATAGCCAGTATATTATTTTCTTTCGATTATAATATCACAATCAACCCCACCGGATATGCCAACATTCATTACAACTTTATTAGTCATAAAACATTCGGAACGACGGATAAGTTTGCCTACCGGAAATATAGCACTGTGGGGTATTGTGCAGGCATGTGTTTACAAGAATTTTTGTATTTTTGTATCAGAATTGTATAAATACGTGGCGGTAATAATTGCAGTGGCACGTTAGTGGGGGTTTAGAAGCTGTGCTCAGTACAAGATTTCTCGCATATTTATGTTAATTCCTTAGAACAGTGTTTAATACTTATTGGCAGTTCTAGCATTGATGACAATCAATGTTAGAGCTGGTTATTTACTTACGACAGGCTCTAGCACTTTTAGCACGCTCTAACAATTATGTCAAGACCTTTACAGCAAACTAAAGACTCGGAGCAGACTTCACTTACGACAGGTTCTAAAACACAAGGGACGTCTTGGGCAGGATCTAACACACAGTAGATACTAAAACTTACAATAGGCTGTAGCATTTATGGAAGGACTAGTAGTAACGCAGGCTGTAGCAGGATATAATTCTTATGGCAGTCTATCTAGTTGTTATTCCAGGCACTTATCATTAAATCTGAGTCTTATAGCAGAATCTAACAGAATAACACTTTAGTAAGCTTTAAGAATACCGGAGCGCAAAAGAAAACTATACTATAGCATCCAATAACATCCTGATAACATCCAAAAAGTCCAGATCAGGTTACATCCTTCTTAGAAGAGATGCTCTGGTACTAGATATGTCCATTTGCATTCACTAACACTTATCGCTAATATATCAGCTGAGAAGCAGCAGCTACCACCTTCATTGCGTCTCAAATATTTAGAAAATACAGGCAACTTTCTAAACAACAAATTCTCTTTCCATAGATTCGCTGGGAAAAATGTCAATCAATATTTTTCGCAGATGAGCATGGCCGTTTTTAGCGGAGTAATTTGTCTGATTAATTCCAATAACTAACGAGAGAATTAACTAGTCGACGGATCTCCGGCAACTGGTGTCCACTTAGGTAAAAAGGATACAAGTTCAACTAACGTTTCATTTTGTTGCAACGTTTCGCTCTACAGGAGATTTGTCAAGCCGTTACAAACAATACATGGGCACCTGTTTGTAACGTCTTGACAAAACTGGAAAGCGAAACGTTGCCACAATAAAATATCATAATAGTTGCACTTGTGTCCTTTTACCTAAAATATTGTCTGTAATTCTACCAACATTAATACAACTGGTATCCAGTTAGCAACTTTTCAGATAACCCTGAGATGTTTTGGACCGCTCGCGCGCTACACTGGTGGGATCAACGTGTTTTTAATCCTCTGAAAAGGACCGGGTAACCCTTTCGTTATAGGAATTGGGGGGTTGCAACCGTTCCGATGATCTACCTACCTACCTGGAGGGTACTCCGGGGATAAACGCCCCCGTGGCCCTGCCCACGAGCAGGCCCAAAGTGGTATAAATACTGAGTACTTTCATGCAGAGTGAACAAGTTCGAATCCTCCTCTGGTGTGAGGTAGTGTGTGTGTGTGTGTCTGTGTGTGTGTGTGTGTCTGTGTGTGTGTGTACTTACCTATGTGTGATTGCAGGGGTCGTGTCATAGCTCCTTTCCCCGTGTGTATGTGTGTGTGTGTGTGTAGGAAGGTGTGGGGGATTCAGTCCCCCACATGTCTTGTCAGGAGGCAGTTGTCTTGAACTCACATCTCAACACCCACACTGTCAGGAAGTTGGTGTGGGGGAACTAACTCCCACACCCACCTTGTCAGGAGATGGGTATATCTATATTTTTTTTCTCTAAGACATAATTAGACAGATTTCAACTGGACCGAATGTTTGTATTTTGATCTGGTTAGTCTGGAAATATATATGCTTATAAAATCAGCATGAAAAATACTTAAAGGCCACTCAAAAATATGCAACCAGAAAAAAAAGAGCCTACCTAAGGGTCACTCGCCACAAAATAAAATTTTCGAATACCGTATATATTTTTTTAAAACATCATTAAAAGGGTTTTAAAATGCCGTATAGCCTAAAATCTGCTCATGGGAAAAGAAAACCATTGAGAAATTTTGGTTGTACTGATTTTCATGGGGACTGAGCTATAAATACACACACATTCACAAATATATATTATAAAGATTTGAATATGGTAGACGAGACTTCAGAGAATTGGTGTAACGATGAGTTCCCATTTTCTTTATCTACAGAATTTGAATGTATCTTGTGTATCTATCGCATTTGTCTTTATTATATTTGTCAGATTTATCTAGAATAATCATATGTTTAATTTTTATCTGTTTTTCATTTATCTGCGTCATATTTATCCATTATGCTTATCTGTACCAATGACACACACTATATATATATATATATATATATATATATATATATATATATATATATATATATATATATATATATATATCACAAACACTGATCTCTGGCCGACGGAGACTCGAACCTACGAACCTCAGGACAAGGTACGCAGTGCTTTACCGACCGTACCACACTGGTCCAATACCTTGGCATCCAGCTTTCGCTAGACGTTATTCCAAGGCAGCCAGCTTTCAGGCAGGAAGGCTTACAGCTTTTCATCTCATCCCCTGCATGCATCGACACAACTAGAGATTTTTACAATGCTAGGAATTCGCAAGAGCAGGCGAAATATTCACAAACACTGATCTCTGGCCTGAAAGCTGGCTGCCTTGGAATAACGTCTAGCGAAAGCTGGATGCCAAGGTATTGGACCAGTGTGGTACGGTCGGTAAAGCACTGCGTACCTTGTCATGAGGTTCGTAGGTTCGAGTCTCCGTCGGCCAGAGATCAGTGTTTGTGAATATTTCGCCTGCTCTTGCGAATTCCTAGCATATATATATATATATATATATATATATATATATATATATATATATATATATATTATTGTAACCACGAACGAGTGGTATTGATCAATAACAACACTGCGCTAGCCAGGGTTCGAACCCATGTTGTACTTGCCCGTCATTGTGAGCGAGAACCACATGACGCCTTAAACCACTGGACTACCCAAGTAGCAGTGTGTGTAGTGCCGAATAAGTAAAACTTGCAATTTTGGTTTAAATAGCAACACGCTTCTTGCCGAATAGGGCAAGCGGAAATTTGTGTATGCAATAATTTCGCAAAATTCTTTCCGAATTTAACGAAAAAAAATATTTCATTGTGTTTGTTTATTATTAAATTATTGTAAACTTGTACAAAATATATTTAGTTGGATTAGGCTAAATTAAATTGCGCTTGTTATAATAAGGTAAGTTTCCTAAGGTTCTTTTGGTACAAAATCAAGGGTTCCCTTGTACTGTCAGTCAAGTGTTCCCTAGTACTGTCAGTCAAGTGTTCCCTAGTACTGTCAGTCAAGTGTTCCCTAGTACTGTCAGTCAAGTGTTCCCTAGTACTGTCAGTCAAGTGTTCCCTAGTACTGTCAGTCAAGTCTTCCCTAGTACTGTGAGTCAAGTCTTCCCTAGTACTGTCAGTCAAGTGTTCAATAGTACTGTCAGTCAAGTGTTCAATAGTACTGTCAGTCAAGTGTTCCCTAGTACTGTCAGTCAAGTGTTCCCTAGTACTGTCAGTCAAGTGTTCCCTAGTACTGTCAGTCAAGTGTTCCCTAGTACTGTCAGTCAAGTGTTCCCTAGTACTGTCAGTCAAGTGTTCCCTAGTACTGTCAGTCAAGGGTTCCCTAGTACTGTCAGTCAAGGGTTCCCTAGTACTGTCAGTCAAGGGTTCCCTAGTACTGTCAGTCAAGTGTTCCCTAGTACTGTCAGTCAAGTGTTCCCTAGTACTGTCAGTCAAGTCTTTCCTAGTACTGTCAGTCAAGTCTTTCCTAGTACTGTCAGTCAAGTCTTTCCTAGTACTGTCAGTCAAGTCTTTCCTAGTACTGTCAGTCAAGTCTTTCCTAGTACTGTCAGTCAAGTATTTCCTAGTACTGTCAGTCAAGTCTTTCCTAGTACTGTCAGTCAAGTCCTGCCTAGTACTGTCAGTCAAGTCCTGCCTAGTACTGTCAGTCAAGTCCTGCCTAGTACTGTCTGTCAAGTCCTGCCTAGTACTGTCAGTCAAGTGTTCCCTAGTACTGTCAGTCAAGTGTTCCCTAGTACTGTCAGTCAAGTGTTCCCTAGTACTGTCAGTCAAGTGTTCCCTAGTACTGTCAGTCAAGTGTTCCCTAGTACTGTCAGTCAAGTGTTCCCTAGTACTGTCAGTCAAGTGTTCCTAGTACTGTCAGTCAAGTGTTCCCTAGTACTGTCAGTCAAGTGTTCCCTAGTACTGTCAGTCAAGTGTTCCCTAGTACTGTCAGTCAAGTGTTCCCTAGTACTGTCAGTCAAGTGTTCCCTAGTACTGTCAGTCAAGTCTTTCCTAGTACTGTCAGTCAAGTCTTTCCTAGTACTGTCAGTCAAGTCTTTCCTAGTACTGTCAGTCAAGTCTTTCCTAGTACTGTCAGTCAAGTCTTTACTAGTACTGTCAGTCAAGTCTTTCCTAGTACTGTCAGTCAAGTCTTTCCTAGTACTGTCAGTCAAGTCTTTCCTAGTACTGTCAGTCAAGTCTTTCCTAGTACTGTCAGTCAAGTGTTTCCTAGTACTGTCAGTCAAGTCTTTCCTAGTACTGTCAGTCAAGTCTTTCCTAGTACTGTCAGTCAAGTCTTTCCTAGTACTGTCAGTCAATTCTTTCCTAGTACTGTCAGTCAAGTCTTTCCTAGTACTATCATTTGCTTAGGAATAGAGGAGAGGCTTCCTGCTTAGGAGTAGAGGAGAGGCTTCCTGCTTAGGAGTAGAGGAGAGGCTTCCTGCTTAGGAGTAGGAGAGCTTCCTGCTAGGAGTGAGGAGGCTTCCTGCTTAGGAGTAGAGGAGAGGCTTCCTGCTTAGGAGTAGAGGAGAGGCTTCCTGCTTAGGAGTAGAGGAGAGGCTTCCTGCTTAGGAGTAGAGGAGAGGCTTCCTGCTTAGGAGTAGAGGAGAGGCTTCCTGCTTAGGAGTGGAGGAGAGGCTTCCTGCTTAGGAGTAGAGGAGAGGCTTCCTGCTTATGAATATATGGAAGGATTCCTGTTAGGAGTCGAAGAGGATTAATACTTCTTAATAGCTGAGAGGCTTCCTGCTTAGGAGTGACTGTGAGGCTTCCTGCTTAGGAGTAACTGAATGGCTTCCTGCTTACTAGCCGAGAGATTTCCTGTTTAGTAGTCATTGAGGTTTCCTGTTTATCAGTCACCTAGAGAGTTCCTGCTTAGCAGTCACCTAGAGAGTTCCTGCTTAGCAGTCACCTAGAGAGTTCCTGCTTAGCAGTCACCTAGAGAGCTCCTGCTGGGGAGACTGACATATTTGCCTCATTTAATACTTACGTCGTTATTCTTTATTGCTTCGTTTTACGGTCCGTTGCAGTGAGTTTCACTGTAGTTTTTACCAAGCACGAAAGCAGTGATTAATGTCTATACATTTTTATGGCACCGCAGAGTGGTGAAGGACTGTCAGTTCACCGAGTTCACGGAGAGAGAGAGAGAGAGAGAGAGAGAGAGAGAGAGAGAGAGAGAGAGAGAGAGAGAGAGAGAGAGAAGAGAGAGCAGACAGAGACAGATAAAGGGGGGGAACGCAATATGTATATTTTTTTTCAAATAAACCTAAATGCATTTCTTGAAATTATTAAATAGTGTCAAATTGGATCAACAACAAGGTTAATGTAGTGGCGCAGCGATGACAAATGTGAAAGAGAGAGAGAGAGGCAAATGCTGTGTTCGCTGTGCATGACTAACGACGCATGAATCATGCTGCATTAAGACGCATGATTCACCTTGCGTGAGTTAAGACGTATGCATCATGTTGCACGCCCCACGACGCATGACGCACATCTCACGATTCACACTGAAAGACTCGAGACGACGCACGACGGGCAACAAATGCCGGGTCATGACGTATTATCACCTTGACTTCAGCCCGGACAACCGAAATAACTCACGTTTTTCAAGTCATGAAGAATACACACGGAAGCAGCACTTTCGAATGAATGAAACGTAATTTATATTCACTTTCCCGATGGGTAGCAGCAGCAACAGCAACAACAATAGCTACCGGTACCAGAATAGGGGTTTACGCGAGAGGTGTTCCGCTAGCCGTGAAAACTTTGGGATTTTCCACTTGGGTTGTGTCTGAAGGCATATTTTTATGGAGCCCGACGATCCCTCACCAGAGTGAATGAGAAAATGTTCCTCAGTCAAGCTCGGTGGTGATTATATTCACTCGCTGACTGCGTTACCCCTCTGCCTTGTCGTTTTCTTTTAATGTCTTTTAATGTCGTCTCGCTTTTAATTTTGCTGCGTGACTGTCGTCTCGCTTTTAATCGTTTATTTATTTTACGATTTTCAATATTTATTGTTTCTTATTGTCGCTTATCATCGTTTGTTTATCGTTTACGCCAGAAAGGGGCAAGAATAGACGTGTTAGGGCAGCAGCATTGAATAAAGGGAAGGACAGGTTCGTTGCTTTAGGGGTGGTCTGCAATGTTTGGCGTGTTGGTCATGCTTGTCGGCGGCGCCCTTAGAGAAAACTCCTAGCTGCAGGAGGTCGGAATCCCTTCAGAACGGCGCCACCTGTGGGAGGGGAGGAGACTGGTAAACCAAGGCGGACGTCTTGCAGCGTTTGTTTAGGTGTTTAGGTCGAGCAAGTGAGTAGGCGGTGCCCACGATCACTGTCACTCCCCACTGTGTGGCCCCACATGGCTCGCACTGCCGCCTCCTACTCCTTTTCTTCTTCCTCCTCCTCGTCTTTCGTCTGTTTGTGCGATATAAATAATGTACTGAGAATATCGAATCAAGTAAGAATAAGAAATAACGGATTTTAGTTAGATAAATTTAGATTTACAAAGGACATATCTAAATACTGGTTTTTAAGCAGAGTAATCGATGCGTAGAACAATCTTCCGAGTAAGGTAATAGAGGCTAAGACCCTGGGAAGCAGAGACTGAATGTACGAGGGCGAAGGACTAGGTTGGATTAGTACCTGATGTATTGTAGCTAATTATTGAAAAGCTTTGGGAAAAGCCATCCAGTGGCTTTATCAATACAAATTCTAGGACATTGAAGACAGTAGAACTACATACAAAAAATGAGGTAATCAGTCCCTCGGCCTTGGAGTTGGTGTAAACAGCACCGAAGTCGTGGAGTTTGTGGAGCAGAGGCAAGGAGGCTGGCGCTTATATACTAATCATGGAATCTTGATTCTGAGGACCTGTACATAACCTTCACGGCAACGACATCTACTACTACAACTAACCATCTCTTTGGGTATGACCTACTTCCACTGGGGAATCCCGCCTACAAGTGACTATGCCCTCGTCTGCTACCCGTCCCTTTCCACCTGACGTTAGTATATAAGCGCCAGCCTCCTTGCCTGTGCTCCAGTAACTCAACGACTTCGGTGATGTTTACACCAACTCCAAGGCCGAGGGACTGATTACCTCATCTTTTGTATATAGTTCTACTGTCTTCAAACAATGTCCTAGAATTTGTATTGATAAAGCCACTGGATGGCGAAACGTTTACAATAAAGATACCCAGATGTCGCACATGTGTCTTAATTTCATATTGTCGGTATTGTATACCATTCTTGTACATTCCTTCATTATGTTTTGCTTATGCTACGGTCATTATGCTTCTAAAGAAGAAGAAACAATTTCAAATATTGCAATTAATTACTAGACTATAGAACAAGAAGTTAATTTTTATCAAGACTAAATCTGTCGCAGGAAGAAGATAATGAGTAAATGAAAAACAAAAAAATAAAGAGGCGAAGAAATTCACGAAACAGAATAAACAATATAAACACGGAAACATAACATTTTAAGTTATTTTAGGTGTTCCCTATAATTTCGGTGTCTAAATATTTGCGAGTAGTAAATGTTCTCTGTACACTCTCCAGATCTGCAATTTTGCTCGAATTTAAAAGGTGTATTAGCACACAATGGTCTTCATTACTAGAGTGCATGTGTATATCATCATTGGCTTGGTATAACTTGTTTTGAGAGTTTTTGTTGTCCAGCCTATAATTTCCATTGCAGCTGTGATGATAATCTTATTGTATTCCTTGAACACAACATCTCGAAACATCGATCCTGACATTACTTTATCGATCGATCAAATGGTCCGACTTTGCTTTATACTATGTCCATCTCTCGTCTTAAAATTTTCTATTCTCGACGACTGGATGGCATTGTTTATATCTGCTTAGAGGTCTGCTGTGTCCTCGATCGATGCCACACATGTATAATCAAGGATCGACTGCGAAGGATGTTACAGTGCTATGGTTAATAGCTTTAAATATGACCGAGACGAGAATGAGAAATAGAACTAGGGGTGAGTACTGTACTTTCATTAATAGCTTGTCACTGTGGAAACCTCATGTTACTGTTAACTAGTATTTTACGGGTACCATTTGTTACAAAGATGAGAATCCATATTTGCACTTTTCTATGTATTTTTATTGTGCGCATTGTGTGTACTATTACAATATATTATTGGTTACAATATATTATTATAACCACGAACAAATGGTATTAATCTATAACAACACTGCGTCTAGCCGAGGATTCGAACCCATGTCGTTTTGGCCCGCCTCATGGTGAGCGAAAATCACATATGACGCTCTAACCCACGGGACCTCGCAATCCCAAGGTCCCGTTGGTTAGAGCGTCATGTGATTTTCGCTCACCATGAGGCGTCAAACGACATGGTTCGAATCCTGGCTAGCAGTGTGTATTGATATATATATATATATATATATATATATATATATATATATATATATATATATATATATATAATTCTCAGTGCACTTTTAAAGGTTTTAACAAGGGGTGATATCAGCACTATCGGTCTATTGCTTTTCACTATTGCTGACACTTTTGTGAAGTGGGGCTGTCAGTAAGTCTAAAGCCATACTTCTTGTTTAGTTCCTGTTCCTATTCAGGGTAACACAGTTGTTCCGTCTGGTTGTTTTTGGCTGCCATCGAATCTTCATGGGTGGGTGACTTCCTTAATAATAGCTGGACATTTTAGTGTGGCAATTCTTCTCTTGGTGTTGACCTCTTCATGTCCTGCAATCTAATCTTCTGATCTGCAGCACACATGACCACGTTGACTAAGCTGGACTGCTCCAGCTGTGTTCGGTACTCAGAAGTGTCTCTGTTCGCAGATGATGTGAAATTAATGAGGAGAATTAAATCGGATGAGGACCAGGCAGGACTTCAAAAAGACCTGGACATGCTGGACACCTGGTCCAGCAACTGGCTTCTCGAATTTAATCCCGCCAAATGCAAAGTCATGAAGATCGGGGAAGGGCAAAGAAGACCGCAGATAGAGTATAGGCTAGGTGGACAAGGCTGTAAACCTCGTTAAAGGAGAAAGACCTTTGGGTGAGTATAACACCAAGCACGTCTCCGGAAGCACACATCAAACAGATAACTGCTGCAGCATATGAGCGACTGGCAAACCTAAGATTAGCGTTCCGATACCTTAATAAGGAATCGTTCAAGACATTGTACTCTGTGTACGTCAGGCCCATACTAGAGTATGCAGTACCAGTTTGGAACCCATACCTGGTCAAGCACGTCAAGAAATTAGAGAAAGTACAAAGGTTTGCGACAAGATTAGTTCCAGAGCTAAGGGGATTGTCCTACGACGAAAAGTTAAGGGAAATCAGCCTGACAACACTGGAGAACAGGAGGGTTAGAGGAGACATGATAACGACATACAAAATACTGCGGGGAATTGACAAGGTAGATAGTGATAGGATGTTCCAGAGAGGGGAGAAAGAAACAAGGGGACACAATTGGAAGTTGAAGACTCAGATGAGTCAAAGGGATGTTAGGAAGTATTTCTTCAGTCATAGAGTAGTCAAGAAGTGGAATAGTCTAGCAAGTGATGTAGTGGAGGCAGAAACCATACATAGCTTTAAGACGATTTATGACAAAGCTCATGGAGCAGGGAGAGAAGGGACCCAGTAGCGGACAGTGAAGAGGCGGGGCCAGGAGCTGAGTCTCGACCCCTGAAACCACAATTAGGTGAGTACAATTAGGTGAGTACACACACACACACACACACACACACACTGGAAAAATAGAATGTTAAGAAACCGGAGAAATTGCAGATGCAACATGGATTGTTGCTGAGCTAAAGAGCATGAGCTACGAGCAGAGGCTAACGGAACAATACTGGAGCACAGAAGAACCAGAGGATATACCTTAGATATACCTTTGATGAGTTCTGAGAGTTTTTGTACTTCCGGAGCTCGGCTGTGAGCCAGGCTCGTCTGGTGCTTTCATAGTCAACCAGGCTGTTGCTGTTGGTGACCCGCAGCCCCACACATCCATCACAGCCTGGTTAATCTGGCACTTGTTAAAGACACAGGTAATCCACAAGAAAATCAACAAGTATTTCTTCAGAGTGATCGGGAAGAGGAATGATCTTGATGAAGAAATACTGTAGGCAGGTTTCATACACAGTTTTAAAAGCAGGTACGAAAAGGACTACTATGGAGTAAATTAAGCATTTCGTAGCCTTGACACTATAGGACCGAGCCTCTTGCGGTTACTCAGGGAATTTATTGCTTTGAACGCTAGTTTTCCAGTTAACTACCAGGGGTCTCCCAGTACCAAGTTCAACCACCTACAAATGACACACACGCACCAACGTAATTTAGGGAAAAAGAGTGAGGGATGATCAGTGTAACTCTGGAGTGAGACTGGTTGGGTTATTTTGTGTTTGTGTTTTATTTTGTAGTGTATTTTGCAGGTAGCTTTACCTGCATTTCTGTCGTCGTGTTTGGCCTCCTGTGAATTAGTAAAGAAGATTGTCCCCGAACGCTTGAGAGGCGTGGTGGGAGCTCAAGACCCCAGGTTCATTGAAGCAGCCGTGCGTGGGACACCCTTGCAGACTCCTCAGCAGACCAGCTCCTCCCAAAGAGCACAAACAGTCCCACTGGGACAAACCGATCATGGAAAAAAGTGCCAACACAATGCTCACCAACGCTTAAGGAAAGGAAAAAGCTCGTCTCCTAGCGGTGAAGGCACCACACTCAGGAGATTTCCTTCTAGCTGTTCCCAATTCCTTCCTGGGCACTCGACTCGACCCACAGGCCATTCGGATTGGTGTTGCTCTTCGCCTAGCCGCCCCCATACTCACCGAACATAGGTGTATTTGCGGCAGGGCGACGGCTGATCAATTTGGACTTCATGGACTCGTGTGTCACACATCAGAAGGGAAGTATGCTAGACATGAGGAGGTCAACGACATCATAAAGAGAAGCCTCGGCACAGCCCGTTGCCCAGCTCAACGGGAACCCCAAGTGCAGAGGTCTGATGGAAGTCAAAAGCGTCCTGATGGAGCCACGATGCTAACCTGGAAGGATGGTAAGCAGATTGCTTGGGACTACACCTGTGCTGCCACAAGGGCAGACACCTACTTGCCATACTCCATAGCCGAAAGGGGTGGAGCTGTCAGCCATAGGGAGACCCAGAAGACCCGAAAATATGAAGGCTATAACTTCATCCCAATAGGGTTGGAGACCCTTGGAGCATGGGGCAAGTGTCCTCTAAAGTTTCTCAAAGAGCTAGGTGAAAAACTCATCCTAGAAACCAAGGATTACAGGGCGGCCAGCTTCCTCTTTCAGAGACTCAGTGTTGCGATCCAGAGGGGAAATGCCTGCAGCATTCTGTGTACGCGGCCCACTGCCGGGGAGCTGGACGAAGTATTTGAGATGTAGCTCTGAGTTGTTATCTATGTTGTTTTACTTCCTATTGTATTCTTGTCAATGTATTTTGTCTTTAAATAAAGTTTATAAACATGTATACTCATTGGTAAAAAAAAAAATGAAAAGATGGGGTGGTAGGGGAAGTGGAATATTCAAATGGCTTCAGAAAGAAATCTAAATATTCTTCCTTGAAGCCTTTTTATCCACTTCTCCGAGGCTATGGGTCCCACAATTTACAACAAAGGTGGACCCCATCCATATATATATATATATATATATATATATATATATATATATATATATATATATATATATCAATAATAACACTGTGACTAACCGAGGATTCGAACCCATGTTGTTTTAGCCCGCCTCATGGTGAGCGAAAATTCCACGACGCTCTAACCCACTGTACCATACAATCCTACAAAGATCACGCACCCAGCAAACCTAGGTGATGTACCGTGATCCGAAGATATTCGATGGGGTGGGTGCTTCAGAGCTAATTTCGAGCTAATGTCGTGCCGAATAGGTAAAATTGGTCAATTAGCAAGAACTCATTTAAAATTAAGTCCTTTCTAAAAATTTCTTTTACGTTTAAAGATGTATTTTTTTCATATATGTTAATGTAAAATTAATAATTTTGTACCAAAAGAACCTTAGAAAACTTATCTAACCTTATTATAACAAGCGCAATTTAATTTAGCCTAATCCAATTAAATATATTTTAGAAAAGTTTACAATAATTTAATAATAAATAAACAAAATGAAATATATTTTTTCGTTATGTTCAGAATGATTTTTGCGAAATTATTACATACACACATTTTCGCTTCCCTTATTCGGCAAGAAGAGCGTTTGCTATTAAGCCAAAATCGCAAGTTTTATCTATTCGGCACGACTAATATATATATATATATATATATATATATATATATATATATATATATATATATATATATATATATGCGAAATAACCAGTAAACAGTGAAATTCCAAGCGCTTTCGTGATTTCTCACATTATCAAGGAATAGAATGATCGAACTGAAGACTTATGAAGCTGAAATATGACCTCACATAAGACCCTATTCACTGCTTGTGGAAGTGTACTGAAGATAATAGTCAGGTTTCATGTAATAAAAATTAAAAGTGACATCTCAAGCATAGTTTAAAATCCTCATAAATTCTGTTCATTATAAAAGATTCAAATTTATTCATCCCAGAACTCATATTCATATGGCACTCAATACTATTTATGAAATTTGATTCAGTTATATTTCCTTGATACAACCTTACTTGACCTTTTCAAAATCAATTTTATGGTTAAAATTTCTCATGAATAAACAGAGCATAAGACTCTTGTCCAGTTCTTATGTTTTATGTTGTAATCTTAAAGAATTTTTTCCAGCTTGACCATAATAAATTTTAGTACATTTTTACAGGGAATCTTATAGACACAACCGTCGCCATTTTAGAGGAATTCTCATTTTTTTTTACTGTATCACCGTTTTAAATACAACTTTGTTATTGAAATTATTAAGTAGAGAAGGTATATCACAAACGTTTTGATGGTAAGGTAGAACCAACATATTCTTGGTAGAATGTGATTATTTACATAAGAGCAGTTATTTGTTGTTCTGTATATCTCGAATTTAAATTCTTGGTTCCCTTAATACTTAAAACATCTCAAAAAGACAATGAGGTAGTTTGTTCAAACTCAACAGAAATTTTTTTGGATGGAACAATTTTATTTAATTCAAGTAGGAATTGGTTTATCTCTATATACTTGGACATTACTCACAGATCATCATCCATATACCTGTACCATTTAGCTTTATCAGGAGAATTGAGTTAAGCAGCTTTGTTTCAGAAAATTTTATGTACAAATTGATAAGGGCTGGTGAGAGGATTTCTCATTGCCATACCAAATTTCTGAATGTAAAACTCGCCATTAAACACAGATTTTGCATCATCAATAAAAAGTTTCATAAGCTCAGTGATTGGTGACACAGGGAATGGTAAATCGTAATTACCGAGGTCTTCCGATAGCAAACTTAACAAGTCATCAACTGGGACTTTTTGTGAACAACAATGTGATATCAAGACTATATTTAAATAATTTAAGTCAGTCATGGTGCTTAGTTTGTCAACTAAATCACCATTATTCTTAACATTTAAGTTAGAAACTTTGCCTACGATTGGGCTCATTATACGTACTACGTATTAATTAGGAAAAATTGTAGGTCAACTCAGCCAAAGGAACTAATTATGAGGCTGCTTGGATTACATGGTTTGTGTGTTTTGATTAATCTATACAGTTGTGGTAAAGATGGGTTGGTGGTCATGAATTTTTTAATTAGTTCATCTTTGCCTTTCAGTAGTCGTTTTATTATTGTTTTATTAAAGTTAATATTAACTGAATCTAAGGGATTCTTTTCGAGTTTGCAATAAGTATTTGTATCATTCAAAAAAATATTCATCTTACCTTGGTAATCAACTTTTTTCTTCAAAATTACTAGTGCATTTATTTTGTCTGCTTTAGTAATATGCAAATTTTCACTATTATAAAGACTTCCATATGCATAAAAAATATTTGAGGCCAATTTGGAATATTTTGGTTGTACAATTGAGTGGGACTTAGCAACATCCTCACTGAACAAGTCTAAGGCCGAATTGCTCTAGAAAAAACTTGAATCCGGCTACGTGTATGTCACAGGTATGAGACAATGTGGTCAGTCACTAGTATTAAACCATACTATATCCTGGTTTATCTTTTGCACGTAGCCAGCTGAGAGTATGGTCTGTACAAAGTTCTGTAATTTACCTTATATAAACATCGACAAGAGTTGTAAGAGAACTTGTATACATGTCGCAGAATAGCAATAGTTTCGTGGATTGAATGCAATGAATACAGAATACATTTTACATATTAGAACATGTTTAGGAATAAAGAGTCAAGAACGAATGCGGCACTACCAGAGGGTAATGATAAGTCTCGCGCCTAGTACAGCGATCTCTTTGATTTGATTTCCAAATGAGAGCAGTAGAGCCTCGACTTATTAGGAACTCAAATATTCTTGCTTGTATTAACTCATGTCGAGAGAGAAGCATTAATTTCAGATCTTTACATTTTTTTTTTTTTTTACGTGGAGAGGCTTCTTGCTCACTACCTCGGCTCCTCTCTGAGATTTCATCCGAATTCTCATTTCAATTTCGTTTAACACGGTATTTGCATGTCGTATTTAAGGTACAATCATACGAGGGAGACGCCAGGTAGCATATTATTGATTATTTCCACCTATTGTGTAGTTCAAGTCTTCCTTAAGGAACTCTTACCGTCCATTGCACCACCGTAAATCTTATACACCAACCAATCATTAATTGTAATGCCCACATGACTATGTCACCTTTCTAAAGATTTATTCACCGCACGCAAAATCCTTACACCCTCAGTGTGGGATGTGCCAATTACATTTATTATGAGGTTTCTCTTATTGTAGAGAGAAGCGATAAAGAATACGCTGCCACACAACGCGGCATAACAGTTTCTGGCGTCCCAAACAACGCCTACCGTTGTCCATTGTCACAACGCGGCGTAACACGTCCTCCCACGTCCTCCCACGTCCTCCCAGCTCAGTAATTTCGTCTTTGGTGCGAACTTAACGCTCGACCGATCCCGCCTGTCTAGGAAGCCAGTCTGACGACGGGAAGAGCGATGTTGTGGTGAGCGCAGGATACAACACTCACTAGCCCCGATGCCGTTTAGTGTCAGAGAATACTGATGTTGATCGCATAGTAGACGAAAAACATAAGTATAGCATCAATGTGGAGTTGAGGCTGCAGAGAGAATCTCTCTCCGTAAGTTAACTAGCATCTACTATAAACATTCCATAACTCGGATATACTAACGTATATCTTATTAGTCCACAGTCACAGCAGACAGGTTGATACAGCAGGAACATTCACAGCAGACGTGTTGATATATATATCTTGAGTACATATATCTTGAGTACATATATCTTGAGTACATATATCTTGAGTACATATATCTTGAGTACATATATCTTGAGTACATATATCTTGAGTACATATATCTTGAGTACATATATCTTGAGTACATATATCTTGAGTACATATATCTTGAGTACATATATCTTGAGTACATATATCTTGAGTACATATATCTTGAGTACATATATCTTGAGTCCAAAGTCCATTTGGTATATATCTCACCAGTCCATAGTCTTTTCTGTTTCTAATTCTAATAATTCTAAATTTAAAGGGTCCGAAACTATTACAAGCAAATATCTTGCTTTAAATTCTTAACCTTCAAGTTCCAAAGCCATCCAATTTCTGTAACTTTCTAGTAACCACACTGAATGTGACGTTCCTCTGTTCCCATTCATTCCCATCGTCTATATATAATTAGTGAATAGTTACTTTGCTTAATCTCTTTATTGACCGATCTTCAGATTATTACAGAGTCAGTATAGACGTTCTGTCATATAGAATTAAATTCTACTTCAAATCATAAACCATACGTCCATATGATAGAATTCCCCAAATTAGATTCCCTAATATTCTTGAAGCACCACAGCCAGTGTCCATGGTCTCTCTTCCCTTAGCCATTACAAACGCGTTCTTTCACCTCTGTAATGACATTTTTTAATCCAAATCCTCAGTATTATGTATGTTAAACTGCTCCTACAGAGACTACCCACTTCGCTTCTCCACAACCAGGTCTCATCTAATATAGATATTTTTGCTTAGTCTCTGTGGATCTCTGCTCTCTTCTTGTATATTTTCTTTCCATTCATCTACCAGAGCCTCACTTTTCCAGCCCTTTTTTTTTTTAACCTTCCTTTCCACCTCACCCTCTTTCACTCACTCAAACACACACACACACACACACACACACACACACACATTAACACACATTAAAACACACACACAGGTCAGGCGTCTAAAGATTGCAGTTACTCGACTCACTCCCCCCCAGTAACACCATCATCCTCCCCACCAGTCACACCCCTCATCCTCCTCCCCACCAGTTACACCCCTCATCCTCCTCCCCACCAGTTACACCCCTCATCCTCCCCCACCAGTCACACCCCTCATCCTCCCCCACCAGTCACACCCTCATCCTCCCCCACCAGTCACACCCCTCATCCTCCTCCCCACCAGTCACACCCCTCATTCTTCTCCCCCACCAGTCACACCCCTCATCCTCCTCCCCACCAGTCACACCCCTCATCCTCCTCCCCACCAGTCACACCCTCATCCTCCTCCCCACCAGTCACACCCTCATCCTCCTCCCCACCAGTCCACCCCTCATCCTCCTCCCCACCAGTCACACCCTCATCCTCCTCCCCACCAGTCACACCCTCATCCTCCTCCCCACCAGTCACACCCTCATCATCCTCCCCACCAGTCACACCCTCATCATCCTCCCCACCAGTCACACCCTCATCCTCCTCCCCATCAGTCACACCCCTCATCCTCCCCCCATCAGTTACACCCTCATCCTCCTCCCCACCAGTTACACCCTCATCCTCCTCCCCACCAGTCACACCCTCATCCTCCTCCCCACCAGTCACACCCCTCATCCTCCTCCCCACCAGTCACACCCCTCATCCTCCTCCCCACCAGTCACACCCCTCATCCTCCTCCCCACCAGTCACACCCCTCATCCTCCTCCCCACCAGTCACACCCCTCATCATCCTCCCCACCAGTCACACCTCTCATCCTCCTCCCCACCAGTCCACCCCTCATCCTCCTCCCCACCAGTTACACCCTCATCCTCCTCCCCACCAGTCCACCCCTCATCCTCCTCCCCACCAGTCACACCCCTCATCCTCCTCCCCACCAGTCACACCCCTCATCCTCCTCCCCACCAGTCACACCCCTCATCCTCCTCCCCACCAGTCACACCTCTCATCCTCCTCCCCACCAGTCACACCCTCATCCTCCCACCCATCAGTCACACCCCTCATCCTCCTCCCTCCAGTCACACCCTCATCCTCCTCCCCTCCAGTCACACCCCTCATCCTCCTCCCCTCCAGTCACACCCCTCATCCTCCTCCCCTCCAGTCACACCCTCATCCTCCTCCCCTCCATCACACCCCTCATCCTCCTCCCCTCAGTCACACCCTCATCCTCCTCCCCCATCAGTCACACCCCTCATCCTCCTCCCCACCAGTCACACCCTCATCCTCCTCCCCACCAGTCACACCCTCATCCTCCCCACCCATCAGTCACACCCTCATCCTCCTCCCCTCCAGTCACACCCCTCATCCTCCTCCCCTCCAGTCACACCCTCATCCTCCTCCCCTCAGTCACACCCCTCATCCTCCTCCCCTCCAGTCACACCCCTCATCCTCCTCCCCTCCAGTCACACCCCTCATCCTCCCCCCTCAGTCACACCCTCATCCTCCTCCCTCCAGTCACACCCTCATCCTCCTCCCCTCCAGTCACACCCTCATCCTCCCCACCCATCAGTCACACCCTCATCCTCCTCCCCTCCAGTCACACCCCTCATCCTCCTCCCCTCCAGTCACACCCTCATCCTCCTCCCCTCCAGTCACACCCCTCATCCTCCCCCCTCAGTCACACCCTCATCCTCCTCCCCTCAGTCACCCCTCATCCTCCTCCCTCCAGTCACACCCTCATCCTCCCCACCCATCAGTCACATCCTCCTCAGTCCCCTCTCTCCTCCTCCAGTCACCTCATCCTCCACACCATAGTCCACCTCATCCTCCTCCCCTCCAGTCACACCCTCATCCTCCTCCCCTCCAGTCCTCCCCTCAGTCCTCCTCCTCCTCCAGTCACACCCCTCATCCTCCTCCCCTCCAGTCACACCCCTCATCCTCCTCCTCGACTTAAATAACACGAACTGTTTTCAAGAGGAACCTAGATAGGAGTCTCAAGTCACTTCCTGATCAACCAGTCTATGGTGCCTATGTCGGAGACTACGTGTAGCCAGCACTAACAGCCTAACTGACCTCGCCATCAACCAGGAGCTCCTGGTCTGGACCCGGGCCAATGGGCAGTGACCCCCAAGGAACTGTCTACAGGTATGCTACTTGCATTCTTCCCCAGCCACACCTGTATCTCCTCCCCAACAGCCTCCCCCTTCTACCCCCTTCATTGCTCTTTGGGCCTCGTTATACCAGCCACTAATAGAATAACTACCAATTATCGGTTGGCCGCCCCTTGTCGTGAAGATCATTTAGACTGCCACTTGGTGTGTCAGTGGCGACGCGGAGTGCCATGCCTGACGACACAGACAAAGTAGACAGTCAAGCTTGATGTATCGTCTCTGTGCTACACTTCCTCCTCAACAAACTAGTATGAATATCATTACCTCAAACTATGGGAACCTTCCTGTCTCGCAAACCCGTAAAACACAACGAGAAAAAAAATAGCACTTCTTGAATTGTTGTCTCTTTTTCAGAGGTAAACGAACGAGAACAGAACAGATTATATCTTTTTTTTTCCTTTCAGGAGAATTTTCTCTTACGATTAGAGCCTCGAATGAGTAACGGACGATAAGTAGAGCCTATGTACATTCTTCTATAAATAAATAAGCGAATATATAAACTTTGTACACCATGATTACTAAGAAAAAACTAATACAGTATTACATGCTTTGAAGACAGTCTCTTGAGAAGTATACACTGATAATAGCAGTTTATATACATGCGGAGGTGTGTATACTCCAGTACGTATGTATTAAGAGTTTAATCCATATATACCAATTTAGAGTATCACTGACCGGTAGTATACAGGTGGTACATGGATGGTATAGAATACCGACAATATGAAGAATTAGATACGCGTGAAACAGCTGGGTATCTTTATTTGTAGACTTTTCGCCCTCCAGTGGCTTTATCAATACTAAATTCAAAAACATAATGGGAAGACTATAGATTAAGCCACTGTAGGGCGAAACATCAACAAATAAAGATACCCAGATGTTGCACATGTGCCTAATTCTTCACAGTGTACAAGTGATATGCAGTCTTAGTGACCCTCGACTCCAAACCTTAGTAACTTATCAACCAATAATGATTAGAACAGTGCAAAAATATTAACAAATGTAACAATATTAATTGTATACGAAAAGTCCCGTTTAAGGATGAGGGTGAAGGGATCTTGACTTCTTTGGAGCCTTGATGCTGGTGAAGGGATCCTGACTCCTTGGGAACCTTGATGCTGGTGAAGGGATCTTGACTCCTTTGGAGCCTTGATGCTGGTGAAGGGATCCTGACTCCTCTGGAGCCTTGATGCTGGTGAAGGGATCCTGACTCCTCTGGAGCCTTGATGCTGGTGAAGGGATCCTGACTCCTCTGGAGCCTTGATGCTGGTGAAGGGATCCTGACTCCTCTGGAGCCTTGATGCTGGTGAAGGGATCCTGACTCCTCTGGAGCCTTGATGCTGGTGAAGGGATCCTGACTCCTCTGGAGCCTTGATGCTGGTGAAGGGATCCTGACTCCTCTGGAGCCTTGATGCTGGTGAAGGGATCCTGACTCCTCTGGAGCCTTGATGCTGGTGAAGGGATCCTGACTCCTCTGGAGCCTTGATGCTGGTGAAGGGATCCTGACTCCTCTGGAGCCTTGATGCTGGTGAAGGGATCCTGACTCCTCTGGAGCCTTGATGCTGGTGAAGGGATCCTGACTCCTCTGGAGCCTTGATGCTGGTGAAGGGATCCTGACTCCTCTGGAGCCTTGATGCTGGTGAAGGGATCCTGACTCCTCTGGAGCCTTGATGCTGGTGAAGGGATCCTGACTCCTCTGGAGCCTTGATGCTGGTGAAGGGATCTGGACTCCTTTGGAGCCTTGATGCTGGTGAAGGGATCCTGACTCCTTCGGAGCCTTGATGCTGGTGAAGGGATCTGGACTCCTTTGGAGCCTTGATGCTGGTGAAGGGAGCTTGACTCCTTTGGAGCCTTGATGCTGGTGAAGGGATCCTGACTCCTTTGGAGCCTTGATGCTGGTGAAGCGATCTTGACTCCTTTGGAGTCTTGATGCTGGTGAAGGGATCTTGACTCCTTTGGAGTCTTGATGCTGGTGAAGGGATCTTGACTCCTTTGGAGTCTTGATGCTGGTGAAGGGATCCTGACTCCTTTGGAGCCTTGATGCTGGTGAAGGGATCTTGACTCCTTGATGCTGGTGAAGGGATCTTGACTCCTTGATGCTGGTGAAGGGATCTTTACTCCTTGATGCTGGTGAAGGGATCTTGACTCCTTGGAGCTACCTTCCCTTCATTGGTTGGTAGGACTTAGATGTTTGACCTTCCTTCACCAGGAATCGTCACAGAGTGGCTGTGTACCGAGGCGGTGTTTTTACAACTACCAGGTCGCCTGTAGGGACCTCGCGGAACTTTTAGGCGAGTCTTTTGGTATTAATAACTTAATGGACATTTTAGTTAACTTCAGATGATAGTAATTGTGTTTCGTGTTTATGTTCGTTGCTTTTATCTTTTCTTTTTATCCTTGTTTTCTGTTTTATACATTTTTATGGCTATTAGCGCTGAGTGACCTATGCGGTCAAAATGTTCCGTAAATATCACAACTACTACTACCTCCCATTCCTAGGATCAAACCTGATTACCTCCCATTCCCAGGTGCTTTAAGACACCTACTGTTTCAGCGCTTTCCCCGTGAAAAATAATATCGCTAATAAAGATGATTAAGGATAATAATAATGATAATTTTCGTTGATAATAGTAGTAGTAGTAGTAGTAGTAGTAGTAGTAGTAGTAGTAGCTTTTTCAAATCTCTTCATCGACATTACAATTAGATACCATTTGATACAGAATCAGACACTGCTACATCTGGGAGCCTTTATTTGTAGACGTTTCGCCATCCAGCGGCTTTATCAATACAAGGACAAAATGTGTAATCAGTTCCTCACCATATACGTCGGTACGGCACTGATACCTTGAAGAAATAATGTCGTTTGCTTTTGTTCTCCCTGAACCTCACAGCAGTTTGAAGTCCTTTACATTCACCCTCCTCTGGAACGTCTCGTCTAATTTGCATATTATTATAGCTTTTCATTTAGATGTCCCTAATTCTAACAATACTACGTTATTCTAAGCTGGATGCACCAGTCGTTCTGGCTCTGTAATTCGCCTGGTTATACCAGCATACCTATTTTCAATTTTAATTTTGAACTGTTCCAGATCTATCTTTTTTTTCTATATCAATACTATTTTACCAATACCTGATCTGTATCTTCTGTTTTCTTTATAAATCCAAGTCCGTTCTTGTAGTGTTTTCTGCATTTATTTTAATTACTTTTTTTTTTTGCTTTTATTTCAGTCTGTTCTTGTAGTGTTTTCTGCATTTATTTTAATTAACCTTTTTTTTGTTTTGCTTTTATTTCAGTTATCAAGGAAGCATTATACGTGTTTAAGTTTTTAATCAACTCTTCCTGCCTTATGTGACGTTGTACCAGGTTTGTCAGCCCGTACTTGCTTGCATTCGATTCAGTTCTTGGTGTAAAGGAGTAATTATGTTTTTTTTTTTTTTTGTGTGTGTGTGTGTGTGTGTGTGTGAGAGAGAGAGAGAGAGAGAGAGAGAGAGAGAGAGAGAGAGAGAGAGAGAGAGAGAGAGAGAGAGAGAGAGAGAGAGAGAGAGAGAGAGAGAGAGAGAGATTGATTTTGTTTTGGAAGACACTAATAGCAAAAGGTTTGTGACAGTCGTCGACGTTGTTGCTAAGGTCTGAGTACATTTCATCCTTGCATGTCATTTACCAAGCAACTAAAAGATAGGTCCCAGACTCACTCAGTCAAGACTTCATTAATAAGGATGTAGTAATGGTTTCACCCATTATTACTTACTCCATGATCGTAGCCACTCAGCATACACAAGCGCAACATCTGGGTATCTTTCTTTATTAACAGACATTTTGCCATCCAGTGACTTTATCAATAAAAATTATTTTCCTTCGTACAGAAAAAAAAGTAAGATTAAAACAAAAGAAAATTGTACCTAACAATTTTTTAATTAAGTGAAAGGAACTCTAAGTAAAATCAAATTTTTCCTTGGTCCACGGGCCATTCTGAAGCCCCTCCATTGAACAAAAACGGGGAGAGGGGCATGGAAATCACTCTGCTGAACACCGTTGAACGAATAGATCAATGAAGTGGGTGTTGTTCAACATCACAACAACAGCCTAAAACTCTTGACGATAAAAATTATCAAACAAAAAATTATCCTTGATAACAAAAGCAATTATTCTAACCACTCTTCTCAGAGGGTTTGACTGTCTTGTACGTTATAATAATGTCTTCGCTAGAAGACATTATTACGGGTTCCAAGCTGGTGCTAATACTCTCAAGAATTGGTGGCGGGGGCGTTGACCCCCGGAACACCCTCCAGGTATGGTATACCTCTACGCAAATAACCCATACATAGGAGAAAAAAGCTTACGACGACGTTTCGGTCAGATTTTGACCATTTAAATGTTACACTGTGACTTGTAAATGGTTGGACCGAAACATCGTGCTAAGCTTATCTCTCCTACGTGCGGGTATTTGTGTATTGTTCCATTTACGGCATTGTGCCCTTTTCTTCTTTATGGTATACCTTCGTTTGGGTATCAGGTACCAGCCATCAATTTATCGCGACGGGTTAGAGAGGAATTACCAAATGTGATCTCTGGGTTTATATGTACATGTACTCAAATTCATCAATAAACATATGTGGGAATGGAAGGCCGTGGAAATTGACACCTGTTTTACGATTCTTGTATCCTTCCCAAGAGTCTTATACTATTAGTGACTATTCATTCCTCCACCGACTAGCATTTGCAACAAGTTCTTACAGCATAAGGACGTTAGGGAACTCAAGTCTACCGAGCAAACGTAGGCTCTGGCCAATCACATCATATTGTTTTTCTGTAAAAGACTACTCAATACACGAACTAGCTACAAACTAGTTTCAAACCATAGCAATAAAAATAATAGCTTTATGTTCACACTGACGACAAAGTGGACTATCCCTCCCCCCCCATACAAGGAAAAAATCTCAGTAACAGTCATCTGTCGCTATCTGCACCTGGCCACAAGAATGCTTCAGCTGACAATCAGATCCAAGGCAACGGCAGCTAATCACGTCGCCATGACAAACATCTGTGCTCATCTGAAGTGAAAACAACGAATCATTCGGCATTACTGTGGTGTGGCCGAGAATATCCTGCCTTGTTATGGGAATTATTGCGTGCATGAGTAAGTCACCAACAGTGAGTGATGGATGTTGTCGTTACCACTGTTGTGGTGGTGTTTACTACTCCCTCAACTCTCACACTCTCTCTCCTGTCTCAACTCTCACACTCTCTCTCCTGTCTCGACTCTCTCTCACACTCCCTCCTGCCTCGACTCTCTCTCACACTCCTTTCTGCCTCGACTCTCTCTCACACTCCTTTCTGCCTCGACTATCTCTCACACTCTCCCTCCTGCCTCGACTATCTCTCACACTCTCCCTCCTGCCTCGACTATCTCTCACACTCTCCCTCCTGCCTTGACTATCTCTCACACTCTCCCTCCTGCATCGACTCTCTCACACTCTCCCTCCTGCCTCGACTCTCACACTCTCCCTCCTGCCTCGACTCTCTCTCACACTCCCTCCTGCCTCACCTCTTACAGTATATACATATATATTACAGTCAATCCTGGCTACGCATCTTCTCTCTTCTTCACTCGACATTGTGTCTTGCACATGTGTCTAATTCTTCTCATTCTGTTTTACCGTTGTTTCCATTCCTCTACACTGAAATTACAGCTGGTGTCGTGCCTCAGTTCATTACAAGGGCCAGCTGGATCAATGGATTCTAGCACTCCCAAGATGCCACCTGTTACGCAGGGCATTGTTAAATATGTGTAAAAAACGCTCCGTATATGTCAGTTTACGGGATTTGTTCTGAAACCGGACGCGTATTAGTCCTGAAGAGCATCCAGGACTGGACAGGAGCAGGTGAGGTGTGTTTTTGAGACAGTACGGGAAGAGCGGCGGCAGGAACAAGACGTCATGGTTTGGTGTTTGTGTGAGTAGTAGGGATGATGATTTTTGGGTAAGTTTATGGGTAGGTTGTTTGTGGTATATGTAAGTTTACTATTAATATAGTTATATTTTTGTATGTTTAGTTTTTGTGTCCTTCCTTACAATAAATATAAGTACTGACCATTTAATTAACGCTTAAATATGAAGGTAGAAGCTTGGTCCTAGGTTGGTTTATATGGTTTAATAGTTTGCATGCCCCTAGACAGGCTGTTTACCCCTAGGTGCCAGGACATTCACGTAACGCAGAAAAAGGCGTAACACCACACACAACAGTCACCTATCACATAGGTAATGTTTGAATACACATTCCTTTTTTCTTTGCCCTAAGAACTCCCCCTTCCCCACATTCCAACTTCATTCATAAGAACATAAGAATGGGGGAATACTACAGTAGGCCTACTAGCCCATGCATGGCAGGTCCTCAAACACTCCCAAACCCTCTTAACAAAAATATTTGCCCAACCTATTTTTAATGCCACCCAAACTTTGATAAACTTATTAACTCATGTGCAAGTCCGACTTAAATCCAATCCCTCTCGCTCATGTATTTATGTAACCTATATTTAAAGCTACGCAACGTTTTTGCTGCACTTTTGTTAAGATTGATGGACTGAACACATCGACTCGAGGCTGAGGGACTGATTGTCCCACCCTTCCCTTATTCCACCTTCTGCATTAGACTGATGAAGCTACTGTGTGGTGAAACGTTTCCAGAATAAAGTTACCCAAATGTTGCAGAAGTGCCTCATTTATCAACCCTACTAGGCAAACTGTTCCACTCATCGCATATATTATTTCCAGACCAAAAATATTTTAATTCAGCTCCAAGCTGAATTAAAATATTTTGTTTTCTCATTCCTTCTTCCATTATATTTTATCCATTCCTCTCCACTCCCTCTCATCAGAGGTGAGTCAGAGAGCCTCACCTCTGCTTCCTCCGCTACACATTTCTAATTCCGTGAGGAATGAGTAAATCAACGTAATTATCTAAGATGAGTGTTGGATGACGTCGATGATGTTTACAGCAGCGTGTGGGAAGCCTTGTAGGGCCTCAAACACTGTGTAGTCTGCTGCTTCTTGACCCCCGTCTCATCCCTCTGCCAAGGTATACTCGAGTATGCTGATGCCTGTTTTGGTATACTAATGGTGACTAAGAGTGTATAGAGCGCTGATTAAATGTCTCTCGCTGTTTATAGGTTTAGCTGTGTACTCTCCTAGTTCTGTTTCCTGGGGTCTATTCACAGCTCTTTGCTTTGCCTTTTAGTTACTATCATGGATCGAGTCATGGCTCACCAATAGGAAGCAGAGAGTGTGCATAAATGGGGTTAAATCCGAATGGGGACTTGTAACAAGTGGTGTTCCACAGGGATCAGTCTTAGGCCCATTGTTATTTATAATATATATCAATGACCTTGATGAGGGAATTACTAGTGATATGAGCAAATTCGCCGACGACACGAAGATAGGTAGGATAATTGATTCAAACATAGATGTCATAGAACTTCAGGAAGATTTAGACAAACTTAATTCGTGGTCAGAAAAGTGGCAGATGCAGTTCAATGTAGATAAATGCAAGGTTCTGAAGCTCGGGAGTGTCCATAACCCAAGCACTTATAAGTTAAATAACGTAGAACTTAGCCATACAGATTGCGAGAAGGACTTGGGGGTGATGGTAAGCAGCAACCTTAAACCAAGACAGCAATGCATAAGCGTACGTAATAAGGCAAATAGATTACTGGGATTTATATCAAGAAGTGTTAGCAACAGAAGTCCAGAGGTTATATTACAGCTTTATACATCATTAGTAAGGCCTCACCTAGATTACGCAGCTCAGTTCTGGTCTCCATATTACAGAATGGACATAAATTCGTTAGAAAACATTCAGCGTAGAATGACTAAATTAATACATAGCATTAGAAATCTTCCTTACGAAGAAAGATTGAAGACCCTAAAATTACATTCACTTGTAAGACGTAGAATGAGGGAGACATGATCGAGGTATACAAGTGGAAAATGGGTATTAACAAAGGGGATATAAATAAGGTCTTGAGGATATCTCTCCAAGAGAGAACCCGCAATAATGGATTCAAGTTAGATAAGTTTAGATTTAGAAAGGATATAGGAAAGTATTGGTTTGGAAATAGGGTAGTTGACGAGTGGAACAGTCTGCCTAGTAGGGTTATTGAAGCTAGGACCTTGGGTAGTTTCAAATTTAGGTTGGTTAAATTCATGAGTGAGAGGGGTTGGATTTGAGTGGGACTCGCGCATGAGTGGGTAGAATTGTCAAAGCTTATTTCTTGGGTAGCATTGAAAATTGGGTTGAGCAAATATTCTGTTAGTGGGACGGATTGTGAAGGACCTGCCTAGTATGGGCCAACAGGCCTGCTGCAGTGTTCCTCCTTTCTTATGTTCTTATAATTCCAGGTCTTGGTCATACCTTTCCTAGAAACTATGTATAGTATTTGTCTTCATCATTCCGCTCTTTAATTTTCTTAGGCAAATTGCTGGTTAGAAAAACAGGTCAATCGTTCAGTACTCCCTGTCTTTTTCGCTGTTCCCAAATATCTTGATTTGGTAGACAGTGTCACCATGGACCGGGCTGCGGGGGCACTGACCCCCAGAAAACCCTCCAGGTAGGTAGTTTTGAGGCAAAGGTCTCGGGTCATTCAAGAAGGCAGATTCTTTCGGACTGACGGAAGACCCTCTTGGACAGAAGATCTGGGAAGCTGCATCTCTGATTTTTTGCAACTGGTTGGTATTTTATAACTCTTAACATTCATATCAATATGGTGATTAAAATATCTGACATGATTAAACATAACACTGAACCAGCTGCTAGTACTAATACCATATTTGTGCTGTTGTAATCCTAATTTCAGACTTTTTCAAGTGTGCGAGGAAGACAAGTTACAATTTAAAATAGACAATAAACCATCCTCAGTCAAGAATATGTTGATACAACTGTATTGCATAAACTTCTCTTCCATTCTTACTCTGCTGAAGAAATATAACATCAATGATGTATTTAGAGATTTAGACGCTATAAATTTTTTTATTAAGAATTATCCTTGACAATAGTGGTGGATGTGTCTATAAGGATAAAATGTAACAATTTTATTTTATAGGGCAGATTTTTTGTCAGAATTTTGTAGCCTCTGTCTCCCACGTCTATATTCCGTATCCGGTCTTCTCTCTCGTTACTCTCTTTTTTTTTTTAACTTTGCAATTGCTGAAAATCAAGTTAAATACCCATCCCTTTGACTATTCCTTCAAGCAAGTCAGATCAGCATACAACTCACTAACGAAACTAGAAAGTCAGTGACACTAAGAGTAAAGAAGTTTATTTTTATCCTTTAAGCTAGTTTCTAACCAATCTATCGTTGCCTTCTTTACATCTATGAACCTGCCAAACCAATTTCGTAAAGTGAAAAGGTTTCAATGCTTTTATGTAATAATCTGTTACACTTTTGGATTTTTGGTTCACCTGTAGATGCACTCACAATCTGTCTGTATAGCAATAAGTTTTACCTAAAAAATAAATAGTTACGCTATAGTTAGGTTTTACGCCTACCTACCTAAGTTCTGTTACCTATAATCTAGTTCACGAAGGGATGGAGCTAGTAATCTTTCATATCCAGATAAAGGCAAGGAAAAAGACGGTCAAGAAAACTGACTATATTTCAACACATTAGCTGAGTTTCGTAAAACTGGAGGTGATCTCATGTTGATGTCCGTATGGCAAAACTTTCTTGGTTATCGTACACTGGTCAGTTAGCAAGAACTCATTTAAAATTATGTCCTTTCTAAAATTTTATCTTGTACATTTAAAGATATATATTTTTTAATTTACGTTTCTATAAAAATTAATGATTTTGTACCAAAATAACCTTAGGAAACTTACCTAACCTTAACAAGCGCAATTTAATTTAGCCTAATCCAACTAAATATATTTTATATAAGTTAATAATAATTTAATAATAAACAATGAAATATATTTTTTTCGTTAGGTTCAGTATGATTTTTGCGAAATTATTGAATTCACAAATTTTCGCTTGTCCTATTCGGCAAGAAGTGCTTTGCTATTTAAGCCAAAATAGCAAGTTTTACGTATTCGGCACATTTTATATATATAATCATTACGTTACTTTGTCATAGAATTTCTCATATACTTCCTTGCTTCTCGTGAGCGCCTTTCCTTCATTCTTCAGTCTTATCACTTATTCTTTCTTTTTTTATTATTTTTCTGAAGTGGCTGTGAATCAATCTCTGTTTACAGTTGGCTTTTGTTGCTATGTCATTCTCAAATTGTCGCTTAGCTTCTCCTCTCGCCCTTCCATATTCGTTTCTGGTTTTTCTTCTCACTCCTCAATCTTCTGTCTCTCACTTTCCAAAGATATTTCACTGTCTTGCTCTTTATTTCTTTTTCCCCTCAGAATCTTTGGTTAGTTCACGGACTTTGTTCTTCCCATACACGTTCTTCCGGGTAAGAGAAAGCTCCTGGAGAGCGAAACGTTGCCACAATAAAATGTCACATTAGTTGCATTTGTGTCCTTTTACTTAACAAGAAGTTCTCTGTTTCTCGGCACTTTTCGGTTTGGTACTTCAGTTCATTCATTGACTTTCTTTACATTTCCCACTCCCACTGTACCGAATTCAGAAACTTTCCCCATCCCTGCAAAGTATTCCCACCACCTATCCTTAAATCGTCAAAAATATATTGCCACAAAAACATAATTTACTAACAAAAGCACTTCTATTTTTTTCAAGTTGGATTAATGATACATCGTAAACAAACTATAATAACTAACATTAACAGCACAAACCAGCAGGGTAAACTATCACATCGAATCTGCAATTGGCTTAATGGTCGTAATCTGGAGTAACTGTTAGCAGGATCCCCATCGGATGAGGCTTGTATGTGATACAGGGAGTAGCACACTTAGGCACAGATGATGGATGCTGTAATCATCTCCGCGTGGATCATGACTCCTTGAAGTCAGGCGCTGATGATGGATGTTGACTTCTGCATGGATAATGACATCTCAAAGTCAGACACTACTGATAAGCGTTAACATCGTCTCCTTGTATGGATTATGGTCCCACAAAGCAGGAAATAGTAATGAAGGTTGACATCTCCTAGGTGACAGAGGTGAAGCTGTTGCCAGGATAGTGAGGTATAGTGAAGATAACCTTCAATATTCAGTAAATACATCGACACTAGAGTGCAATGAGGTTATTGGTTGCGATAGACAAGATATACATACACGGCAATGTACATAGTTATATTTAGTTGTAAAAAAATGTGGACTTTGTTAGAAATAATAACTGAATATACTGATAGTTCTTCAAACTCTTGAAAAGCGAGCATAGTGATGATAATAGAGAGTAATGGTAACTGGACGTAGTGTTGATAATGGCTGACAATGTTGATTTCTTAATCATCATCTCCTAGAAAGTTATTAGTTTTGTTGCTGCAACACAACTGAAGTTCCCTGGATTCTGCCTAATATACTAGAACACTAGATACTTCTTTGTACATAAGATGTAAGCTCTGCGTACTAGGACACCAAGCAGTGATAAAATACCAGTGATAAAATAAAATAAACCAAAAATAGTGAAGTGTGGGACAATCTACCCGTCCTGGTGTTGACATGTGACAAGTGTACACACACACAAAGGTTTGAGTTACCACTTATAATGAAATGACTAGGATACTGATACACAGTGGAAAGACCTAGTGAATCTAAATTGTCAGTGGAACGACTCAAGGATAGTGATTAAACATAATGGAAGTGTTTTTAAACTAAAATGTGGCATCGCATGCGAGAAGTGCCATGTACCCTGGGGTAGTGTGTTTCAGCCATACGTCTGGTAGGGCTACCAGTCAACCACACAGGCCCACCATATACCACCATAATAATACCATAATAAGTGTCCGGGGCCCAAGACTGTTCAACAGCCTTCCACCAACCAATAGACTCATGGTTGTCTTCAAGAGGGACCTGGACAGATACCTAAAGTCAGTATCGGATCAGCTGGGCTGTGGTTCGTATGTTGGACTACGTGCGGCCAGCAGTAACAGTCTCATTGATCAGGCCCTGGTCCACCGGGAGGCCTGATCATGGACCGGGCCGCGGGGGCGTTGATCCCCGGAATACCCTCCAGGTACTCAAGTAGGTAGCACATATCAAAACAGCAGGTGAAAGCTCTGTATACTAGGACATCAGGCTCATGTCAGAAAAGCAGGTGTAAACTCTGTATACTAGGGCACCAGGCACATATCAGCTATGAATCCTAGGATATTCCGCTCATGCCAAAAGGGCCGTTACCGCTGAAGAGGTCATCCCAAGGCAGTCCCGTGTCAGAAGACTTTTTCGGGACGACTAAAGTACCTTCACATCGGAGAAGCGCAGCCTGAAAAGCAAGGGTAACAAGGACTCATCAGATCACATTAGCGTCAGCGGCTGGGCCAGGAGCGGGTCATTAGCGGCAGGGAGTTGTCTGAGCCCAGGAGATCCATCATTGTGGCCTCGTTACCACCAGCCATCTCTCTCGTGGGTGCTGCTGCTGATACTTTTGTTTCTGCTGCTGCTGCTGCTGCTGGAGCGACTAAAAGAGTCTAACCCTGCTCTTAGTATCTTGTCTGCTTACCCGCAGAGTTGCCCAGTAATGAATACAGAAAGGTGAGAGGAAAAGAAGAGACAAACTAAAAATGACACAGCAACATGAGCCAAATCTCAACTTAAACAGTCACAACAGAAGATGATCACAAAGGACCAGGTACAGAGGTTAAGTTAGGAATGAATGATGAATTGCGCATTTGTGCAACACTTGGGTATCTTAATTGGACTGATGAAGCCACTGGTTGGCGAAACGTTTCCACAATTATGATACCCAACTGTTGCCCAAATGTCTAATTCATCATCCTGTCGGTTCTCATTTATGTACAAAGAATGAATAAATTATATTGAAAAATAACAAGGGTCTCTGAGGAACTGAATATGAAGTTGAAAGGGGAGTTCACTGTGTATCTGGAGAGTTTACCTGGAGAGAGTTACGGGGGTCAAAGCCCCCGCGGCCCGGTCTGTGACCAGGCCTCATCTAGCAAAGACACAAGAGACGATGAGATAGGGGGGAAAAAAAACTCCCATCATGGGATGAAATAGATAATATATTACCATGGGATCTGAGATGAAGAGTACAAGGAAATATCTTCAATATGTCACTGTATATGACACAGCTATTAGAAACATGAAATAAGGAGACAAACCAAGATTCTGTGCGCTACACTTATTTCTTTGGTATGTATACTGTCCCAGGTGGTAAAGAATATAATCAGAAGGGGAATAATGGAACACCTGGAGAAGGATAAATATATAAAAATGCAGCTAGCAAGGATTTAGAGAAAGAATGTCCCCAGCCTACGCTTCTGCTGGAGTTCAAAAACAGTGTAACAAACGTTATAGCAGGAATGAGAAGGGTGAATGGACTGCATATTCCTAGATTATAAGAAGGCATTAGATTCTGTGACAAACCAGACTGATACACAAAATAGAAGAAAAAGCATAGCTAATAGGAAAGGTATCGCAATGGATCTCAAAATGCACAAGAGAAAGACAAAGCGATGGTCCGGGAGGTGTAGCCTGAGGCCAGGCTTCCCTGCTGATTGCCTGTTCAACAAGGCTTTAACTGCTAGCGGTCTACTGGCCCACATGGCCATCACAACCTGGTTGATGTCGCACTTGGCGTAGGTTTCATTTTGAAGACCTCTAGCTTTGTCCAGGTAATATTTCGGATATCTGCTGTTAGCATTAGAAAATATCTTAGGGCACGGATGGTGACACAGTGTTCTCTTATTGTGCCTATGGTGCCCCTGCTTTTTTACTGGGTTCATTTTACACTTCCTCCCGTATCTGTTACTCCAGTTAGTAGTCATAATGGCATGGAGGTTTGGAACCCGGCCTACATGTTCTAGGTATATTCAAAGAATATACCTGAGGCGTTACCAGCAGTTTAAATGTTTTATTAAATATACTGCATAAGCGTAGTCAAGAGAAATGATTTAGATAAGGGGATGAAAGCAACACCATGCACAGTTTTAAGGATAGACACGACAATGTTTATGAGGTAGGAATCTTGTAAAACCTGGTCGAGACGAGGCCATGAACCGAGATTCAATTCCCGTAACTACGAGCGAGCACTCACACGCACGCACCTAAGAGTACCTATGCACCAATACACGCACTCTGGCTCGCTCACTCGCTCACTCACGCACACATTCATACACGTACACATTACCTTGCTTCCTGAACACGAGAGAGAGAAAGCTAGAAATGGTTTTCTTTAAAGAGATCGAGGTTGATGGAAGTATCGCATGTGTTTTTGAGCGTGAGAGATGGTGGAACGCGTTCCCTTATTTTTGACGATGAGATGAAGGTAGGTGGAAACAAATCTGAGGAATTGTGGAATGGAAGGGTGATAGCGGAGATTAAAAGAAACACATGCGATGGGAAGAGAAACTGGGAAAGGAAGAAAGGTGTGAATAGATTAGACTAGAGAATGAAGTGTGTAGAAAATATCGGATGCAGAGAATAAAGAGAGGAACGAGGGAAGGTGAAAGAAAAGATGAAATTGACAGGGAAGGTAATGCTACAACAGGAGAGACAGAGCAAACGCTCTTTTGGTCTCTGGAGACATAACAACCCCATAGTATAAGCCCCTAATGACACTACCTGGTCGTTGAACATAGACCTTGAAGAGTGTGACACTGAAACGACTGAGGGTTCTTGGTCAATGGAAAGCATTATGCGCAAGTCCCAACTAATTTCTTACACGATGAGACCGCACTGGGGACTGAGTGGTTGTCGGCTGCTGTATCACAAGTTATTGATGGAAGACACCTGTCATCGTAAGTCATTGGAGCCTTGTAGATATGCCACCAAGACAAAGCGTAAGCAATCGAATATTAGGTTGGCTTGGTACTGTGGATAACGCACTGAGCTGCTTGTTTTAGGACAGAATTGCTATGGTTTCAAACAAGTACTCAGAGCGAGCTCTGAGTACTGGTATTGTTTGCACGTATTTGTATTAAGCTACAGTATGCAGAACAAGCTTCTCTTGGGGCTACATTTCGCTCAGGGTAGAGCTTTATCAAGTCGATAAAGCTCTTTCCTGAGCAACAGGTAACCTCTAGAAATACTTAGTCAGCACATGTTAAGTATTTATACCCATAACTGTCAGCAATTGACTCATACATCTACATTACATTAATGTGATTTGTGACTGAAAATGACTGAATTTCTAAGCTTTCTTCCATTTCTTTAATTTTGTTATTGTAATTGTTTGATAGACGACGCCAGTACTTATCCTGAGCTCCAAGGCTGTGTAAACAACGTACATGAACTGAAATGTTTATGTGTGGTAAGTACACATTTAGAGTTGAGAATAAAAATATATACTAAATGCTGCGAACCCAAACTGGAGCCATATTATGCTTCGAGATCAGTACAGCTTTGAAGAGACATGTTAGGTACACTTTTTATTATTAAAGCCGAAATAGACTTCGCTTCTAGAGTTATTATCTGGTGAAAATCCTTTCAGAGAACACACTTGCTACTGACAGTATAGCGAAGCAAGAACATATCCAGTTACCCCCGGAAATAATACCTCAGCATTCGTTTAACACTTAAATTCGAAAAGTTATGTTGCCATCTTATACCTGTGTTTAAATGTGCTGTGATTACTCTATATAGGTTTTATGCAATTCTTTATGTTTGTCCTTAAAAAGATTAGTGGATAACCTGTACGTAACACACAAGCAGTTACACTTAATGTTCCGGTGTGTTATGACGTGCGCCGAAATATAGCATTTTGTCATGCCATGAAAATAAATTTGACGCCCACTCACCACAAGATTATACTAAGCTCATGACGGCAGCCCCAGTGTGACTAAGTGTTATTGCAATCTAATAAATTTGAGACTACTGACAATAGTAGTAAATAACGTGATAAGTTTATGCAATAAATAAAAAAAAATGTGCAATATATATATATATATATATATATATATATATATATATATATATATATATATATATATATATATATATATATATATATATATATATATATATATATATCGTACCGAATAGGTAAAATTGGTCAATTACCAAAACTTATTTAAAATTTAGTCCTTTCTAAAATTTTCTTTTTATACGTTTAAAGGTGTATATTTTTAATTTATGTTAATGTAAAAATTAATAATTTTGTACCAAAAGAACCTTAGAAAACTTACTTAACCTTATTATAACACAATAAGTGTCCGGGGCTCAAGACTGTTCAACAGCCTCCAATCATACATAAGGTTAATTATCAATAGACCCCTGGCTGTCTTCGAGAGGGAACTGGACAGATACCTAAAGTCAGTACCCGATCAGCCGGACTGTGGTTCGTACGTTGGATTGCGTAAGGCCAGCACTGACAGTCTGGTTGATCAGAACTTTTTCCACCGGGAGGCCTGGTCGAAGACCGGGCTTGCGTAGATGCGCGAACATCCTTGAACATCACGTCTCTTCATCCAGTGACATGCTGGCGTTCCTGAATCTTTCCCTTTATTTTTTTCTTCAACAAATCGGTCGTCTCCCACCGAGGCAGGGTGACCCAACAAGAAAGGAAATCCCCAAAAAGAAAATACTTTCATCATCATTCAACACTTTCACGTCACTCATACATAATTACTGTTTTCGTAGAGGCGCCCAGATACGACAGTTTAGAAGTCCCTCCAAACTGCCAATATTCCAAACCCCTCCTTTAAAGTACAGGCATTGTACTTACTATTTCCAGAACTAAAGTAATCTACAAGGAACATATCTCTTTTAGATCAACATCTTAAAAAGATGCATAGATTCCTGGAGATTTTTGTCCTGCCGATTCTTCATATCTGATTCTTTCTTATAACTTAACTGTTTTGATCCATTTTGTTTGTTTGTCGAATCTTTAATGTTTGAAAATATGAAGAAGACTTTCTTGGAAATATTAAACCTGGATGGCTATTTAACCCATTATAACTCAAATCCAAGGAGTGTGGCATATTTCGAGTGTAGTCCATCGGTCTTCCTCACCAGTATGCGACCCATAACAGTTTGAAGGTACCTATTTACTTCTAAGTGAACAAGGGCAGCAAATGTAAGGAGATTTACCCAGCGTCTCGACTCGACCAAGACAGAACCCAGAGCCTTTAGGCTGTGACCCTAACATGCTTACAAATTCAACTAAAAAGCTCTTGGATTATGTCACTGTCTGCTTGTTAAAGCTGATCCCAAGGTTCATACTTTGGATCCTCCAGAGCCAAACATGACATTTCAGTTTTACTTATATTCTGCGTTGTCTGTTTAAGGTTCTTCCTCTAATACAGTACCTCCAGTTCCGCGTGTTGTGTTAATTTCTTAATTTCAGGAGCTGTTTACTAATAACTGCACACTTTCTAGCGGTCTGGTTTGTGTTCTGCTCTGGTCTGCCTGGCTTGTGTTCTGCTCTGGTCTGTCTGGCTTGTGTTCTGCTCTGGTCTGTCTGGCTTGTGTTCTGCTCTGGTCTGTCTGGCTTGTGTTCTGCTCTGGTCTGTCTGGCTTGTGTTCTGCTCTGGTCTGTCTGGCTTGTGTTCTGCTCTGGTCTGTCTGGCTTGTGTTCTGTAATATCTTCACCAGTAAGTTACATAATGCCCCGTATTTTATTTTGTTTTCTGGTCGACCTTTGCTGTATAACCTAGACTTGTTCCTAAATTTTATCATTATCCAACATCTTTTTCATTTCTATGTATGTTAGATGTTTTAATGTATAAAGTGGTGTATTTAAAAAGAAATGGACGCAGCATAAAAAAAGGTTGTTGATTTAATCATGCCGTAATAAGTGCATTGTAATGGTCTATTTCCGCTGTGGCTTCTCTGCAAAACTGTGTTGTTGATGTTGCACTCACATTTATGGACATGTGTATATGTATATACCTTTAGTTCAGTATAACACAGGAAGGATGCAATACAACCATTTAGATGATTTTTTTAGTTCAGCTCTACGCAACATTTAATGTAACACTTGTATGATTTAACACAAGTTGAGTAAGTTAACAAAATTATGCTTAATACATAGATATTTCAATGTAACACTACCACGACGTTTCATAAATCCAATGAAACACTAGTTCTGTTAAACAGAAGATCCATGAAACTGAAACTCACAGTTAAATTAGTAAGCAATAGAAACAGGAGCTCGTAGCAACAGTAGCTCGCTGTTAGTGCTTACTGGACTCGTAAACATCCGATTTCAGCTCGTATTGATTTGCTCGTTAGAAAGGAATATAAATGCAATTAATTATCACATCTAGAGCTTGTGTTACCATTTCTTCAAGCGACGTCGTTACTCTGGCGTGCACATTATCAATATCATTTTTACCTACCTTTCAACATCTCATTGATGGGTGTCATTCTGAGGTAAAGACATTATTCTTTATTATTTGAAGCAAGGACGATGCAGGTGTAATAAAAAAAAGCTTTGCTATATTCAAGACATTTACAGGGCAGAGGTGACGAGTATTGCCAGACAAAAGCCATCACATTCATTACCCGGAACACTTAAAATAAAATCAAGCTGTCTCACGAGAAATCCCCTACATATTATAATAATAAAATTTATTCAATAAGAAAATTGGTTACCTCCGCTCTTATATACTTATGATTAATATCAGTTATATTAGTTACAAAGTGCTGGCAGACGTGTTTTCACTTGATTTCATAATGATTCGGCTGATCAGATATTCAGAGTTCAGAGAGGTTAGTTGAAAAATATTTGTTTAAATGAGATTATTATTAACAACATCTACATCTCCCTAGCCTTTCAGTGGTGCAGATATGTTTTAATAAACTTGTCGCTTACCATAAAGGCAATGTGACTCAAAGAAAAAAAAGAAAATCACCATGACTTATTTTTCAGCTGTATTTCAAGAGGGGCGGAGACCCCCACAATTCCAACGATCCACCAAAACGCTAAATTCCCTTCCACTTGTGTTAATATTTACTCTTATAGCACTTTCTACCTGCTCTACGTCTTTCACACTTAGTTCTGGCATCTCGTATATAAATATAAAAATCACTACACTTGGAGCCCCGGCTCATTACCCTCAGTGGACGGCAGTAAATCCGGCCTATGAAGCAGATGAACTGCAAACTAATTTCCCCGCCTTATCAAAAAAAGGTAGTAACAGGTGCATAGCTAATTAAAATTCAAAGCCGAGATACTTTCAGGAGATTGCTCAATATCCACTAAGTTCTTTCATTTTATATGCACAACTGTCGTCTAGACATGTAAAGTGAGAGGGAGATATTCAGCTTCGTGTTGATGTCGGCTATAAAATGTGAGATTCATGTGTTGTTTCCTGGACGTCAGCTCACATAAATACTGGCCTTGGTTGCTCTTACACACACACACACACACACACACACACACACACACACACACACACACACACAACACACACACACACAAAACAAGGAAGTCTTTGAAGTCGAGTAATCGACTTCATGAGATGTTCTCAGTGGAAACTAGGACATCCGAGAGTCAAAGATGTACGGTGGTACCATACGCATAACTGGGTACCGTTCATGTGGTACCATACGCATAACTGGGTACCGTTCATGTGGTACCATACGCATAACTGGGAAAACAGGTGAATAAAAAAACATCTGAGTGAACTGGATTCGTCAAAATCAATGGGACCCGACAAAATGTCAATATAGATTTTGGGAGATGGATACGGGACACTTGTCAATGACCTAGGAGACAGGGAATGTAGTCCTAGCTTTTATGGAGATAAACAGGATGCATTCAAGTACTGATCAGTATCACTTACATAGAATCAGTGTAAGGTAATGGAGAAGATAATCGGAAGAAGAATGGTGCAGCACTTGGAGAAAAGTGATTTCGTAAGTAGTACGAAGAAATGGTTTAGAGTTCTTTGACAAAGAAACATCAATGAGGCTAAGGGGAGGGGATTGGTACAGTGAACAACATAGTCATTTGATACAGTACCTCACAAGAGATTGGGACAAAAAATTGAGGTGGAGGCAGGGATAACAGGAAATGTACTACGGTGGATAAAAGTTTATCTTATGTCAAGGTGGTGACGAGTGATTGTCTGAGATGTCATAAGAGGAAATCGTAAAAAAATAGGATTTCACAAGGATCGGTATTAGTACAAGTACTGTTTCTGGCGCATGTGAATGACATTCAAGAAGAGAATGTTTTCCTGTTTACAGATGATGTAAAATTAATGAGAATGCAAACTGATTAAAGTCAAGGAAATGCTATCAGTGGCCTTGCACAAGCTTCAAGATTGGTCAGACAAGTTGTTACTTAAATTCAACCCCAATAAATGCATGGTTAAGAAAATTAAGGAAGGGGGGAAGAAGACGGAAACTAAGTGTTAACTCTTGAGACAAAGGCAGCAAATCTCACTCTTGGAGACAGCATCACCTGCATGGAAGTCTCGCCGGAAAAAAAAAATGTTATGAAACTAGAGAAAGTGAAGAGGTTTGCAACTATTCTAATTCCAGAGCTAAGGGTTATGAGGTATTAGCGGCTGAGGAATTGAACATAACGACATAAGATAAAAGATATTCAACACTCAGATAATTTGATAATGAGGACTAGAATTAAGTGAGTGGCGGGGAACGGGCGAGCGAGGGAACAGTTGAAGCCAAAGTGGCAGATGAGTCACAGATGTCAGGAAGTACTTTCTCAGCTTCAGGATGACCAAAAGGTGGATTGACCTGGACGGAGTAGTGGTAGAGGTAAGCTCCATACGTAGCTATAAGAACAGATATAGAAGTAACCACGAGACTAGGAGGGAGTAAATTCAGCAAGGTTAAAGAGGCAGGGCCAGGAGTTGAGACTCAACTTCTACAACCATAAACACTGGTGAAAAAGGTGACACGCGCGTTCGCGTGCACACTCATGCATGCACGCACGCACGCGCGCGCACACACACAGGGGAAGTCGAATTCTCAGGGGATCAGAGGAAGATGGTTCTGGTAAGGAAGAATGAATGGAAGAGCAATGTAAAAGGATGGAACAAGGGTGGGAGAGCAAACTAGGTGAGCTTTCTGCGAAAATGGAGAAGAGGATGGAGGCGGAGAAGAAATGGGAGTCACAAGCCGAAGCCACAGAAGCCAGGATACGGGCCCTAGAATATGAGGTAAATTGGCTGAAGCGAGTCACAGGGCTATTGCCCAGAGTAGACATAGCATTTGAAGCAGGTACACCTGCTTCTCTCTCTTGTCTTACTGTTGTCACCCTGTCGTAGAACTCCAGTAGGTTTGTGACACAGGATTTCCCGTCCCTGAAACAGTGTTGGCCGTCGTTGATAAGCTCATTCCTTTCTAGGTGCTCCACCACTCTTCTCCTGATAATCTTCTCCATGACCTTGCATGCTATTCATGTCAGTGACACTGGTCTGTAGTTTAGTGCTACGTTCCTGTCTCTTTTTTTTAAAATTGGAACTACATTTGCTGCCTTCCATACCTCAGGTAATTGCCCTGTTTCGATAGACGTGTTGAAGATTGTTGTTAGGAGTACACATAGCTCCTCTTCTCCCTCTCTCAGGACCCATGGAGAGATGTTATCCGGCCCCATCGCCTTTGAGGTATCTAGCTCGCTTAGTAGCCTCTTCACTTCCTCCTCAGTTGTGTGTATTGTGTCCAGCACCTGATGGTGTACCCTACCTCTCCTCCTTTCTGGAGGCCCTTCTATCTCCTCTGTGAACACCTCTTTGAATCTCATGTGTGTGTTCTTATGTTTGTGTTTGTGTGTGTGCGTGTTTGCGTACTCGCCTAGTTGTGGTTGCAGGGGTCGATTCACTGTTTTTATGTGTGAACTCACCTAATTGCAGTTGCAGGGGTCGAATCATAGCTCCTGTCCCCGACTCTTCACTGGTCGCCACTAGGTCCGCTCTGTCCCTGCTCCTTGAGCCTTACCTCTTCATAAAGCTATGTATGATTTCTGCCTCCACTACATCACTTTCCAGACTGTTCCACTTTGTGTGTGTGTGTACTCACCTATTTGTACTCACCTATTTGTGGTTTCAGGGGTCGATTCATAGCTCCTGGCCCCGCCTCTTCACTGATTGCTACTAGGTCCTCTCTCTCCCTGCTCCATGAGCTTTATCAAACCTCGTCTTAAAACTATGTATGGTTCCTGCCTCCACTACGTCACTTTCTAGGGTATTCCACTTCCTGACAACTCTATGACTGAAAAAATACTTCCTAACATCCCTTTGACTCATAGGAGTCTTCAACTTCCAACTGTGACCCCTTATTTCTGTGTCCCCTCTCTGGAACATCTTGTCTCTGTCCACCTTATCTATTACTCGCAGTATGTCGTTATCATGTCTTCCCTAACCCTCCTGTCCTCTAGTGTCGTCAGGCCGATTTCCCTTAACCTTTCTTCGTAGGACAATCCTCTTAGCTCTGGGACTAGTCTTGTTGCAAACCTCTGCACTTTCTCTAATTTCCTGACGTGCTTGACCAGGTATGGGTTCCAAACTGGTGCTGCATACTCCAGTATGGGCCTGACGTATATGGTGTACAGAGTCTTGAACGATTCCTTAGTGAGTGTGTGTGTGTGTAAATGTGTGTGTATGTACTCACCTAATTGTGGTTGCAGGGGTCGAGACTTAGCTCCTGGCCCCGCCTCTTCACTGACCGCTACTAGGTCCTCTCTCTCACTGCTCCATGAGCTTTATCATACCTCGTCTTAAAGCTATGTATGGTTCCTGCCTCCACTACATCACTTGCTAGACTATTCCACTTCCTGACAACTCTATGACTGAAGAAATACTCTAGCATCCAGAGACAGGATGTCCTCTCTCTGGAACATCCTGTCTCTGTCCACCTTATCTATTCCACTCAGTATTTTGTATGTCGTTATCATGTCTCCCCTAACCCTCCTGTCCTCCAGTGTCGTCAGGCCAATTTCCTTTACCTTTCTTCATAAGACATTCCCCTTAGCTCTGGAACTAACCTTGTTGCAAACCTTTGCACTATCTCTAATTTCTTGACGTGTTTGACCAGGTGTGGGTTCCAAGCTGGTGCTGCATACTCCAATATGGGCCTGACGTACACAGTGTACAGTGCCTTGAACGATTCCTTACTAAGGTATTGGAACGCTATTCTCAGGTTTACCAGGCGCCCATATTCTGCACCAGTTATCTGGTTGATGTGTGCTTCCGGAGACGTGCTCGGTGTTATACTCACCCCAAGATCTTTCTCCTTGAGCGAGGTTTGCAGTCTTTGGCCACCTAACCTATACTCTGTCTGCGGTCTTCTTTGCCCTTCCCCGATCTTCATGACTTTGCATTTAGCGGGGTTAAACTCGAGAAGTCAGTTGTTGGACCACGTGTCCAGCCTGTGTATGTGTGTGTGTATATGTGTGTATGTGTATATGTATGTGTGTATGTGTATATGTAGTGTGTGTGTGTGTGTGTGTGTGTGTGTGTGTGTGTACTCACCTAATTGTACTCACCTAATTGTGGTTGCAGGGGTCGAGACTCAGCTCCTGGCCCCGCCTCTTCGCTGTCTGCTACTGGGTCTCTGCTCTCCCTGCTCCATGAGCTTTATCATACCTTGTCTTAAAACTATGTATGGTTCCTGCCTCCACTATATCTTTCTCTAGTCCATTCCACTTCCTGACTACTCTGTGGCTGAAGAAATGTTTCCTGACATCCCTTTGACTCATCTGAGTCTTCAGCTTCCAGTTGTGTCCCCTTGTTTCTGTGTTCCCTCTCTGAAACAACCTGTGTGTGTGTGTGTGTGTGTGTGTGTGTGTGTGTGTGTGTGTGTGTGTGTGTGTGTGTGTGTGTTTTGGGGTCGCGAGAGCCAGCGAGCGTTCGTACGTGTCTGCTCTTTTTTAGGTACATCATCAGTTAACGCTAACAGAGATTATATAAGCGCTAATAGAGATAATAAAGGAGCTAACAAAGATAAAGGTGCTAACAAATATAAAAAAAGGTGCTAACAAGGAATGCTTAACCATCACTAACACTGAGCGTCAAGTGAGAAGAGACCAGCAACTACGCTAATCCCGCGTACGCTGCACCAAAACAGTAACCACTTCTCTCGTAATAGTCATAATAAACATAATAACCGTCATAACGAGGAGAAATATCCTGCTTGTTTAATATGGAGATGAGGTTGACTGAAGGCGAAGCCTCGCATAGTAATGAACCCTCAACCAACGCTTAATATTCAGTAAGATTCACCATAGAAAATGAGGCACGTTTTGGGCCGTATATCTCGAAAGTAATTAACGAGTGGGACGGCAGAGTGAGTGAGCGGACTTTTAATTGTATGCGAAGTAATAAGTTCATGGGTTTTATAGAGTTTTCTCGACATTTTGAGACAGTTTGTCGTGCTTTGCCTCTTGTATTTTTGGCCTTTTAATCTGGTATTCTTTAATGGTTAATATTTAAGGTGTTTAATACACAGTATTTATTCTGGTATTTTTTATGTTTATTTCCTAGAGTGTTTCGTAAATTTTTTTGACTGATAGCAAAGAGACCTGGAAAAAAATAGAGAAGAGCAATGGAAGAGTAAAGTAAATTTACATCTGAAGAGAAAATAAATGAATGAAGTTAGGTTAGGCAAAATTCGTCAGGAAACAAGAGAATTGTTTCCTGACGCGAGTCTTAGTTATGTGATGACTCGCCGCTGGAGCTTTTGGTCATCTGACAGAGGCCTTCCACTGGCTAACCGGTCCACCCCCTTTCAAAATTAACTTCGTTATTATAACCACAATATAATAGTATTAACGAAGTGTTTAAAGAACAGTAAGAAGACAAAGGGGCTGTGAACACCAGGAACACCAGCCACAGACGGTACAACAACAAGAGTCAAAGAGGAATTAATCGATGTCACAAAAACCATCCACATGATAGCTGAGGGAGGGTAAGGATCTTGTATAATCTTGAGACGCAAATTAACTGTAGTTGGCTGAGTTTTCATTACGACAGCATAGCTAGCATAATGACTAACAATAGAACCGGGACTAGAGGAGGGTCCGAGGGAGAAGAGACAGTTGGGGAAGAAAACTGAGGGGAAACGAGTGTCAGCAAGAAAGAAAAAATAAGAGAAGTTTTGTGAGATAAAATGGTTAACAAAATGTAGGTAGAGAACGAGAGACAGTGAGATACAGAATGAATGGAGGGAAATGAGAGACACGACAGGAAATAAACAGATTATGACAAGTGTAGACCAAATAAACGAAGAATCAGTCGACAGAATTGAAAGCCGCTGGAGAGTGCCAGGGTAGACGTTCACCATGTTCAACTAAAGAGAAAATTTAAAGGACAGTTCAACACGACTTTAAATTTTGAAAACAGGGAAAGTCATAGATATCACTAAGATAATTTCAGACACACCACAGCAAATAATTTTTCAAGGACTGGGTGAATCACAGCGAAAAACACATACGAGCTAAGAATATAATCTTGAAAATAAGAGTTAAATGGTAAGATAGATGTTTTTGAAACATTTTGCAGACTACAGTCCAGGAACGAAAAAAAAAATTTATATTCATAACATTACCAAATACCTTTGAAACTGATTTTTTTTTCTTTCTCATACTTAACAGATTTCAGAATAAATTCAGAGAACTAGATAACTTTCTTCAGTGTTATTCAACACAACACACCGTGCCATGAATGCATGAACGACACGAAACTCAGGAATGAACAGTCGATCAAATATTGAAGAATTTGTCAACAGAAACCTCAAATATTGATCATCCAACTATCCACCTTGCAACTCTACATGATGAGAAATACGTACGTTATTTTACTACTGATACTACTACTATGATTAGAAATACGTTCGTTATTTTACTACTGATACTACTACTATGATTAGAAATACGTTCGTTATTTTACTACTGATACTACTATGATGAGAAATACGTTCGTTATTTTACTACTGATACTACTACTATGATGAGAAATACGTACGTTATTTTACTACTGATACTACTACTATGATGAGAAATACGTTCGTTATTTTACTACTGATACTACTACTATGATGAGAAATACGTACGTTATTTTACTACTGATACTACTACTATGATGAGAAATACGTTCGTTATTTTACTACTGATACAACTACTATGATGAGAAATACGTTCGTTATTTTACTACTGATACTACTATGATGAGAAATACGTACGTTATTTTACTACTGATACTACTACTATGATGAGAAATACGTTCGTTATTTTACTACTGATACTACTACTATGATGAGAAATACGTTCGTTATTTTACTACTGATACTACTACTATGATGAGAAATACGTTCGTTATTTTACTACTGATACTACTACTATGATGAGAAATACGTTCGTTATTTTACTACTGATACTACTACTATGATGAGAAATACGTTCGTTATTTTACTACTGATACTACTACTATGATGAGAAATACGTACGTTATTTTACTACTGATACTACTACTATGATGAGAAATACGTTCGTTATTTTACTACTGATACAACTACTATGATGAGAAATACGTTCGATATTTTACTACTGATACTACTACTATGATGAGAAATACGTTCGTTATTTTACTACTGATACTACTACTATGATGAGAAATACGTACGTTATTTTACTACTGATACTACTACTATGATGAGAAATACGTTCGTTATTTTACTACTGATACTACTACTATGATGAGAAATACGTTCGTTATTTTACTACTGATACTACTACTATGATGAGAAATACGTTCGTTATTTTACTACTGATACTACTATGATGAGAAATACGTACGTTATTTTACTACTGATACTACTACTATGATGAGAAATACGTTCGTTATTTTACTACTGATACTACTACTATGATGAGAAATACGTTCGTTATTTTACTACTGATACTACTATGATGAGAAATACGTACGTTATTTTACTACTGATACTACTACTATGATGAGAAATACGTTCGTTATTTTACTACTGATACTACTACTATGATGAGAAATACGTTCGTTATTTTACTACTGATACTACTACTATGATGAGAAATACGTTCGTTATTTTACTACTGATACTACTATGATGAGAAATACGTTCGTTATTTTACTACTGATACTACTATGATGAGAAATACGTTCGTTATTTTACTACTGATACTACTACTATGATGAGAAATACGTTCGTTATTTTACTACTGATACTACTACTATGATGAGAAATACGTACGTTATTTTACTACTGATACTACTACTATGATGAGAAATACGTTCGTTATTTTACTACTGATACAACTACTATGATGAGAAATACGTACGTTATTTTACTACTGATACTACTACTATGATGAGAAATACGTTCGTTATTTTACTACTGATACTACTACTATGATGAGAAATACGTACGTTATTTTACTACTGATACTACTACTATGATGAGAAATACGTTCGTTATTTTACTACTGATACAACTACTATGATGAGAAATACGTTCGTTATTTTACTACTGATACTACTACTATGATGAGAAATACGTTCGTTATTTTACTACTGATACTACTATGATGAGAAATACGTTCGTTATTTTACTACTGATACTACTACTATGATGAGAAATACGTTCGTTATTTTACTACTGATACTACTACTATGATGAGAAATACGTACGTTATTTTACTACTGATACTACTACTATGATGAGAAATACGTTCGTTATTTTACTACTGATACAACTACTATGATGAGAAATACGTACGTTATTTTACTACTGATACTACTACTACTTGCTGCTGCAATACCATTACTCACCCAAATACAATCAGTTACAAAAATCACTTACCACTACAAAAACAATCCCTATCAGGACGAAAAGAACAATAATTTATTGCAACAACAATCACCAGAATTAAAAGAATCACCATAACAACAATCAGATTCACTGCAAATATTAATATATTACCATTCTCCAGTAAACCCAACTCCATACCATATATCACCATCACTAAGAATAAAATAATCACTATCAACAACAGCACTCACCAATCCACAGGACCACACGCCCCAAATCATCACTATCACCACTGTACTCATAAGCACTATGATCACCACGATAGCCACTTTCATCACCACAAAAACGGCTGTTACGAAAACAATCACAAGAACTATCGTCACCACCAATAAAACTGCCATTAACAAATAATATTTTCACAACAAGAATCAAGTAACCACCACAATTTTTGACTATAACACCACTGCAATTAACACAACCAAACAACCTGCATCACGATCTATCACCACCACCACCAAACAACTCGTACGTAACAAGCGTAACCACAAACTCATTTTACCCTCACACAATTTAACTAAAACAATGGAAAAGAAAGTGGGAGGAGGATAATGTTAGTTGATTAACAAGAGAGGGTGACTGAAGCGACGGTGTCACCCTTCACTCGTGATTTAACCTCCTGTGTGGCAAAGTGTAGAGAACTTGACGGTTTTCAAAGTTGAGGGATTTTGGGGCGTTGAAAATGAGCGAAGTTAATGAGCAGTGCCATGTGCATGATGCTCGTCTTTATATATATCTATATATATATATATATATATATATATATATATATATATATATATATATATATATATATATATATATATGTGTCTGTGTGTGTGGTGCCGAATAGGTAAAACTTGCTATTTTAGCTTAAATAGCAACGCTCTTCTTGCCGAATAAGGCAAGCGAAAATTTGTGTATGCAATAATTTCGCAAAAATCATTCTGAACATAATGAAAAAATATATTTCATTGTGTTTGTTAATTATTAAATTATTGTAAACTTATCTAAAATATATTTAGTTGGATTAGGCTAAATTAAACTGCTCTTGTTATAATTAGGTTAGGAAAGTTTTCTAAGGTTCTTTTGGTACAAAATTATTAATTTTTACATTAACATAAATGAAATATAATTCACCAAGTTAAAATACCTCATCCTCGGATCATCTTGTCATTTATCACACCAATAATCCAGTCATTTTTCTCCTGACACGAAGTATTTACTCCAAGGAAGGAGAAAAGAGGACGTCATTTGCTTTTCATTGTCACTTCCTGCCTCTGCTATCTTGTTGGCAGTTTAGACTGTGAAAGTTATTTATCGAAGATAACCAGTCACTGTATATCGTCGACACAGTGGTTACTAGTTACTACACACTCAGATACAGGTTTTGCTTTTTCCGTGTACCGGCATGTATATTCACTACTTTTCTTATCATGCTTCCTCTGTCAAGAAAAGTGTTCTTATCTCCCTCTTTCTCCGTTCTCTCCGCATTTGTGATTCTCAGTTCCTTGAAGCACAAATTTTCACTCTTCATAATTCATTTTCCCGTCTTGGCTACCCTTCCCATTTCATAGACTGCCTTCTCACGTGCTAAACGGACTTTCTTCTCTCCCAAACTCTCTACTCCTGGGAACTCTCTTGTCCTCTGTCTTCCCTACATTTCCGGTCTTTCTAATCTCAACAACTCTCTCCGTTCCTTAGACATCAAACTTACTTTTCGCCAGACTAACACTCTTCGCACTAATCAAGTTCATGCCTCTCTTCCTCCTATAGATGCTCCTGGTGTCTACTCTATTTCTTGTTCCTCCTGTCCTCTTCAGTACTTTGGAGAAACTGGCCGTTCTCTTTCTGACAGGCTCAGGGAGCACAAAAGTAGGCTTGCCTACACCAACAATGCTCTTTTCTGTCATGTCAGAGATCACAGTCATCCTATTGACTGGTCTTCTGCTAAAACTGTCTACCCTACTTCTAACTTTCACAGTCGCCGTCTGGTTGAATCCTCCCTTATACACAACTTTCCCTGTATGAATCTTAGTCGTGGCTTTGTCTCTGTAGATGCCTTCCTTTCCCATTACATTGTAAAATGCTCCAAACGTCAGAACACCCGTGACTTAAGCTGATTCTTTTTTTTTTTACCCTTCTCCCTTTTCCTCTTTCTCCTTTGGGTTTTCTTTCTTCTGCCTTGGGCATTTTGTCCATTATTATTATTTCCCCCCTCTGTGTTCTTGTTCCTACCTTTGTGGGCCCCTAGCTCCCTTGCAGTGCTCCTCTTTCTTAGTATTGACTCCATTACTACTACTACTACCTCTCTTCCTCCTTTCCTACTACCTCTTGTCCCGTCCCTGTCTGCTGGCCTACATTTACTCCCACCTTCTCTCTTTTTTGTTAGTGTGACTTTGTAAATGGTCCAAGTTGGACCGAAACGTCGTCATAAGCTCCTCTCTTATATGTGCGGGTTATTTGTGTATTGTTCCACTCATGGTATTGTGCCTTCTTTTGTTACTAGTTACTAGTTGCGATGCGGGGTAATATTGCTATCTGCATCGCAACTAGTATTTATTACTCCTAATCTCTACAAGGCGATCTCAACTTCTAGAAGTCGCAAAATATCTGTGCATACTTATCCTTATTTTTCTATATTCGCTATCTTAGATTGGGTACTTCTCGATTAGGTTTTTTTTTTTTTTTTTTTTTTTGTATATTTTGGGTGATTCTGGTTAGCGTACATCGAGATCGGGTAAAATTCACATTTGTAAAACAGTGTTCTTCCACCGTTTACAATTTCATGGACTCCTAGGCTGAGGTGTAAGAAACTCAGGCGCCTCTGAAAATGCCCACAAAGTAACATGTTTACTTTAACCTCTGAGCGTAATCTGAATAATTAATTAAATACCTATTTTGTGAAAGTTCTAATTTTTATTTGAATTCCTCGCGTTATATTGAAATATTTTAAAACAAAAATAATTTCAGTAGTTTTAAAGGTTTAGAAAATAAGAAAATAACGATATTTATATAGAAGGAATTACTTAATATAAGCTATTTTACTTTGAAAACCATTAATTTCACAACTTTTAAAGAATATCACACCATTCAGTGGCTGGCCTGCTGCTGTTGTTGCTTCACTTCTACAACTTTTCTTTCTCTAAAACTATTATTCTAGTCTCCAGCGTCCCCTTCATCAAACAGATTTTTCTCTTTTTGGTTTTGCTGTCGAGCAGATTGGAGAAACCTCTTCCTGCCAGGCACGTCGCTCCCGTCAGCACAAGGAAGATCGCGGTCTCTTCGGCAAGTTCTCACTGCTTCGTAATTCCCCAAAGCGTGACTCATAAATCTCTATAATAGGAAAATTCTTGAATTGATACCACCTTCTGGGCAGAAATCTGTTGGCAGTTCAGGAATCTATCCCCGCCGGTGCCTTGGAAGGTAAGGTTCAGCCAGGTTCAACTACTCAAACACTGAAGCCATGTAAGATAGCCTGGCAATCGAGATGTCTTGAGGTCTGAAAGCCTTCTCATCTCACTCCAGGAACGCACGCACTCCTCTCCAAGAAATAAATCTGTTAACAGTCTGCCACCAGTCAGCCCAAACTTCTGCTTGGAGGAGCTTGTTAATTTCCCCGTCCTTTCCCTTGCAGGGCAGTTCAGATATGCTATACAACTTTTCCTCTTAACGGATATCGTCCACAATCTTTACCACAGCGTTGAGGATTTTTTTTCCAAATACAGCTAGGCTTGCGGTCCACGCTCTCTCAACTGTTTCTAATGGTAGCCTGGATTTTATTTGAACGTAGCGTTAATTTATTTTTTCCTAGTCTTTTTGTAATGGGTTCTGTGGCTAGGGAACGGCTTAAGCCTTGTGTACAGTTCAGAACATTTATTAATGGAAACATTTCGCTACAAGTGGCGTCATCATATTAGGTCTCATGAAGCCACTGTTGGCGAAACGTTTCATTTAATGTCCTAAACTGTACACAAGTGTCCTTTTCTACAGTTTGTCTGCATCAATATACCATTTACAATCGGCTTAAGCCTTATATGGGAAGTATAAACCAAGAACTGATGCTACCAAAATAACAAAAAAAGAACATCTTCCTGCCATAAAACCAACAGAAAAAATATTAAACCACATTACAAAATGGCATTAAATTTACAAGAGAGATGGAAGTGGATTGGAAGGTATGGGCCACAACTACCTCTTGTTATTAACAGTGTTCCTGCCTTAACTACTCAATGTTACTCTACTGCTAATCGTAGTCACCGACACCATAGAATATAATACTGGAAAGTATACAAAATTTCAAAGCACCACCTACCTAACAACATAGGAGTCTCGTGATCTCATTGTCTACCTGTCCTCATCCCAATATGGCATTTTTAAGGACACCATCTGCCATTCACACACACACAATATATATATATATATATATATATATATATATATATATATATATATATATATATATATATATATATATATATATGCTAGGAATTCATTATCAATGGGGAACAATGCGCCACTTCTAATCATGCAATGCAACACTTCTGGCTCATGCGCAATAGGTTGGCCATCCCTGTTTTAGACGGTTCAGTCCGTGCTAAGTTAATCAAGTCACAAGCGAGAGATAGAGAAAACTAGAAGGCAGGTGATGAGGGAAGGCAGGGAGGAATATTGCAGCAGTAGTATAATTAACAATAATGATGGTAGTACTATTATAAGTAACAATAGCTAAAAACATCGAAATAACAGTAACAAGAGGGAAGAGGGCAGGGAGGAAGAATACAATAGTAGTTGTAGTAGTAGTAGTAGTAGCAGTAGCAGCAGCAGCAGCAGTAGTATTATAAGTAGTAGTAATAGTAATAGTATAATAACTTCTGCTCCTAGTGCTCTTCTTCCTTCTACTTCTTCCCATCCTCCTTCTCCATTTTCTCTTGCATTTTTTTCTGTTTTTTCCTGCTTATATTCCTCTTGCTTCTGATGGTCTTTTTTTTAGTGCTTTTCTCCTCTTTTTCTTCTATTTCTCTTACTCCTGCTTATTTTCCTTCTAATGCTCCGCTTTCTAGTGCTTATTTTCCTTCTTTTAATGTTTCTGTTCCTAGTACTTATTTTCCTTCTAATGTTCCTCTTCCAAGTGCTGCTCATCTTGGCCCTTTGCATACTGGTTTTCCTGCTCCTCCTGTGCTCTTTTTCCTGCTCCTCTTGTGCTCTTTTTCCTGCTCCTCTTGTGCTCTTTTTCCTGCTCCTCTTGTGCTCTTTTTCCTGCTCCTCTTGTGCTCTTTTTCCTGCTCCTCCTGTGCTCTTTTTCCTGCTCCTCCTGTGCTCTTTTTCCTGCTCCTCCTGTGCTCTTTTTCCTGCTCCTCCTGTGCTCTTTTTCCTGCTCCTCCTGTGCTCTTTTTCCTGCTCGTCTACCTGTTTTTTCCCCAAGTGCTCACTTTCTTTCCCGCTTTCCTGCTCCCTTTTCAGCATTTTCATGTCTGTTTACTTGCTCCTTTTCGTGGTTCCTATTTTCCTGCTTATCTTTAGTCTTGTCAACAAAGACTAACTGCTGACGAAAGTTATCAGATAAGGTGAGAGGATAAGTGTGAAACAGTGTAAACAACAATGTGAAATACGATGTGAAATACGGTGTAACTAAGTAATTAATATTGACAGTCTAACCCCGACAAGAGTTTACATTAACCAGAAGTAGGTGAGGACAAGGTCTTTTTATCTACCTTTTTCCCAAGAGTTTACATTAATCAGAAGTGAAGGTTGGCCTATTTTTATTACTTCCCCCTCGAGAGTTTTGGGTAGAACAGAAGTAGGTAAAGGAGGGAAGAACAGAAGGGTTCCTACATCTGCCTCCCTACATCACTACAGTTTAGATTTCTCAAATTAGCGTTTTGCCATTTTCTAGGCAATTCTCTTTCTTCGATTATTAAATCATCTTCATCTTCTATGTTTTTTTCTTACTGTTTTTTTTATTATTGCTCTCACTATTACTTACATATTAGTTTTCTTACTTTTTTCATCTTTCTATCTTCCTTCCCATCCCCTCCGCATTCTCCTCCTTTATTTCCCCCCTCCACATCCTCTAATTCTCATCCTCCCCTCATTCTTCTCTTCCTGCTAGGCTGGTGCTGGTGAGTGCGTTTTTCTCCGCTCAGTAACAACCTCGGCTGTTACCTGTTACCTGTTACTTGTTACCTGTTACTAGCTCGTTAACCCAAACTAAAGCCGATGCTCTCTCTCCCTATACTCTCCTTCCCGATAACCTCTGTTTTCATTTCTCTTAACGTGTCGTTTACTTCTCGTTCACTCATTTTCCTTTTACTCTTCTCTCTCCTTTTCCTTCCTCTCTGTCACCATCTTCCTACTAATATCGTTCCCTCTCTTTTTAACACACACACGATAAGGCTCTTGGAGCAGTGAGTGGACCTAGTAGCGACTAACGAAGAGGCGGGGCCAGAAGCTGTGAATCGACCCCTGCAACAACAAATAGGTGAGTACACACACACACACACACACACAACACACACACACACAGGTGATCAGTGGTGAAATATCTGTAAATGTAAACACAATGAACAGTAAACACAAAGGTCTGCATTAATGCTTTATTATAGACCGTGATCCTACATACAGTTTAAAAAAAGGAACTTCACAAATTATATCTACGAATGTTTTCGAGGGGCCAAAAAATTTGATAATAAAGATGAATTGCGGAGAAGTTTTATCATCAATAAAGAGATAATGGGTGTGTGTACTGGGGATGGGGGAGGATGTGCGAGTGGGAGATAGTGGGAGGGAAGCTGCAGATGTTACCTGTACGTGTTGTTCTGAACAGCAATTACTGTGTCGTTGATGGTGGCATCAACAGTACTGAGAACGGAAATTGATGGTATAGGTAGAAGTCGGACTGGTTTTATTATTGTGATGATAATGGTGATGATTATAAGTAATAATGTTTGTTATTATATATATGACATGGATGATAATAGTGATGACGGAAACAGTACTGTATATAATAGACTCGTAATCTATAATACAGTGAATTCAACAACACTGAAGACAGCAAACATAAGAAAGGAGGAACACTGCCGCAGGCCTATTTGCCCTTACTAGGCAGGTTTTTCTCAAACACGAACAAACACTGAAAGTTGTTAATCAAGACTTAATGCCTAGGTCGGGGAACCGGGATAAATTACCCCAATTTGGATAAAGTTGAAAATCTCAGGGGGTACTGAAGGCTCAGTGAACATAATATAAAACTACACAAAAATTTATTATTTAAAATGCGAGGCAAATTATGAAAGTTATATGATTTTCAAACAAATAATTTTTAGTTTCTTCAGGTTTCTTCAAAACCTGAAGTGAAAATGTTTTCAATTAAATACTTTAGTTACTAATGAGATTTTTATTAATTTTGTTACTATTTTATTATTCAATGCAGTATATTTTTCATTTTATTTGTGACTTATTTTTAAAGTTGTTTTACCGCATATAATACATATTCTTCAGCTTGTATGACTGTGTATGCTTGAACGAAGCCTGGTGTCAGACCAGGCAGCGGGGGCGTTGACCCCCGCAACCCTCTCCAGGTATACTCTCCAGGTATTCTCCATACAAAAGGATTCAGTAAACTATTTTAAATTTGAATGTACCTTGTGTTTTCCGGATTCTGTGGACTTTCAAGTCTAGTGGGTAATTTCGCTATACACAAATTTGTTTTGGGGTAATACCCAAAAAAGTTCGCCGACCTCTGGCCAGAGTGATGCACTCTCCCGACACCACCTCGGGTACTCGGCTGTAACAAGTACTGCTGACGCAGTATAAACACATTTAAACAACAAACCTTTATCCTGACCTGACAAAGTCGCCTATAGTGAAGGATATCTCTGCTCCACGCATCTTTCCGCCAGGACCACGGACGTTCACACATACATTACATGTGAAGGAATCAGATTGCTACTCGAAGTCATTTCTATTTTGATCCAACTCGTGTCCGACGGTAAAGCAGCTTACGTCTCCTGCATTATAAAGTCAATGGAAACTAAGAACGCGAACTGTCCTAGCCAAGTAGTCGTCGTAGGTACTCATGTCCCAGCGGTAGTTTCGTAGCCATGTTAAGACTCCACAGTATTATGAATCGTGAAACTGGACGAAATGAAATTGCAAAGGGTTCGAACTGGTGTTTAGAAAGACACATACTGTCCAGATTACCAAGAAACCTAAAAAAAACTGTAGTCATTGTGTTGTCAGAGTATAAGTCTGGTAAGCACCTTACCAACAGCGTCCCTATCCTTCCATTTTCTCAATAATGGCGGTGATTATGATAATGGTAATATGTATACTAATGATGTGCGTTGATAATGGTGTTAATCTGATGATAACGGTGTTGATATTAGTGTTAATGTGATGATAATAGTGTTTAAGCGATGATTAACGGTGTTTGTGATTAATGGCGTTTAAGTAATGGTTAATGGTGTTCATATGTTTATAGTTTGATGTGATGGTAATGGTGTTCACGCGATGGTTATAGTGGTGGTGTTACTGTGATAATTAAGATTATGTTGATAATGCTATGATAATAATAATATTGATGACACTGAAGATAATCGTTTGGATAAAGAGGATAATGGCTTTGATGATACAAATATTGAAGGTAGTTATGGTGATGAATATGTCAGATGTTGCCGATTTATGATAATGATTGTTGATACTTATGGTTTTGATGATACTCTCTGACCGCGGGTTCGAACCCCACCCGTGGTATGGTTTGTATGGTGCTAGTGTTAGTAACGCTGGTAGACGGACCTCTGCAGATAGCCTCAGTGTGGACTTACAAGTCATTTTCTGTCTGCCTTTCCCATGTGCCCTGCGTACCACTACGAAATTATATATTCTAATAACCAAGACCTACCCGAGTAATCCGGTAATATTCACCCTCGCTATGTATCAGAGGCTAAACGTATTACATTCAAAATATATGATTAGAGAGCTTTAGGCTTCTCCCACTCAGCCTCAATATATATAATTGGTCCTGAATACAAGATGGATTAACAGCCTACCCTTGAGTTAAAATACTTAAGTGATTGACGCCTCGGAATATGAATGAGAATGGAAAACATTTTCTTATCCTCTTCCAGTGGTGGTATTTGGAAAGGTTTGGTTGATGAGAGGGAACTAATGTGTGTGTATGGTCGATGGAGAGGGATGTGGTATTTCCTATTGCTGTAATCATTCACTGGGGAAATATGCAGTGAGTGTGATGATGATGAATGAGAAGAAGGCATGAAATGTAGAAGGGACGGCTTCGAAGGTAGGGGTGGGATGAAAGGAAGGAGAAAGGGCAGGGATGAAGAGGAGGAAGGTGAGAGAGGGGAAGAGGGAGGGAGGGAAAGGTGGGGAGAATGAAGGGATGGTGTGACTGAAGAGAAAGAGAGGGTTGTGGGGAAGAACGAAGGGAGGAAAAGGGAAAGGAAGAATTGGGTAGAGAGAGACAAGGGGGGTTGGGTAAGAAGGGAATGACTGATAGGAGGAAAAAGAAGGAAGGACTGATTAGAGGGGAAAGAGGGAGAGCAAATACAGGAAGGAAGGAAGAGGGAGGGAAGGACTGGAAGGAGGGAAAGGTGAAACGAAATTCAAGAAAGGAGAGAAGGGGCCGAGAGAAAGTGTGTTACAAGAAAACTGTGAATGAATTAATGAAGTGATCGAAGGAAGTAGAGAAAGTGCAAGAGGAAGAGCGGATGAAACAGAAAACAAACTAAAACGTAGCGAATAAGGACTCGGTAATCGTAACAGAAGCAACATTAATATGAGTCAGTAAACAAAGAGTGGCACTAACCACTCTATATACGAGTGAACGTCTTGCTTTGTGAACTTTCCTAATAGCTGGAGCTAGTGGGTGGTCTTGGCCACTGCTACACTGTATATCAACTGCATTCAGGATGTAAAAGTTATTCACTGGGGGTACAGCAGCGACAGAGGTGGCAGGCCTCGGCAGTAGTGGTTATTAAACACCAGAAGTCTCGAGGCGAGGCAGCGAAAATATATAAGCACAGGTACTAATTGCAGGTTAATTGCTGCACAGTGCCAATTATCACCTGCCTTCATGATCTGAGTGTTGAATACTGATGCACAGTTTGTTAAGGTACGTACTTACGCGTGCGTGCGTATGCGCGTGTGTGGGGGGGTTGTGTGTGTGTACTCACCGAATCGTGTTTACGTGAGTTAAGATTAGGCTTCTGGACTCCTATGCTACTTTGATATCACTGATTTCTAGCCTTTTGGGCTTCATCATATATCTACTCTTGAAGCTGTGTACCGAGTTTGTCTTCACCACTGTCACAAAGTTATTCCACTTTTCAGCTACCCAGACACGAGAGAAATATTTCCTTACATCACTATTGTTTATTCATGTCTTCAGCTTCCACCTGTGTCCCTTTGATTCTGGTGCTCTTAATTCAGTGTTTTTATCTGCCCAAATCAATTCATTTTAAGATTTTTCATGTTGTAATGAAGTCTCCCCTCGTTCTTCAATTTGCCAAGATTTTCAGGTTCAGTTCTCTTTCAACCTCTCCTCCCAACGTACCACTCACATTCCTGCTACTAGTCTGCTTGCAAATCTTTGGACATTTTCGAGCATCTTTACATGCTTAGCCAAGTATGGGCTCCAGTTCTTACACCACGACTGATAAACGTGCATATTTGAACGTTTCCTGGTTACACTCAGTCACCATGTTTTCATGATTAAATATGCTTTTAGATAGGCTTATGTAACATAACCTTACCCAAGCTAACCCAACTTGCTCTATATTGCCTAAGAACGTGAAAAAATGACAGAATTTTACTTGAATTCTACCTTCTATTTCGTCGAAATAGAAGGAATCTTTTTTTAATATTTTAAGCTACGCAGCTGAATGTTTTGGAAGTTACTGGAGCCATTCCAGTATCCTCCAATGGGTTCAACAAGTCTGGTCATTGGACACCTACAGAAGTCAATTGCTACGGGTGTCCTGTAGCTCGGGTTGGTAGCGCTCTCAGATCACACATTGAGTGTCCGTGGTTCGATCCCTGGTACGGGTGCATACATTGGGTGTGTTTCCTTATACCTGCTGTCCCTGTTAACCTAGCAGCAAGTATGTACCTGGGTGTTAGCCGACTGGTGTGGGTCGCATGCTGGGGAACAAAATTAACCTAAGTTGTCTGAAATGCTCTGCATAACCAGGGACTTTCTATATGTCATTGATGTCAGCTATGGTCTGTATAAGTTGTAAAAATGATTATTATCTATTTACTATTCACTAACGTTGAAAACTGAAAGCAAATCAGATGAAGTCTTGTGTAATAAAAGAAATAAAAACGAAAACCTGGAGGAAGAATAAATAAAAGATAACATTCTGGCAATCACTCTTTGCATATAACGATTTTTATCAATTTTATAAGCGAGCTGAAATTACCATATTTGTTACTGAAGTTGTTTACTTAACATGCTGGCTGTGGTCCCATTATAAAAATATTTCCAAAGTTTCTTGTATCACTTTTCATTGTTTGTCAGGTCGTGAGTTTACCAAAACATCCACCACACTCGGCGAATTGTCACACAATCCTAGCCAAGAAAATTCCATAGTGCATCAAGTATGGCACCACCATTAGTCCTACCATACTCTCGGCAAACTTACCTCAAGTTCCATCCCTTAATATGACATTTTCGAGCACAACTAAAAGCAAAAACCATAACATATAAATTCCCTTCGAAGACAAAACATTAATTAACATTTTGACTGCAACGACTTTTATTATAACCTTTAAGATTAAAAGTTTGCTGTCAACACTCACTGACTTCGGAATGCTCATTGTTCGCTATTATTAACAAAACGACAAAATACGTAATGCAACTCTCTTCCTGCTGCTGTTGCAAGTCCCTGTTGTTCTGCTCTGTGTTTTTCCAAGGCATGGAAAAACTATTCATTGATACAGCATGTTTATTGATACAATAATAGTAACGACATGACACCGTGCAAAGTTTTCATCTACGATGAATTTCCGGAACGTTGTTACGTATCCTGTTGTCTGTGGTGATTACTGGCGTGATATTTGTGTGGTTGTGGTAATAACAGTAGGTATTTTAGCCGAGTAAATATATATACTCATGCGCTCTCTCTCTCTATATATATATATACACAAAAAACCCGAACATAGGAGAGAGGAGATTACGACGACGTTTCGGTCCGACTTGGACCATTTACAAAGTCACACTGACTTTGTAAATGGTTATTTGTGTATTGTAAATGTTTTTGTGTATACTTCCAGTCACGGCATTTTGCCTTTTTGTTCTGTCTGTCTCTGTCTGTCTGTCTCTGTGTCTGTGTCTGCCTGGAGGACAGTCATCACCATGAACCATAACACTAGTGATCACCATGAACCATAACACTAGTGATCACCATGAACCATAACACTAGTGATCACCATGAACCATAACACTAGTGATCACCATGAACCATAACACTAGTGATCACCATGAACCATAACACTAGTGATCACCATGAACCATAACACTAGTGATCACCATGAACCATAACACTAATGATCACCATGAACCATAACACTAGTGATCTCCATGAACCATAACACAAGTGATCACCATGAACCATAACACAAGTGATCACCATGAACCATAACACAAGTGATCACCATGAACCATAACACAAGTGATCACCGTGAACCATAACACTAGTGATCTCCATGAACCATAACACTAGTGATCTCCATGAACCATAACACTAGTGATCTCCATGAACCATAACACAAGTGATCACCATGAACCATAACACAAGTGATCACCATGAACCATAACACTAGTGATCACCATGAACCATAACACTAGTGATCTCCATGAACCATAACACAAGTGATCACCATGAACCATAACACTAGTGATCACCATGAACCATAACACAAGTGATCACCATGAACCATAACACTAGTGATCACCATGAACCATAACACAAGTGATCACCATGAACCATAACACAAGTGATCACCATGAACCATAACACTAGTGATCTCCATGAACCATAACACTAGTGATCACCGTGAACCATAACACTAGTGATCACCGTGAACCATAACACTAGTGATCACCATGAACCATAACACAAGTGATCACCGTGAACAGCAATAAAAGCAGAAGCTTAAGCATATGTATATTATTACATTGATGGGGAGCGTTAAATCCGTAGGGTGGTTATACAGCGCCGGGAGGAGGAGGGGTTAATGGGAGGCATTCAGGTTCGATCCAAGGAAAACACCGGTCCAGTTCCTCGGATAATGATCACTTCAGTAGCATCAAGGAACCTCCCTTGAGGGGAACAGCAACACATACAGCAGCAGGAACAGCAACACACAGCAGCAGGAACAGCAACACATACAGCAGCAGGAACAGCAACACACACAGCAGCAGGAACAGCAACACACACAGCAGCAGGAACAGCAACACACAGCAGCAGCAGGAACAGCAACACACAGCAGCAGCAGGAACAGCAACACACAGCAGCAGGAACAGTAACACACACAGCATCAGAAACAGTAACACACACAGCAGCAAGAACAGCAACACACACAGCAGCAGGTAGAGCAACGCAGCAGCAGGAACAGCACCACACACAACAGCAGGAACAGCAACACACAGCAGTAGCAGGAACAACAACACACAACAGCAGCAGCAAGAACAGCAGCAGGAATAGCAGATGGCAAGCAGTAACAGCAACACACAGCAGCAGCAGCAAGAATAACAGCGGAAACAGCAACACACAGCAGTAGCAGTAACAGCAACACACAGCAGCAGCAAGAACAGCAGCAGGAACAGCAACACACAGCAGTAGCAGTAACAGCAACACACAGCAGTAACAGTAACAGCAACACACAGCAGCAGCAAGAACAGCAGCAGTAACAGCAACATACAGCAGCAGCAAGAACAGCAGCAGCAAGAACAGCAGCAGGAACAGCAACACACAGCAGTAGCAGTAACAGCAACACAGCAGCAGCAAGAGCAGCAGCAGGAACAGCAACACACAGCAGTAGCAGTAACAGCAACACACAGCAGCAGCAGCAAGAACAGCAGCAAGAACAGCAGCAGGAACGCAAACACAACAGCGTACCCAGCAGTCGTCCAACTCAGCAACACGACAGCAGTAACAGTAACAGGTAACAGCACACTGCAGTAGCAGTAACAGCAACAACAGCAGCTTAGCAGCAGAGAACAGCACAAGACATCAGCAGTCAGGCAAACGTAACAGCGACACACAAGAACGCTCCCTCAATACTTCAACTCTTGACCTTCGAATTAATATACAGATTTTTGTTAAAGATCTGACCTTTCAGATCAATTTCCTTCATGGCTTTATTGTCTATGTGAGAAACTGACAGATTACCTGACCTCCAGTCAGGTAAATTATACCCATAAGAACCTGTCAATATGTCAAGGCTCGACAACTGTTTCACTTTCTAAACTATTCTCTCTACGTGTTTGTCTTTGTCTTGGTGTCTGTGTTTCCTCTTCTCTTGTTTTCCTTTTCACAAATACGCTTACTCTTTTCTTCTAGGTATATTTTCCTTTATCTGCTTAATCTTTTTTTTTTTTTTGTCTTGTGTGTGTGTGTTGTGTGTGTGTGTGTGTGTGTGTGTGTGTGTGTGCATATCTCTCGTGTTGTCTCTGTCTTATCTCTCTCTTGTCTCTTCTGTCTCTCTCTGTCTCTCTGTCTCCTGTCTCTGCTCTCTGTCTCTTTTCTCTTTCTCTGTCTCTCTCTCGTCTCTCTGCCTCTCTGTCTCTCTCTGTCCTCTCTGTCTCTCTCTGTCTCTCTCTGTCTCTCTCTGTCTCTCTCTGTCTCTCTCTGTCTCTCTCTGTCTCTCTCTGTCTCTCTCTGTCTCTCTCTGTCTCTCTCTGTCTCTCTCTGTCTCTCTCTGTCTCTCTCTGTCTCTCTCTGTCTCTCTCTGTCTCTGTCTCTATTTGGATGCATCGACTTTAATAGTTTTACTGTAACGTAAGTTTATAAATTTTTCACTGGGCGCTTTTTAAAATGTTTAAACCAGAGATCACATTCTCATGCAAATGTTTATCCTCCACTCAAAAGAAACAGTAGCGAGATATGCAAATTATTACCATTAAGATCTTTCATATCATTCACCAACACCAGTCAAAAGATGTTTACGTCTTGATGACGGTCAACTGAGTCGACGAAACGTCTTCAATCAATGATGACAGTACACATCTGTGACCGCGGGTTCGAATCCCACCCGTGGTATGGTTTATCTTTCTTCATTATCTCGGATTTTTACATCATTTACACGATTTTATTAAAAATATTAACCGGATTTGATAATACCCCAGATTAACCCACAGGAGTCGCTTTTAGCACAAGAACCCCAATGAAACCATGGTACGGGTGGGGCTCGAACTCACGACAAGTGAGTTGTAAAACTCCAGGCCAGTGCGTAAACCACTGGGCCAGCTGGCTACAATAAGATTTATCCATCTTCGAACCCCAGTGAAAATAAGTCACTGTCCATCTTTTTTTTGGGGGGATGGTTATCTTAGGTAATTTATAAACCTTTTGCTAGGTATGATAATTGTACTTATGTGTACGTGTACCTACAGGAATTAACTCACCCAGGTACCTACTTATTGCTAGGTATTCCTAAGGAAGCACAACCTCAGTCGCTTACATTATGTTTTTTTTCTGATGTTTGTTTTGCATTGCACTTCTGGTGCTTGCTTTGCGTTGTTCTTCTAGTGTTTGTATTGCATTGTTTTTCTTGTGTTTGTTTTGCTTTGTTACTTTAGCGTTTGTTTAGCATTGTTCTGGTATGTTTTTTACCAGTGTTCTGGTGCTTGCTTTGCTTTGTTCTGATGGTTGTTTTGCGTAGGTTTTCTGGTGTTTGTTTTGTGTTGTTCTAGTGTTTGTTTTGTGTTGTTTTTTCTGGTATATGTTGGGCATTGTTCTCGAGTTTGGTTTGCGTTTTTGTGGTATTTTTTTTTTGAGAGAAATTTTGACACATGAGTTTAAAGCTTTTCGTAAATAATAATTATTAGAATTTCTGTAAAGGGGGGTTGGAATTAATAAGAAAGGGGTTGGAATCCATTGGAAAGGGGTTGGAATCCATAAGAAGGGGGTTAGAGTCCCTTTGAATGGGACTGGAATTAAGGAGGTGATGGAGAGGGGCATTGATGATTAAGGTATCTTGATTCAAGGCTAATATACACAACTAAGCCGTCATGTTAGCTAGAACCACTAAGCCGTCATGTTAGCTAGAACCACTAAGCCGTCATGTTAGCTAGGATACACCACTAAGCTGTCATGTTAGCTAGGATACACCACTAAGCCGTCATGTTAGCTAGAACCACTAAGCCGTCATGTTAGCTAGAACCACTAAGCCGTCATGTTAGCTAGAACCACTAAGCCGTCATGTTAGCTAGGATACACCACTAAGCTGGCATGTAGGCTAGGATTAAACACCTAAGCTGTTATGTTAGCTAGGGCATCCAGCGAAGATACAATGTTAGCTAGGATATACAGCAGAATCAGCAGTATTATACCCAGTAGAAACAGGAGCATTATACCTAGCAGAAGTAACAGTATTATACCTAGAAGAGGCAGCAATAATATACCCAGCAGAGGCAGCAGTAATATATCCAGCAGAGGCAGCAGTAATATACCCAGCAGTTGCAGCAGCAGTTAACAATAGCCTTAAACCGAGCAGTGTAATAATAATAATAATAATAATCTTTATTTCTACAAGAACAAGATACAACTTATACAGACCAAAGCTGACATCAATGACATACTATATAGAAAGCCTTTTATGCAGAGCATTTCGGGCAACTTAGCTTAATTTTGTCCCCCAGTATGCGACCCACACCAGTCGGCTAACACTCAGGTACCTACTTAGTGCTAGATGAAAAGGGATAACAGGTGTCTTAAGAAAATGCGCCCCAATGTTTCCACCCGTACCGGGGATCGAACCACGGACACTCAGTGTGTGAGCTGAGTGCGCTACTAACCGAGCTTCGGAGCAAGAGTGTCAGTATTATACCTAGCAGAAATAGCAGTGTTGTGTCCAGCAGTGACAGCAGAGCCAGCAGTGACAGCAGTGAGCCAGCAGTGACAGCAGTGAGCCAGCAGTGACAGCAGTGAGCCAGCAGTGAGTCAGCAGTGACAGCAGTGAGTCAGCAGTGACAGCAGTGAGACAGCAGTGAGCCAGCAGTGACAACAGTTAGCCAGCAGTAACAGCAGTTAGACAGCAAGTGACAGCAGTTAGACAGCAAGTGACAGCAGTGAGCCAGCAGTGACAGCAGTGAGCCAGCAGTGAGCCAGCAGTGACAGCAGTGAGCCAGCAGTGACAGCAGTGACAGCAGTGACAGCAGTGAGCCAGCAGTGACAGCAGTGAGCCAGCAGTGACAGCAGTGAGCCAGCAGTGACAGCAGTGAGCCAGCAGTGACAGCAGTGAGCCAGCAGTGACAGCAGTGAGCCAGCAGTGACAGCAGTGAGCCAACAGTGACAGCAGTGAGCCAGCAGTGAGCCAGCAGTGAGTGCTCGTCCTTGAATTCCTGGACACTGTTGAGCATAATTGTCCACTATGCTGTAAATATAGTACGTGCCCCTCTTGTCGCCCTGGGCGTGGCTGTAGGCGTAAAGGATGTACGTGGCTGTGAATGTACGTGGCTGGGAATGAACGTGGCTGAGAATGTACATGGCAGTGAATGTACGTGGCTGTGAATGTACGTGGCTGTGAATGTACGTGGCTGTGAATGTACGTGGCTGTGAATGTACGTGGCCGTGTGCGTGATAAATTTTATTTGAGCATGGTGGTTTTATTTGGCTGTGGTTGTGATGGGAAGTACGTGACTGTGGGCGTGATGCATATGTACGTGCCTGCGAGTGTAATGGGCTTAAGTGGCTGTGGGCGTGATGAGTGTATATTTCTGTAGGCGTGATTGGTGTAGATAGGTACGTGGTTGTACACGAGTGTTGGCATGGTTGGTGCAGGAGTTTGGATTGTAGCTTATGGGTGTACGTTATGTGCATGATAGGTGTACGGGCTGGGGTGTACGTGGTTATGGGTGTACGTTACTATTGGATTGATGGATGTAGGGCCAGAGTTATCCTAGTGTGAGGACGATGCGTAGGTGGCTGGGAAGTACGCACACGGACCGGGATGTACGTACGAACACACGAGTCACTTTTGCTTTTGCTAATAAAACTGATGATCCATATTTTTCTTTTCAAAATGGTCACTTTAATAAATACAACAGAAATATCTTTAAGCAAAGTACTATTACTAACAAGTCTTAGTGGCAGTCTGTGGTCAGTACTAGTGTTGACATTTATAAGCAAATGCACATTTATAAGCAAATGCACATTTATAAGCAAATGCACATTTATAAGCAAATGCACATTTATAAGCAAATGCACATTTATAAGCAAATGCACATTTTTGTTTTCATTATTATAGCTAGTAAAGGGGGATGACAGTTTGCTTATACACTAATTCCAGCTTCACATGTTAGTATATGAGTGACATTGGTACGACAGATATATATCATATTCCTGTAGAATTTCTTCCGTTTTGGACTTCAAAATCAATTACTACTACTACCACTGCTGCTACTATTAAATTATATTATAATTATTTATTATTATTTATTATTATTATTATTATTATTATTCCACACCGGCAGTCTCCCACCAGGTTAGGGTGACTTTTAAAGAGAAGCCTTCACCATCATTCGTTCAACGGTGGTTCACAAGTGGCGGAAGAGTAGTTCAATTTTAAAATGCAATATACTCGTGTGGGAAATTTACAAACCAGTCAAAATTTTATTGTTGCTGCTATTGAAATTATTTATAACGCTTATTTTTTCACCAGTTAATGGTCCAAGTAGGACCGAAACGTCGTGCTAAGTTTCGGTCTCCTGTGTGCGAGTAAATGTATAGTTACAGTCACTTGTTTTGCCTTGATGCTGTTGATGCTCGTGAGTCAGTAACTGGAGCCAACTTTTGACATCAATGGATATCGAACACCTGATTACCTCTCATTAACTTGGATCTGCGCAGCCCCAACGGGTTTAGAGCTCTCCCTTAAATAATAAGTAAATAAGTATGCAAAATATGATTTATTCCTTCGACTGTCATTTCTGCTTAAGAGAGAGAGAGAGAGAGAGAGAGAGAGAGAGAGAGAGAGAGAGAGAGAGAGAAAGAAAGAGTGTACGTAAGCGCACCCACCTATATGTAGTTGCTGGGGTCGAGTCATAGCTCTTAGCCTCGAATCTTAGCTGGTCTCTACTAGGTCCACTACCTCATTTTTTTTATGGATCTCGCCTCCACTACTTCATTCCCCAGATTGTTCCACTTCCTGACAACTCTAAGGCTGAAGAAATACTTCCTAACATTCCTATGACTCCTCTGAATTTTCAACTGCCAGTTGTACCCCCCCCCCTTGTTCCTGTATCCCATCTCTGAAACAGTCTGCCCTTGTTCACCTTGTCAATTCCTCTCAGTATTTTGTACGTTTGTATCATATCCTCCCCCTATTCCTTCAGTGCTCGCGTGTGTATGTTTATCCTGCCAGCAGCTAAATAAACAATTCTGGAAGAGAACTAAAGTTGCTAGTCTGGTAAAGGTGAAAATTTCTCACGTACCGTCCAGAGGGCGAACAACATCGTTGAAATAGTTCACTTGTAGTTTACCTTTGTCTTATCTCCTTGAACGCCTGCGCCTCCGGTAATCCTCATTATATATTCAGTATTTTGACCTGCATTTGCAAGTGTTGCGCTGGAGGTGTTTAAGTGGAGTAGTGGTGCTAAGAAAGTAACACAGTGCGGGTCGGTGTAGGGTGATGAATGTCAAAGTGATGAATGAAGCGTAGTGGATGTTGAATAAAGGGTAGTGGATGTTGAATAAAGGGTAGTGGATGTTGGGTGTTGAATGAAGAATAATGGGTGAAGAGGGGGGTGTTCACATTACAGTACATTTCAGGCGCAAATTTTGTATAATTTCAGCAAAACTGTTGGTGCTTTCCACGGAGCACCTTAGGACTGCTCATCATCTCTTCTAAGTTATTGGAAGAGACTCAAAAAAAAAATACACCTGTCATTTTTTTTTTAATTTCTAAATATCGCAGATGGGTCTGGGGGATAAATCTATATAGGTTAGTAGGTCGTGGGTACACCGAATGACACATTGTGTCAAGTGGTAGGCAGTGTAACGGCTCTAACTGGCTAGACGTTACCAGCCACTTGACTTATTTTTTCCCTTCCCTCCAGCGGAATGACACTTTAATTGCCACGTCATATTAACTGGTCCAGATGCATGTCTAATTGTACCTAGCGGACCTCGCTCGACGAGCTCAGCTTACTGCTTTTATTTTTTTATTTACTTGTGCACCACCTGTGTACCTTTTGTGCTCTACCAAAGTACTGTGCACACCTTGTCCCCACCGAGGTTGTGAGTACATCTTGTGCTTCACCTAGGCCCTGTGTACATACCATGTGCTACTTTATACCTATACATACCTTGTGCTTGTTAACTGTTGTATATATCAAACTATGAACGCAATTAACAGAAGAATGGACCAGGACTCGAACCGTGGACCCAACGCTGTAACCATCCAAGTCACAGAGCTTACAAACAGGACTTCTGAGACTTGGTTATACCAGCGGCACCAGCTGTGATCCTACTTACTCATCCCTCATCCACAGAAGCTTTCGTGACACATTAATTCCATTGTAAGCTCTGTGGTTGAGTGGTTACGTCACCGTACATGGTACAGGCATGGACGACGGTTTGAGTCCCGTCCCATTCCTCAATTTATTCTTGTCAAGTTATCGTGCAAAGGGAAAATTAGGTACCAGAAATTTTGACCAAGTATCCTAGATGCCCTTGTAACCGAACATAATTTCGAAATAATACTCGTATATATTCCTGTTCACACTTAGTGCCTATTTCAAAGATCTTTAATACATCAACATGTTAGTGCTCTAAATCGGGGAACGGGTGGGGGGTTGAACTCGTGGCGAGTCCTAAAACTCACAGGTCAGCGAGTTAACCACTGGGCCAGCTAGCTCTAATACGATTCCTCCAACTAGGTATATTTATATGACGGATCCCACATCAGCATGGCTGTGGCGTGCTCTAGCTCAAGTCCCATCAAATCTGCATCAATCCGCAAAATTGATGCATTTGTATGAGTTCGCAGGACTGATGTGGGTGCGCAGCAAACGAGCTGCTTCTCAGACACACTGACCCGAGTTAATACAAGACACTGGTGAAATGTTTTAATATTCGTGTTGTGGTTAAAACGGCTGTTTTTAGCTACTGGCGCGACTTCCAGAATCTGGAAAGTGTTCTTTATGTCTTTATTTCAACGACGAGGTTAGCACTTGTCATTTTGTTTCAGCAAGTTTCACTTCATCTTGGTGTTTGTGTGAAGACTTGCGCTGAAAGCTGCGGTTTTTTAAACACTTAAGATCTACATAGAGACCTTGACGTTATTACTCATGTTTGCACTTTCTAATTTCCAAGCCAATTTTAACTCCGTCCAAGATTTATGACTCGCTATTTATACATTTTTCCATGCCTGAATTTTTCTGTTCATTATAATAATTCTGGCTTTTACTTACACAACATTGTAACACGCGGTAGCATAAATAATTTGGCAAAATCAAAAAACTGTACTAAGCTGCTCGTCATGTCATGTCGTCAGCCAGTTACCACTGCTGTACATCGTACTACAGTACATACTCGTACATACTCCCGTACTCCATTACATTGTTCCTTTATTTCGTTTGTAATGAACTTTCGTGTGTCCCTTTGTCCCCCACTTTTTTTTTAGTTTATTGCTTCGACCTCTGTCTTTTTTCATGTGAACTGTTATTCCATTTCACACTTATCTGTCTGTTAAATTTATTTTCTCTGTGTATTTCTCTATAATTACTTGAAACATATTTATCATATATTTGTTTGTATCTTTGCATTTTTATCATTCAAGCTTATTTAAATATTTGCAAGGAATATACAATGAAGGTAAATGCGCCTCATTGACTAGACGCTGAGGCACACTTACATTAACTACTATCCTAGTACTTAATTACTTATAACTAGATATATATACATAGTCAATATATATATAGTCAATAAATCAATAGAGGGATAGGGAACGTCCCATTAAAGGTTGGAGGCAGGGGTAAAGGTGGTTTTGAGTGATAAGAGGCATGAACATACAGCAGGCTTGTGTAAGGGCTTTAGATAGGAGCGAGTGAAGGTAATTGGGTTTTGAGCCTTAACGTGCTTTTGGAGTGAGAGCAATATATGAGAAAGGATTCGGGGAAGCCGGTTAACTAGACTTGAGTCCTGGAGGTGGGAAGCACAGTGACAGTACTCTGAAGGAGTGATGTTGCTGCAGTGTGGAGGGTCATCTGAACTGTTATGTCAGCACCCTTTTGGCAAGACATCGATTCACTGAATGACGGTGAATGCGTTTCTTCTATTTTTTGAGGGGTGTCACTCTACCTGGGGGAAGGGCGGACGGTGTGTAAAAAACAAATCGTTAATAAGATACACGTATGACATGGGACAAAATCAAATATTTATTGACACTTAGTATTGATGACATTGCAAATAAATGTAATAATAGCTTATGTTCAAGGCCTGACGACTACACGAGGGAGATTAAGGCTTTACTTCACCTGGACTCTAACATCAAGCAAATTTTATTTCCTTAAATACTGAATAAGGTAAACTTGCAATGCGCAAGCCGACCAATATGGTCTACATGGTCTAAACTGTTCCAAAACCAAGGGCTGGCATGCAAGACACAATGAAGTCAACGACATCATAAGGGAACCCTTGCTACAGCTGGATGCCCAGCAGAGAGAGAGCCCCGATCACTAGCAGCCAACAATATCCACAACCCAGCAAACCGCCCCGACGGGATCACCATCTATCCTTGGAAGAATGGCAAGCTCTTAGCATGTGTGTCGACACTGGCTAACACCTACATCCATCACAGTGTCGGGCGACAGGGAGGAGCTGCTGACCACAAGGAGGAGTACAAGATCGGCAAGTACAGGGACATAAGCCAACAGTATAAATTTGTCCCAGTGGGATCAGAGACCTTGGGATCATGGGGAAAAAATGCAACACGTTTCCTTAAAGAACTGGGTTCCAGACTCATCGACACCACCAGGGACCCAAGGGCAGCCACTTTCATGTTCCAGCGCCTCAGCGTGGCCATCCAGAGGGAAAATGCATGCTGCATACTGGGCTCGCGTCCGGCTTCGGAGGAGCTGGAGGAGATTCATAATCTTTGATATATTGTACCAATGTATTCATGTTCATGTTTGTGTTTTCTGTCAATGTATTCTGTCTATTAATAAAGCACTTATACAATATATATATAGGGAGTGGTAGGAGAAGAAAATATTCAAACAGCTCCGGGGAGAACCTCGAGTTTTCCCTGAGGTACGTTTATCGGCCGATTCCCACCAAGGCAGGGTGGCCCGAAAAAGAAGAACTTTCATCATCATTCACTCCATCACTGTCTTGCCAGAGGGGTGCTTTACACTACAGTTATAAAACTGCAACATTAACACAGTATGCAAAATTACCATTGTGGAAAAAAATAGTGAATTTCCAAACGTTTTCGTGATTTCTAACGCTTGGAAATTTTCTATTTTTTTTACCGTGATTATTTTGCGCGCGCACACGCACGCACGCACACACACACACACACACACACACACACACACACACAGAATGGTGGAGCACCTAGAAAGACACAAGCTTATAAACGACAACCAGCATGGTTTCAGGGAAGGAAAATCTTGTGTCACAAACCTACTGGAGTTTTATGACAAGGTAACAGAAGTAAGACACGAGAGAGAGGGGTGGATAGACTGCATTTTTTTGGACTGCAAGAAGGCGTTCGACACAGTTCCTCACAAGAGATTAATGCAAAAGCTAGAGGATCAGGCACACGTAACAGGAAAAGCACTGCAATGGATCAGAGAATATCTGACAGGGAGGCAACAACGAGTCATGGTACGTGACGAGATGTCAGAGTGGGCACCTGTGACGAGTGGAGTTCCACAAGGGTCAGTTCTAGGACCTGTACTGTTTTTGGTATATGTGAATGACATAACGGAAGGGATAGACTCAGAAGTGTCCCTGTTTGCAGATGATGTGAAGTTAATGAGAAGAATCAAATCAGTCGAGGATCAGGCAGGACTACAAAGAGACCTGGACAGGCTGCAAGCCTGGTCCAGTAACTGGCTCCTTGAATTTAACCCTGCCAAATGTAAAGTCATGAATATCGGGGAAGGGCAAAGAAGACCGCAGACAGAGTATAGTCTAGGTGGCCAAAGACTGCAAACCTCACTCAAAGAAAAGATCTTGGGGTGAGTATAATACCGAGCACATCTCCTGAGGCACACATCAATCAGATAACTGCTGCAGCATACGGGCGGCTGGCAAACCTAAGAATAGCGTTCCGATACCTCACTAAGGAATCATTCAAGACTCTGTATACCATATACGTCAGGCCCATACTGGAGTATGCAGCACCAGTTTGGAACCCACACCTGGTCAAGCACGTCAAGAAATTAGAGAAAGTGCAAAGGTTTGCAACAAGACTAGTCCCAGAGCTAAGGGGATTGTCCTACGAAGAAAGGTTAAGGAAATCGGCCTGACGACACTAGAGGACAGGAGGGTTAGGGGAGACATGATAACGACATATAAAATACTGCGAGGAATAGATAAGGTGGACAGAGACAAGATGTTCCAGAGAGGGACACAGAAACAAGGGGTCACAATTGGAAGTTGAAGACTCCTATGAGTCAAAGGGATGTTAGGAAGTATTTCTTCAGTCAGAGTTGTCAGGAAGTGGAATAGCTTAGAAAGCGACATAGTGGAGGCAGGAACCATACATAGTTTTAAGACTAGGTTTGATAAAGCTCATGGAGCAGGGAGAGAGAGGACCTAGTAGCAATCAGTGAAGAGGCGGGGCCAGGAGCTATGACTCGACCCCTGCAACCACAAATAGGTGAGTACAAATAGGTGAGTACACACACACACACACACACACATTCTAGAAATTAATGAATGGGCGGATTGCACCTATCTACACTTTACAAAAAATCTTTGGAGTCTCTCATGAATAACCTACCTGGAAACGTCAACATGTGCGAGGAACATAAGACAAATGATTTAAATGGACGAGAATTATTTTTTCTTTGAAAGGAAGATTCTAACTTATGGTAAGAAAAATATCCTCTTGGCTGGATGTCACAATGTGTTTATTAAAAGGCTCCATATTTGTCCCTATAAAGTTTTTACTCTATATAAATTACTTGGCAGAATAAATAGAAAACTATACGAATATGTTTGCAGTTGTTAAAAAACTAATGTAAAATACAATATAATTTTTTTTTTGTCTAGTTGATGATTTGGTTAAATTGAGGAAATGGAGTGATAGAAGACTGATGGGATTTAATGTAGAAAAAATTCATTTAATGATAATGGGTGAAATAAGGATGTCAGAAAGACCGTATGAGAAAACATTGAAATTATAACAGAAGAAGAAGGATGCAGGAATATTTCTTAAGAAAAAATCGTGTAACCGGAGATCATATAAACAAAACAGTGAGAAACTCGTATACTACACTGGCCAATTATAAAATAGCCTTCAAACATATGGAAACTTTAAAAAAAGCTGTCTTCATTATATAGGCCTAAATTGGAATAAATAGCGGTTGTGGTGAGCTTTTACTTAAAAAAAAGACGTAACTTAGAAAAGGTCCTAAGAAAAATTTCAAAATGGCAACCAGAGTTTAAATAAAGAGTTATACGGAAAGTTGGCGAATATGGTTGATGCCCTTGTTGCCTTTTAAAAGATATGGCAACGACATTCAAGGTCATAAAAGGGTATAAATGAGCAGCTAAAAATATCTTCTTGCCTACAGCTGGGATATCAAGAGGCCACAATTGGATATTGAGGGAAAAATGGAGCTCAAGGGATAATTGAAACTTTTTGACCGCAGTGCGGTAGACCAATGGAATCATATAAAAGAAGGCGGTAGTAAATACTGCAACTAATGAAAATTATAAAAAAAATGGTTAAAAAAATGATTAAAGACTGAACACCACGAGAACACCTCCTCTCCTGTGTCCACGATAGGAAAACACACACACACTCAGGCAAAGTTATGAAGATTGGGGGGATGGGCAAAGAAGACCACAGACGGAGTACAGAATCGGGGAAAAATGGCAGCAAACTTCACTCAAGGAGAAAGACCTCCTGGTGAGTATTGTACCGAACACATTGCTTGACGCGCACATCAAAGGAATAACTGCTGCAACAAACCCGTCTGGCAAATCTAAGCAGAATTATTCACGACACTGAGGCGTACGTTAGGTCCATACTAGAGTATGCAGCACCACACCTTGTCAAATGTGTTAAGAAACTGGAGAACGTGCAGAGGTTCGAACTGAGACTTGTCCTGGAGCTAAGTGGTATGGGCTATGAGGAGAGATTAAGGGAACTTGATGAAATTAGAGGAAAGAAGGAATAGGGGTGATATTATGATAACGGACAAAATACTCAGAGGAATTGATAAGGTGGACAGAGAGACGGGAAACAAGAACAGAAGAGCACAGTTGAATCATTGGGATTCTAGGAAATACTTCTTTAGGCTTAGAGTGAGAGAGGAAGGGAAAACAAAGGAGAGAGCGAAGTGGTAGAAGCAGGATCCATACATAGTTTTAAGAACAGGTATGGCAGAGTTTGCCCAGCCAGGAGAGTGGATCCAGTAGCGGCCGGAGGAGGAGGGCCAGGAGCTGAGACACGACCCATGGAACCACAATTAGACGAATACACACAGATACACAATAAAGACCCCACTACAGACCAAGTGTCTGTCGACAAGTTCCTTTGAAAATTGGTACCTCGCGCACGTAAACACGCACACACAACACACACACGCACACAAACATGCACAAACACGCGCGCACGCACACACACGCACAAATGCGCACGCACACACACGCACAAATGCGCACGCGCACACACGCACACACACACACACACACACACACACACACACACACACACACACACAGTATTGCATTCTCACGTTTTACCGTTTTTTGGTGATATTTTTTTTTCTTTACAGTTGAGGTTTTCAGTCTTGACATGATTCATCGATTTCCAGGTCAGCATAACTGGCGGGTAACTGAGGATGCATGCTTAATGCTGCCTGGAGGGCACGGGCTGCGTACTTGACAACCCACTCCCAACCACGCCCTCTTCACGCCCACACAACCTGCATGGGTGTAGCAGGTAATGGTGCGTCCGTGCGTGCGTGCGTGTGTGTGTGTGTGTGTGTGTGTGTGTGTGTGTGTGTGTGTGTGTGTGTGTGTGTGTGTGTGTGTGTGTGAGAGAGAGAGAGAGAGAGAGAGAGAAACTATTTTCAATTATATCTACCGGAGCACAGCTATGCTCGTCGTGTCCCGCCTTCAAAAAATTTGGGAGTGGGCACCAGCGTTACATATTCCAATACTCATCTAATATATGTTGCAAAGAGCTTCCTCGGGATTCCTTCTTTCACATATTTAAAAACTATTTTAGAATTTCGCCAGTGATTCATACGAGTTTCCATAAATATCGTTTATATGATCCTTCCAGTGCCACTTTTGTTAACTTTAAACATTTTACGATCCTCTCTCTCTCTCTCTCTCTCTCTCTCTGTCTGATACTTTCATTTTTTTTATCAGTCTGAATTCTTCATGTGGCCTGATTTCACCTTCTCCCTTTTCCATTAAATGACAATTTATCTACAATGAATTTTATCTTCCATCTATCACTCCATTTCCTCTATATTTCCAAGTCATCTTGTAGACATCCGATATTTTCATTATCTTACCATAAGATTTTTTACTCATTTGTATACAGTTTTATATTCATTTTGTATAATTATTCATAAGGGTGTTCCGTATTTCGATCGCTAGCGCACTCAGCTCACACTCTGAGGTCCGGAGATCGAATACCCGGTACGGCTGGAAAACATTAGGGACGTGTTTCCATAAGACACCTGTTGTCCCTGTTCACCCATCAGTGTAAAATAGGTACCTGGGTGTTAGTCGACTGGTGTGGGTCGCATCCTGGGACAAAACTGACCTAATTTGCCCGAAATGCTCAGCATAACAAGCGGCTTTCTATATAGTAGTATGTCATTGATGTCAGCTATGGTCTGTATACCTTGTACATGTACTTGTAGAAATATTATTATTATTATAATACTTGGAGAAGTACGGAGTCCTGGGATACCACACGGGACCACTTCCCACGAAGATATTTTTCTTCTTAATAATGTTCGTATTTTCGTCTCCAACATAAAATTGCACATCACTGCAATAATTCACCCTTTATTCCTTTTATATTTTGATGTTTCCAAATTAATTTTTCACGTGTGAGTTCATTAAAAGCTTTGTTTCTCTTTTTTAAGTATAGGTAAGTACAATTCCCTCATCCATTTTTTCATGAAGAATTACTGACTGTCTTAATAACCTAATAGATTTATCAGTCATGAATTTTCAAACAGAAAACAGTAGTATTTAAAAGGTAGTCTATTTTTTTGTTATCCAAGTGTTTAATCAAAATATCCTAATCAGCTCTTTTCAATATGCAATCAAGGAGCTGAACTCTTCCCCAGGCTGAGGGACTGACTGCCTCAAATACTATTTCTCCAAGGTTGATAGACTGATTACATCATTACTTCGTTACCACACCTGCTGCCTCTATGTGACTGAAGAATCCTACTGTATAAGCGAAACAATAAAGATACCCAACTGTTGGTCATGTGTCTTACTCATCATTCCTCTAGTTTAATTAATGTTTTCCATGTCACTGTCTTAAATACTGACACAGTCTGGGCCATTTTCCATTCGTCTGCCAGTTTTTCTTGTAGTGAAATATTTAAAAAAAATTAAAAGTGGATAGCATAATTTTCCTCCTGGTTCTGCTATCGCGTCCGGTTCTGTGATTTGTTTCCTTATCAACATCCGGTAGTTATGTCTTTTCATCCTCTTCCATAATTTCATTATATTTCATTTCAGCTGTTTGGCATTAAAATCTACTGCATTAAAATGTCTTCTATGTCCTATATGTGATTTTTGCCATCCTTCTTTCTTTGTATTTTGCTGTTAACATTTTCTGAATAGAATTTATTCTACCTTGCTCTTGCGTACTGTTTCCTATTCGTATTTTCTTTCCTCCTCTTTCCTTACATTTTTATATTAATTTCTGGCCTGATCTCTGATAAGTTCATTGATTGATTCCAGTTTTGTCGTATCTCTGGATCACTGTCCATTACACCATTCCTTATTATTTCGTCTGTTACAGAACACTCTGAACAAATTATCTCTCTCTCTCACTTGTGACAGTTTATTTCCTTTAGTCTCTCTAAAATACTGGTGTAAAGCAATATATTTACTTTTCTTGTAATCTAGTTCCTGTCTTTTTTTTTTTTTTTACATTTCTTAAATCAAGTTTAACATCAAGTGTTATTTCAACTAGATCAAGATCACTAGTTCTAAGTAGAATTAGTATATTTTGAGAGCTTCGTTCTCTTTAGTATGGGCCTTTAGGACCATACTAGACAAGTCCCTCTCAAAACCAACCATTCCGACCCACTTAATCACCTAACCTTGTGATAGACATCAAAGTTGCACCTGTTGTTCTAGTCCTGTCTTTTACGTAGGTATTCTATATATCTGTCTTATACTCTTAATTCGCAAACGGGCGAAATTATTTACAAAAGTTATCTCTCAGTCCACATCAGGATTCGAACCTGCACACTATCAAAGTACACAGTATTTTAACAACTCTGTCAAATCCCAGCTAAATCTAACTTACAATTTTTTTTTGTTTTCCTTTCTCCATGTTACTAATATTGTTATCCAATTCTTGATCTGCCTTGCTCTGTTTTCTGTATTTGCTGTTTTGTAATCTTCATTACTTATATTAACTTTTTTTTCAACAAACTGGCCGTATCCCACCCAGGTATGTGACCTAAAAAAAGAAGGGGTTACCAGCCTCTGGCTTCCGGCATTATAGTCGCCTCTTACAACACTCGTGACTTACGGAGGAAGAATTCTTTTCCGCTTCCCCACGGATTTCTATCACATTTTTTCCAAAATTACATTTCCCTTATTTATTTTATCAATAATCCTACAATATCTGATGTTCAAATTTAGGCTTGTGTGTGTCCATCTGATATTTTTTCTTTTTTTACTCTTGCTGTAAAAAGTCAGATCTGGCACTCTCTGCCACAATAAAAATCTATACATGTTTTTCAATATTTTATCTTAAAATTCGCATATAATGTTCTTACCCCGATATTTTTCCATACTGTTTTAACGTTCCATATTTTGGACCCCCACTCTGGTACATCGCTTGGCTCCACTGTAAACAAGTAGACATCCTTTTCTTGGTCAGGCTATAACTGATGTCCGTTCACGTTCCCATCAAGAGAGAGACAGTGTGTGTGTGTGTGTGTGTGTGTGTGTGTGTGTGTGTGTGTGTGTGTGTGTGTGTACTCACCTAGTTGTGGTTGCAGGGGTCGAGTCATAGCTCCTGGCCCCGCCTCTTCACTGGCCGCTACTGGGTCTCTCTCCCTTCGCCATGAGCCTTATCATACCTCTTCTTAAAGCTATGAATAGATCCTGCCTCCACTACATCGCTTCCCAAGCTATTCCACTTCCTGACCACTCTGTGACTGAAGAAATACTTCCTAACATCCCTGTGATTCATCTGAGTCTTCAACTTCCAGCTGTGTCCCCTTGTTGCTGTGTCCCACCTCTGGAACATTCTGTCTCTGTCCACCTTGTCAATTCCTCTCAGTATTTTATATGTCGTTATCATGTCCCCTCTTTCTCTCCTGTCCTCCAATGTCGTCAGGTGTGTGTGTTTGTGTGTGTCTACAGGTAACTGCAACGCATTTATTACGTTACAGAAAAATAAATGCTGGCACCTAGGGGTAAAAAGCCTGTCTAGGAGCATGTAAACTATTAAACAAAATAAACCAACCTAGGGCCAAGCTTGTACCTTCACAGTTAAGCGTTAATTACATGGTCAATACTTGTATTTATTGTAAGGACACAAAAAACTGAATGTACAAAAATATAACTACATTAATAGTAAACTTACATATACCACATACAACCTACCCACTACATACAAAAATCACTAAACGCCAGTACACCTTTACCAAGTACTCGCATTAGCTCACTAATACAAGTGGTTAAAAAACATGAACATTTTTAAAGTTAAGCTCAATGAGCCTTTGTCCCTTCTGCTGCCTTAGCCTACAGGCAAAGCACTACACGAGTACTCTCCCAAAACATAAACAGACCTCTCCTCATATCAGGGCTTTACAGATGTATCAGGAGAGTAATTACATAAATATTTAAGCAACCTATGACATAAACTTACCCAAAATCACCCCCCACTTAAACACCAAACCATGACGTCTTACGACAACTTGCTCCAGCCACCCCTCTTCTCGGACTGACTCAAAACAAACCTCACCTTTTCCTGTCCTGGCTACTCTTCAGGACTAATACGCGTCTGGTTTCAGAACAAATCCCGTAAACTGACATTATATATGGAACGTTTTTTATATACACATTTTCTACAATACCCTGCGTAATAGTAACAAATAAATGTATTTTGTATATCTAAGCACAGACTGAGATCTCTCGCTCACACACACACACACACAGGTATGATAAAGCTCATGGCGGTAGAGTGACCCAGTAGCGGCCAGTGAAGAGGCGGGGCCAGGAGCTATGACTCGACCCCTGCAACCACAACTAGGTGAATACATATTCGGTGAAAAAATAATATGCAACTTAATGAACTGAAAGGCTAATATAATCACGTCTTTCAGCGAGAGTGGCGTCAATCCGGTGAAAGAGTTAAGTAATCAATGTAAATAGAAAGGAGACACGAGTGGGAAAAGACACCTAAGCAGAGGGAAGAAAGATAATTACTGAGAATTCAGAAAGGAGGGAGAATGAACTATGAGAAATAAGGAATCAAGGAGAAAACGTGAACAGGCTAAGGCAAGATTTGAGGAGCAGGGAGTAAGTGCAGGGAACACACAAGCCTGGGAATGATAATGTTAATAATAATAATAATAATAATAATAATGTCCATTTCTACGAGTACATGATACAACTTGTTCAAACCATAGCTGACATCAGTGACATACTTATAGAAAGCTCCAGGTTATGCAGAGCATTTCGGGCAACTTACGTTAATTTTGTTCCCAGGATGCGACCCAAAGCAGTCCCCTTACCTCAAGAAAAAGAACTACGGAATGGACATGTCACAAAAGGTTAAAGGAGAACTGCATGCAAAAAAATGACAGTTCATAACAAGAGGAAGGAGATGAGAGGGAACGAAACCCGAGTTTTTGTATTTGCAGAGTACGAAGGAGGAGCAAGGTAATTACTACAGGATGGAAGTTTAAAGGGTCATTGAAGACACGCTGGCAGAATTGGATGCAAAGAAATTAATGAAATTAAATAATTTCTCTTAAGGGATGGAAAAGACTAGAGATGTCTACTAGAGCTTTATTTTACGGGGACAAAAACAAGGAAATCTTTTAGTGAGAAGAATTTGCAACCTCAGAAGAAAATACAGATTCAGCCATTTGCCTCGAACAAGTCAGAACAACGGAAGAGAGACAGGAAGAGCAGAGAGAGTTGGGAGATCAGAATGGAAGAGAGAAGCAAAGGAGTGATGGCAGAAGGGAACTCATCTCCACAAGAGGCAATGTCTCCAGTGGAATGAGTAACACTATGCAACAGTTGATAGACTGTTGTCCTGAGAAACACTTGCACCTAGAGACTGTCAAAAACCAATCTGAAAACAGAAATAGAATAACCACCAAATAGTAAGAGACGAAGATCAGGATGTGGTACACAAAAGATCAACTGGACATTGTAGTGCTCGCTCAGATGAAACTCACTGGATCAATGAACACACAGGTGTGGCACTCATGCTTAGGAATGACTGAAGTTTTAAGATAAACTCAGGGGAGTTTAAAATTAAAATATTTGGAACACTATTGTCAAACGGGCTCAGAATAATAATAACAGCAGTGATATAAAACCCTCTGTGGTATAGAACGAGACATACACTGGCCTACGAGAGCAATAAGAAAATTCGAATATCGGAGACAACAGAACAGACAGCAAGCACGTCAAAAACAAAGCTACTAGTCATAGGGGGTTTTCAGTATTCGAGAAAACTGGGACACACATGGAAAGCTTGAGGCATGGAAAACAAAAGTCAGTGGAGACAGAAGAAAAATTGGTGAGCCAACATATGAGGAAATCCGCTGGACTGAGGCTTAATTAAGGATGAATCGGCAAAACTAGATTGAATATTTACTCGGAATGAAACAGATGTAGTGGAAACTTACTATGCAATACCGCTAGGTATAAGTGATCACTCTGTACTAACATTTGATTTAGTGGAAGTGGGACTGGGAAGAAAAGTAGACGAGGACAAAGTCAGTCTTCAAAAGGGAAAAAAAAACAATGAAGGTGTGAGAAATTTCTTGAATGAAGTTCACCGGGAAAGGGAACAGGAAGACAAGACATCCCAGAAGATGTTGGAAGTGCTAGATGTATAGTGTAGAGGGGCAAGAGACAGATACTCTGCAAGGGAAGAAGATAAATAGAGTATGTCCGTGGTTCAAGCAGACCTGAAGTGAGTATTCAGCTAAGAAGAAAACATAGAAGCAAGCAGAAAATCTGGGAAGTACTATGCATTGATACGAAGAAACACTGAGAGGCAATTTTTATATCACGTAGGAGAGACGGCATCAACAGACCCAAAACTGTTTCATAGCCACCTAAGACTGAAGAAGGTGGATTATTAACAGTAACTGATGCCAGGTAACACAGGAGCAACAACAGATCAGTACTTGAATAACAGAATACACAGAGTGACAGAATGGGATAAAGAGTTAAGTTGGATTACTGATAAAAAAAAAAATGTCGTCCCCACGGACTTATCCTAGGTCCACTAATTTTTTTTTTAGATATATATTTGTGACCTGCCGACTGTTAGTTGCCCAATGACCTAGCCAGGCTATGCGAGGCAAGCAAATATCAAAATAGCCACCAGAAATCTCGACAGAGAATCCTTTAGGACTGTGCACACCGTATATTAGGCCCATCTTAAGAGTATGCAGCGTCTTCTTGGAGTCCAGCCTGATAAAGTATGTTATTGTAGTTCTTGTGGTCAAATATCGTAAGAAAGGCTCAAGCAAAATGTGTGTCAATGTGACTTTGGAAAGAGAAAACAAATTAAACTGAGAAAAGTATGAATGTCAGAGGATGTTTATAGTTGATAGATGGTGTTTAATAAACATGAGGCGGACTTAAAATTCTGGATTCCGGGTCAGGTTACATTATAAGTAGTTATGTGAAGGTGCAGGAGCACGCACTGGCACCTGCACGACTCCGGTTACCTGTGTAGCCGTGCTGGCAGCCACCACACCTGCAACACCACACCTGCCACCACTGTAATTGTCACCATCACCACTTGCTACTACCACCTATCACCACCACACCTGCCGCCACCACAATTCCCAAAATTACACCTGCTATCACCACACCTGTCACCACCATAGCCCCTGCCACCAACTCTGCTACCATCACACCTCCCATCATTCCTGCCACTAGTACACCTATCACCACACCTTCCACTAAATCTGCCACCACCACGACACCCACTACCACTAAATTTTCTACAAGCACCACCACACATACCACCAAGCCTGCCACTACCACACCTGCTGCTACCCCACCTAATCTATCACCACCACATCTGCCTCCTCCACACCTATCACCATTTTTTACCTCCACTACACCAGCCTTTCCCCCCAACACTCCTGCCACTAGAACCACCACCAACAGCAGTCAGGCTGAGAGTATTTAGAGCAGTTGAACTGTCAGGCAGCATTTTAATACCATCACGTAGTGAGCGTCAACAAAACGGGCCATATTTCAACATGATCCGGTATTCAGGGCTGGTGTGACCGCTGCATCAAGCCTCGCCCTCCCTCACACTACACTTATAACGTGACAATCAGCATAACTTAGAGGCAAGCCATGCTTTCACCGATCATGCCTGCATTACATGTACACTCACATTCGTACGCACGTATATGCATATGTACATAAATATATATTACAATTTATTTACTGTGGGTTCGATGTCAGTAACACATCCAGTTAAGATTTACTTTTAAGTACTAGTTAAGCTCTGATAGGATCCGTATTTAAACAGAGTTCCTTGTATGAATAAACAGTTTATTCATATCAATTTACTGATATTTCAAAATATATGTATAAGTAAAGGAAGGAGGTAGATGTGACATTTGCGGAACACTGACAGCCCTCACAACCATAACAAAAAAATACACTCAACGCTCTCAATAAAAAAAAATTAACAAACTAGATGTATTTCGGTTGTTGAGTGATCCGTATCGTATATCCCAGTTACCTGAGCTTCAGTGTAGGCGACTGGAATAGTGCAGAGTGCGGCATAAGTTTATAATGCAATTAGATATTAGGCGAATCAGAAAAAATTCCACAAGTCATCACATAGACACTAGTATCCAAATCTCAATGAAAATGATAAATTAGGAAACACACAGCCCGAATCTAATTCACGCCTTCCATTAAGAAACACCAGTTTTCAAGCTAAATTGAAGAGGCATTCTCTCGTTATCTCAGACCAATATTCTAAAACACACAAGCACATTAAGCTTCAAGCTGCTCAGAAGTGCATTGCTATTTAAGCCAAAATCGCAAGTTTTACATATTTGGCACACTTATATATATATATATATATATATATATATATATATATATATATATATATATATATATATATATAATGTGAATATCAGCCAAATCGGATATCGGCCGCAATTCTATCCTAGATTTCGGCCAGCAACTCGGAAATCAACCGTATTGGACGCGTCCACCCGCCCAGGACACCGCGTGAGTCAGTCTGGCTGTGTCTCTCTGTTTGAGGCTGACCCTGACGACCCTCTGCCTGCTGTGGAATCTATTGTGTCTTTGGGGAAGTCCATGGGGTTGAAGGTGGGTGGCGAGGATGTGGAAGAGTTAGTGGAGGACCACAGGGAAGAGCTAACCACTTCAGAGCTGCAAGACCTTCATCTGCAACAGCAACAGACCACAGCAGAGGAAATTGGTTCAGAGGAGGAGGAAGAGAGAAGGAAGAAGGTGCCTTCTTCAGCTATTAAGGACATTTGTGCAAAGTGGAGGGAAGTGCAAAGTTTTGTGGAGAAATATCACCCTGACCAAGCTGAAACAAGCCATATCTGCAACATGTTCAGTGACAAAACCTTGTCCCACTTCAGGCAAATCTTAAAGAGACGCCAGAAACAGACCTCTCTGGACAGTTTTTTTTTTTTTTTGTGCGACAGGGGTGCAGTGACTTTCAAGCTGGTCCTAGTGCCAGTAAAAGACAAAGAAGGGAAGTAACCCCGGATTGGGAGGGGATTCCCCTTCCAAATAATAATCAGTCCTCCCTCTCTCCTCCTCCCTGTCTTCCATACGCCAATAATAGTCTTCAATAAAGGTAAATGTGATGTTAAATGTTCATTTATCCATTTCATTAGTCATTTTATTTAGTTCTCATTGTTTTGTGTATGTAAAACTATAGTTAATCTTTAAAAAATGTATTTTTTTGTTAATATTTTTGGGTCTGTGGAACGGATTAATTGTATTTACATTAATTCTTATGGGAAATATTACTTCGGTTTTCGGCCTTTTCGGATTTAGGCCGACCTTCTGGAATGGATTACGGCCGAAACCCAGGGTTCCCTGTATTATATATATATATATATATATATATATATATATATATATATATATATATATATATATATATATATAATATGCATAATTAAAAGTGGTAAAACGACCTTGCACACCATTAAATATTCCAAGCTTCTTATAAGTAGGATTCACGACTGATTAACTTTAAAGAGGCAGTTATCACACAATCTGGGAATGGTCTGTGTAACACTGTCCATAGGGCGCCCACGTATATGAACAGTCCCGTGAATCTTGCCAAAAAAAAAAATTGGTAAGAAAATTTTTTTTTAAGAATGTTCCGAAAATAGTTAAGTTTCGCCTCGTTAAACTTAAAAATCCATAAAAATGAGAACTTTTTTATTTATTTATTTATCTTTTCTTTTTTATATTCCATTCAAAATTCTCTAGAATCTTGTAAGATATTTTTTTTTTTTTAAATCCAGTTTAATCAAATTTGGTAAAAAAAAAAAGTATATACTATATCAAATGGCACCTACACGGGTCAAAATTCAGCGTTCAGGGTTTGAATCCGTTCCATGAGGCATTCTAGTTATTACTTGGGAAACAATTTAATAAAATTGGCAAATCGAAATTTACACAGCACAAGCGTGTACACGTTTATCACATCAGAAGTATGCACAGATGCGTTACGTCAGACGTATACACAGGTGTATTATGTCAGACGTATGCACAGGTGTATCACCAATGTTGTACCGTAAGAGATGTGCTACAAGCTACTCTCGACCTTATTTTACAAGGAATAACCTTATAATGGAAGCCACAGAGGAGCCACACCCTCCCTCATCACCTTGGCCCACACATCAAACTCTTGTATCTGACCGTTTTTAACACCCAGTTGTTCGGCAATCAACTTGATTACGTTTATTAGACTATGTGGATTGGTTTAATCGCCTCCACGCCTTTGCCGGAAGTTAGAAATTCCAACGTGAACGAAACTTAAGAAATAATCGCAATAAAGCGAAATAAAAAGGATTCATGATAATTCAGTGGTGTACAGAAAGGAGTGACACTTGACTGCTTGTTAAATTAGACACATATGCAACACTTGGGTATCTTTATTGAGGAAACGTTTCGCCACACAGTGGCTTCATCAGTCCAATACAAAGTAGAAAGGTGTAAGGAGAGGAGGAGTTTGAGGTTATCAGTCCCTCGGCCTGGAGTCGATGTGTTCAGTCCATCAATCTTGTTAGAAGTGTAGCACAAGGCCGTAGAGGTGGCTTATATGCTGTAATCAGGTGAGATGCAGCAGGAGGAGGCAGGTCATAGTGGTATCAACCACTAGTCGAAGTAAGTCCTTGTCCAAAGGTTTGGACAAATGTTGAAGAATCCCTTTGTATCAAGATCCCAAGAAGTTGCTGTGTCAGACAGGATGTAGATGAATGGTTCAGAGTCTGACACAGCAACTTCTTGGGATCTTGATACAAAGGATTCTTCAACATTGTCCAAACCTTGGACAGGACTTACTCGACTAGTGGTTGATACCACTATGACCTGCCCTCCTGCTGCATCTCACCTGATTACAGCATATAAGCCACCTCTACGGCCTTGTGCTACACTCTAACAAGATGATGGACTGAACACATCGACTCCAGGCCGAGGGACTGATAACCTCAAACTCCTCCTCTCCTTACACCTTCTACTTGTATTGACTGATGAAGCCACTGTGTGGCACGTTTCCTCAATAAAGATACCCAAGTGTTGCATATGTGTCTAATTTAACAACTTGTCGGTTCTCTGAACCATTCATCTACTTGACTGCTTGTTGAAAGTCCATGGTTATGTAGAGTATTTCTGGCAAGCATAGGCCTAAACTCACATATCAAGGGCATATTATTGTACATGATTATAAGAACAATTATTTGGGTTACAGTCTACTAAGTTCATAGGTACTATTTTTTTTTTTACATTACATGACATTCAAGAACTCCTGTTCAATTCGGTTCAAGATCTCAAAAAATAAATTTGGGTTATATAGTCTAGTAAGAAGTCGAGGTGATGGTTAAGACAAGCCTACTGTGTGGGCGATATGTTTCAGCAATAAAGATACTTAACTGTTGCATATGCGTCTTAATCAGTTGATTCTTATTTCCCGTTTAGCATCCTTCATTCTAAATGTCGACAGCTGTTGAATGTCTGCTTTAAAGAGGTGACTGATTCAACCGGCAACTGCGCAAGCATTAACCACACCCACCACCCCACCCTCACAGTTAATGTAGTAGTAGTAGCAGTAATAACCTTCCTTTCTTCTAGCACTATAATTTAAAGTTAAACTGCCACGTCTTTACACAAAAACACGAGTTTTACAACTAAAATGCGACTCGCTGCTAAACTCATGTCTTTTTGCAGCAAACTCTTATCTTTTGGTATTAAAACATTTCTTAACTACTAAAGTATATAGTTTACTACTTAATGTCTTTTAGAACTAAAATCACGTTTATTTAATGTAAAAAAACAAACATTTCAGAGCAAAAACAGTCTTTCTAAAGCAAAAACAGTCTTTCTACACAACAGTCACTTTTATCCTCGCTTAAACTATTTCATGCTTTCGGAACTTAATATATAATAGAATTACCCTAATAATGGCAATCAAGTCTCTGTCCCTGACTTCCGAATGGCTGATTTCATAGGACTGAGAAATTACCTGGGTGGGTTGAGCTGGAATGACCTGACTATGGGTCAGGTAGGTGGTGTTGGTTGCCGATATGACGTTTTCCAGAGCATAGTTCTAGCTGCTCAGACTTCTTATGTTCCGAATAGTGAAATCAAATCAAACAAAAATTATCCTAAATGGATAAACAATAGATTAAAACATCTCATTGGTCAAAATAGAGGCATATATAGGCGAATTAAAAGAGGAGAGGGGCAGTTAAGAAATCAATACTGTATATTCAGTTAAAAATAAAATAAAAAAGATAATAAGAAAAGCAAAGAGAGATTATGAGGTCAAAGTTGCAAGGGAATCGAAGACTAACCCTAAAGGATTCTTTCAGGTATACAGAAGATTAGGAACAAGATAGGCTCACTCAAAAGTTACTTGGGTCAGCTCACCGACAGTGAAAAGGAAATGTGAAAAATTCTTAACACTTACAGGATAATAAACTATTCACTATTAGGGTTACAAATGACGGTCCTTAGAAAGATAAATTAAAAAATAACAAATCCCCGGGCCCTGATGAGCTGTACGCTAGGATTCTAAAGGAATATAAAGAAGAGCTTAGCAAACCTTTGGCAAATCTTTTCAACATATCAATGCAAACTGACAGTGCCAGATAAGTGGAAAATGACAAACGTAATAATTATTTTCTAAGCAGGAGACAGGTCCTTAGCTTCGAACTATAGACCAATAAGCCTAAACTCCATAGTGGGAAAATTTGTGGAATCAATAATAGCAGAGGCAATTCGTAGCCATCTTGAAAAGCATAAATTGATCAACGAATCTCAGCACGGTTTTACAAAAGGGCGTTCCTGCCTTACGAATGTATTAATTTTTTCACTAAGGTATTTGAGGAGGTAGATCACGGTAATGAATATGATATTGTGTATATGGACTTCAGTAAGGCTTTTGATAGAGTCCCACATCAGAAACTATTGAGGAAAAATAAGGCACACGAAATAGGAAGATTTGAATAGACTGATGCAGTGGTCGGATAAGTGGCAGATGCAGTTTAATATAGACAAATGCAAAGTTATAAATGTTGGACAGGGCAATAACCATGCCACATATAAACTAAATAATGTAGATCTTAATATTACGGATTGCGAAAAGTATTTAGGAGTTCTGGTTAGCAGTAATCTGAAACCAAGACAACAGTGCATAAGTGTTCGCAATAAAGCGAACAGAATCCTTGGCTTCATATCAAGAAGCATAAATAATAGGAGTCCTCAGATTGTTCTTCAACTCTATATAGCATTGGTTAGACCTCATTTAGATCTGCACTCTCTAGATAGGCGTAGAATTAGGGGGATATGATTGAGGAGTATAAGTGGAAAACAGGAATAAATAAAGGGTATGTAAATAGCATGCTAAAAATATCTAGCCAAGACAGGATTCGCAGCAATGGTTTCAAGTTGGAAAAATTCAGATTCAGGAAGGATATAGGAAAGCATTGGTTTGTAAATAGAGTTGTGGATGAGTGGAACAAACTCCCGAGTACCGTCATAGAAGCTAAGACGTTGTGTAGTTTTAAAAATAGGTTAGATAAATGCATGAGTGGGTGCGAGTTGGACCTGACTAGCTTGTGTTGATGGGTCTGATGCCGAGCTCCTTCCTTAACTGGATGTGACCTGCCCTGACTAGCCTTGGGCCGGTGGGAGCCTTGGACCTGCATCGCTTGGGCCAGTCGGCCTGCTGCAGTGTTCCTTCTTTCTTATGTTGTCCCCATGGGATAATTATTAAACATTTTCAATCGAGTCTGGATCCACGTACGTCATGTGTCCACTGTATAACGGTACCTCACTGACATGTTGAAAAATGAATTACGTTGAGCCTAAAAATGTTAATCTTTTTAATTAATGAACTCAGTTGTCTTTTGCAGTGACTAAGGATGGAATTAAGTTTTCTATCTTCATTGTGATAGTATGGCATATTATTATGGTTCTCATGATAGAGGAAAACTGTTTTTCGAAGGAAAAGGGAGAACAACGAGAGAAAAAATTGTGTCCAGTGGGAATATTAATACAGTGGACCCTCGGTTTTCGTTCAAAATTCTTTCCAGAATGCTGTTCAAGTGCTGTTACCGAACGAATTTTTTCCCATAAGGACAAATGTAAATTAGATTAGTCATTTCAGACCCCCAAAAATACACTTACAGAAGCTCTTACAAAAATACACTTACATAATCGTTCGAGTTTGGAGATGAACGAAAACCGAGGGTCCACTGTAATACATTTAGGAAGACCCAGAATAATGACAGACGGTGAAAGTCTCCTTGGTTACCGAAAAATTGTCCCTAGATTACGGGAGCTAATACTAAAGAGGTTAGATAAGTCAAAGGAATTAAAGAAGGAACATTAAGAAGGATAGAAAAAAAATAAAAAGCAGGCAGAGAGAAAAATCCCTGACACACCTGTCTAGAGCAGGTGTGACTGTCTAGAGCAGGTGTGACTGTCTAGAGCAGGTGTGACTGTCTAGAGAAAGTTCCCTGACAGTGATCACCTCAGGCAGGAAAAAATCCCAAAATAGCTGAAGGCGATGGAGTGTCCAAGGTAAACCGAGTCTTCTGATCCTGCGTCCTATGGCCCAGTTTCCCGTGTTAACTTCTCTGTTGTATTTATGCTTGTGAATCATTACGTATGACTAACTGTTATTGCAATATATTAAGGTCTTTCCTTCATTACATTACCTCGTATTATAATTTTTAAAGTGCCATCTAATTATTTAGTTATTATTCACATATTTCCTAATAATTAATTGGCAATTATATTGATTTTACATTATAAATATCAAGTAAAATAACTTAAATCATAAGTAATACTTGTATTGCAATGTGCACGAGTAATGCTGTGAATAATTTGTGAATGCAAGTCACATAAGCATTCCGTGTACTTGCACTGTATACAGGACATTTGCATGAGAGTATTGCAACATTACAATTACACATGAAATGCCACTCCATATCGTTTGTATTCTTGTTCATTATGATCGACAACGCTAATACCCTCCAGTGTTATACAGCAAGTTTAGTGTGCTCACCGTAACTGCATAGGCAACGTTGCATTACCAACAAATGTTCTTGTTCTTCATGTAGATGCTAATGAGACAGTGTTCTTACTCGGAACTCGATTAGTTCCGCTGTGGACTTATTCTCCCGCTGTCTTGTGAAGTGGACTTTCTTTGTTGTGTAAGGTGGGACTGTCTTTGTTGTGTAAGGTGGGACTGTCTTTGTTGTGTATGGTGGGACTGTCTTTGTTGTGTATGGTGGGACTGTCTTTGTTGTGTATGGTGGGACTGTCTTTGTTGTGTATGGTGGGACTGTCTTTGTTGTGTGACTGCGGTGGGACTGTCTTTGTTGTGTATGGTGGGACTGTCTTTGTTGTGTATGGTGGGACTGTCTTTGTTGTGTATGGTGGGACTGTCTTTGTTGTGTATGGTGGGACTGTCTTTGTTGTGTATGGTGGGACTGTCTTTGTTGTGTAAGGTGGGACTGTCTTTGTTGTGTATGGTGGGACTGTCTTTGTTGTGTAAGATGGGACTGTCTTTGTTGTGTGTAGAGGGGCTGTCTTTGTTGTGTAAGGTGGTACTGACTTTGTTGTGTAAGGTGGGACTGTCTTTGTTGTGTATGGTGGAACTGTCTTTGTTGTGTGTAGAGGGGCTGTCTTTGTTGTGTGTAGAGGGGCTGTCTTTGTTGTGTGAAGAGGGGCTGTCTTTGTTGTGTGTAGAGGGGCTGTCTTTGTTGTGTGTAGAGGGGCTGTCTTTGTTGTGTGTAGAGGGCTGTCTTTGTTGTGTGTAGAGGGGCTGTCTTTGTTGTGTGTAGAGGGCTGTCTTTGTTGTGTGTAGAGGGGCTTTGTTTGTTGTGTGTAGAGGGGCTGTCTTTGTTGTGTGTAGAGGGGCTGTCTTTGTTGTGTGTAGAGGGGCTGTCTTTGTTGTGTGTAGAGGGGCTGTCTTTGTTGTGTGTAGAGGGGCTGTCTTTGTTGTGTGTAGAGGGGCTGTCTTTGTTGTGTGTAGAGGGGCTGTCTTTGTTGTGTGTAGAGGGGCTGTCTTTGTTGTGTGTAGTGGACTGTGATGTGAGTTTTCTTCACACCCCTGGGTAAGTGTACAGACGTAAAATTTTTAAATATTTGCTAAGTGGAGAACCTAATTAAATCTGCTAATGGACTTTGCCGAAATTAATGAGGCGAACTCTGTTGACCCTCCAGGTACATTATTTTTTTTAAGTAGAGAGAAGGGAAGGGGGATGTGAGGAATGCCTCTTTGTATAATATATATGAAATATCTACTTTTGCAAACAGGCATCGCCAATTATTTTGTCTTTTACTGTCAGACTTGATGTTTTTATTGTGGAGGAATTAATGTCCTCATTTCAAAGTTTTGGTAGGGGAAGGCCACTGACAACTTTTAGCCTTATAGGAGGAAAGCATAAGGAAAAAGGAGTGAAGGAGGAATGAGTAAAGTCAGTGATGGTCTGGCTGGCGGTATATAGACCGGCTAGCAGTCTCGGAATGAGTGCTAATCAAAATGGTTATAACTATGACCAGAATTTTTAAAGGGGCGCCCCGATAAGCCATCGGAAGGCCTCGGTCAGATGACCAAAAGCGCCAACAGCGGGTCATCATAAGACCCGCGTCAGGAAGCACTTGTCCTGTTTGCTGACAAACCTTACTAAGCCAAACCATCGGGATGAGCCTGCTTCAGCCTGCGATTTACAGCTGTATGAGGTTTGTAATCGAGGACTCTGAAATTCTGCGAGTACTGTTCAATTTAGTTACTTCCAGTGTTAGCCTCCCCATCAATATTTCATTCCCTTTTCCAGCTTTGGCGTAACTAATTAATTTAGTGGAGTAGCTGTATACTGAAATACTAGATTTTAATCATATTATTAAGTAAATTATAATAATTTTACACTAGATTTTCAATATCGCCTTTAAACCTGGATCAATAAATTCCTCATCCTCCATAAATAATAATAATCACTGTTATTGTCATAGATTTATCATCATGCTGTGTTTAATTATGTTTATTATTTGTATTGGTGTCTTAATTTTTCCTGTATGGTGGAAGAGTGATTGAGAACCTAAAAATATATAACAGTGTAAGATAAACGGGGCGGACTTCTGAAACCTATTATAATATATGAGTATTCTCTCCTGTTTAGGGATAAATTAGGATTGATTAAGCCAGTCTGGGAGTCGTGGGGACTAACCACTTTCAGTCTGACAAGGTGGGACTGTCTTTTGTGGTGTAAGGTCTGTGTTTTGTTATATAAGGTGGCACTGTGTTGTGTTAGGACTGTCTTTGTGTAAGATAGGTATGTTTTTATGTAAGGTGGAATTGTTGCATTTGATGAGTGTCTTTGTTATGCAAAGTTGTGATAAATACGCCTTTGTGTAGTATATGTTCAGTGTGCAGATGGGAGGTATGCCTCTTCAATTATGAATGGACCTGTTAACTTGAAACATTGTGTGAGAGTGGCGGTGTCAACAAGCTCAGCGCCCCTTGTTGTGATACTACCTATATGATTAAGTTTTTTTTTTTAGAGGAAGAAAGGGGGATGTGATGAAACACATCACCACAAGATCGATCTCTCTGTCTACTTCACAGCAAGAGTTCTCACTCCTAGCACCGAAGACCCTCCTGGGTCTTGCCTCCACCAAGGTCTTCCCAGCTCTAATCTGACCTCTTCCTCCTCCTCAGCTTCCTCTTCCTCCACAAGAATGTGGATCTCATAACACAGAGTGCTGATCTTGTTTACACCACCAATCTCACACAACAAAATGATTTCAAGTCATCAGGTTTATTCTTAATTGAAGAGTCCTGCCTTCCCATCTGCACATTAACGATGTACTAACCGTCAAGAGGTGGAAGGAATAACTAGATAGACTGAGCAAGGAGGAATAAAGGTAGTTACGAGATGGATAGACTATGAAAAGAGGGAGGGTAGAAGTTATGAAGGTAGTTAAAGAGGTCAACTGTGCAAGGATGAGGGGAAGGATTTACAAGATGGACTATGCAAAAAGGAAATCACAAGGTGAACTATGCAAGGAGGAAGGAATGAAGTCGGGGGTAAACTGTGCAAGGAGTGAGAGGAGGATTTACGAGTGGACTGTGTAAGGAGGGAGGTATTCACGGAGTGAACACTGCAATGAAAGCAAAAGTTATGGGGTGGACAATGTATGGAAAGAAGAGGGAATCACGAAGGGAACGATACAAGGAAGGAGGGGAATCACAATGTAGACTGAGCACGAAAAGAATCACAAGGTGAAAGATGCAAGAAGGGTTTGGTGATTGAAAAGAAAATGCCGAAGAGCCTCTTTAACAAGTGTAAGCAAGAGGAGGTTGAGGAAACTAGTGCTGCATACTTCTGTAGCAGAAACATTGGCAACAGTGAGTCAAACACTGACTAGAGTCAGTCAAACAACGACTGTAGTGAGTCAAACACTAATTATTATATTAAAGTGTTCTCCATTTCAACTGTCTTCACCTAATTATCGAAATTGTTGCAGAAAAGTCTTCTTGGAGTGACTCGGCACAAAGGTTTCACGAAGTGGAACCCATTCGTAATTCACCGGTTCAACGTCGTCGACTTTAATTAGGAAGACAGAGGTACTCAGCGATTAGCTAGATGAACCCATTATCTTCTGAGGTCAACTCAAGGAGGGTCAGCCACTTAAAGATTATAGTGAATTTCTTGAGCACACGATTATCTGCCTGGGAGGCGACCCACCACGCGGTTTACATTTTATGTTTTGGTGCCTTACATCGCGCTTGATTGATGACCACTGTGGTGTATGCCATCAAGAATCCATCTCTCCCGTGAGCAGTTCCACCTTACATTGCGGGAGAAGAATGGTATCCCGAGGCTTGCAACCTCTTAGTGCCTGTGTTTGAGCATGGTTCCTGGTCCCACTGGCACATCTCGGCCCCTAGCCACGACCTTTATTTGGTAAAAGGGTTTTTTGATACAGAGGCATCCTTTGAACACCCGCTTCCAAAGACCAGCTAATACTCTAGAAGAGGGGCACTTAGAATAGCCATGTAATACCTAAATATGCTTTGATCAGGATTTACTTAATATTTTATAATATTCCAAATTTTCAACGATTTCAATGTCCCTGTGGCACCTCAAATATGCTTCGATCGTGATTAACCTGCGTTTATAGCGTTTTCGTACAATTTAAAGGGAGATCACTATATATATTATAAATTATCAGTACGGAACTTTACCTTACGCCCAATATGGTGATTATTTATAATGTAATTATATATTTAATGAAATGTTGCAAGGATTGGTTTAAAACGATCCTAAAAATTATAAAACTCAGCTTGTAAAACGATCACAGGATCTTAATTTTATTCCTGCACAATCCATAACTGTGAAGGTGGAGACAGAATGACTAATTTGTGAATGTGGGCAAGTGGTTTATTTATGAAGGAGGCGCTGAATGACTGTCAAGGGTTTAGCTCCTCCCCACGACTATAGTAATAATATTTATCCTGGGAAGAGAGAGAGTGTGTACTCCCCTAATTCACCTAATTGTGGTTGCAGGGGTCAAGTCATAGCTCATGGCCCCGCCTCTTCACTGGTCGCTACTAGGTCACTCTTCCTGCTCCATGAGCTTTATCATACCTCTTCTTAAAGCTATGTATGGATTCTGCCTCCACTACATCACTTCCCAGACTATTCCACTTCCTGACAACTCTGTGACTGAAGAAATACTTCCTAATATCGTGTGTACTCACCTAATTGTACTCACCTAATTGTGGTTGCAGGGGTCGAGACTCAGCTCCTGGCCCCGCCTCTTCGCTGTCTGCTACTGGGTCTCTGCTCTCCCTGCTCCATGAGCTTTATCATACCTTGTCTTAAAACTGTGTATGGTTCCTGCCTCCACTATATCATTCTCTAGTCCATTCCACTTCCTGACTACTCTGTGGCTGAAGAAATGTTTCCTGACATCCCTTTGACTCATCTGAGTCTTCAGCTTCCAGTTGTGTCCCCTTGTTTCTGTGTTCCCTCTCTGAAACAACCTGTCACTATCTACCTTGTCAATTCCCCGCAGTATTTTGTATGTCGTTATCATGTCTCCTCTGACCCTTCTTTCCTCCAGTGTTGTTAGTCCTATTTCCCTCAGCCTTTCTTCATAAGACAGACCCTGAGTTGTGGAACTAACCTTGTCGCAAACCTTTGCACTTTCTCTAGTTTCTTGACGTGCTTGACCAGGTGTGGGTTCCAGACTGGTGCTGCATACTCTAGTATGGGCCTGACGTATACGGTATACAGTGTCTTGAACGATTCCTTGTTAAGGTAACGGAACGCTAATCTTAAGTTTGCCAGTCGCCCATATGCTGCCGCGGTTATCTGGTTGATGTGTGCTTCCGGAGACGTGCTTGGTGTTATACTCACCCCAAGGTCTTTCTCCTTTGTTGAGGTTTGTAGCCTTTGTCCACCTAGCCTGTACTCTGTCAGCGGTCTTCTTTGCCCTTCTCCGATCTTCATGACTTTGCATTTGGTGGGGTTAAATTCGAGAAGCCAGTTGCTAGACCAGATGTCAAGCTTGTCCAGGTCACTTTGAAGTCCTGCTTGGTCTTCATCCGATGTGATTCTCCTCATTAATTTCACATCATCTGCGAAAAGAGACACTTCTGAGTCTATCCCATCCGTCATGTCATTCACATATAGCAAGAATAGCACTGGTCCTAGGACTGACCCCTGCGGTACACCGCTCGTCACAGGCGCCCACTGTGATACCTCATCACGCACCATGACCCGTTGTTGCCTCCCTGTGAGGTATGTGTGTGTGTGTGTGTGTGAGTGTGAGAGTGTGTGTGTGTGTATGTGTGTGTGTGAGTGTGAGAGTGTGTGTGTGTATGTGTGTGTGTGCATGCGCGCGCGCGCGTGTGTGTGTGTTAGTTACCATTTTGTCCTAGGCACATGTCGATTAGACACTAGGCCTGTTGTATATACGTGCATGTATGTGTGTGTGTTAGTTATCATTTTGTCCTAGGCACATGTCGATTAGACACTAGGCCTTGTTGTATGTGTGTGTGTGTGTGTCTCCCCTGACCCACCTGTCCTCCAGTGTCGTCAGGCCGATTTCCCTTAGTCTTTCTTCGTAGGACAATCCTCTTAGCTCTGGGACTAGTCTTGTTGCAAACCTTTGCACTTTCTCGAATTTCGTGACGTGCTTGACTAGGTGTGGATTCCAAACTGGTGCTGCATACTCCAATTTGGGCCTGACGTATGTGGTGTACAGAGTCTTGAACGATTCCTTACTGAGGTATCGGAACGCTATTCTTAGGTTTGCCAGACGCCCATATGCTGCAGCAGTTATGTGATTGATGTGCGCCTCAGGAGATGTGCTCGGTATTACACTCACACAAAGATCTTTTTCCTTGAGTGAGGTTTGCAGTCTTTGGCCACCTAGACTATACTCTGTCTGCGGTCTTCTTTGCCCTTCCCCGATATTCATGACTTTGCATTTTGGTGTGTGTGAGAGAGAGAGAGAGAGAGAGAGAGAGAGAGAGAGAGAGAGAGAGAGAGAGAGAGAGAGCGGTGGTGGTGTAGGTAAGAAGGTGGGCGAGACTCCGGTACGAGGACGTGCATGATATAAATGCAGGAAGCGACCGACTTGAACACACCTCCGTTGCTACGTGTTAGGGCTCCCACAGCGGCCCACACGTTATTTCTCTACTTGCAAGTCAGGTTCCTGTGTCACCTGCATCATTTCAACACGACGCATAACAAAATTGTTCCTCGATGTTGCAAAATTTCCTCAAATTTACTTTCAAACTCAGAATTTATAGTTAAACCGGTAGGTGAAAATAGACGTCAGGGGAAGTTTAATGGAAGCAGGTGACAATGTATTCCTGATGCGTGACGAACACCTAAGTAGAAGGCGATGACAGGGACTCATAGCCAGAACACCATTTTTAGGTAAACGTAATACTGATAAATTTCTAACCATACTGCCCTAATATTTCTCTAGTGATTCATTCTAGTTTAGGCGACGTAACGTCATCAAAGGTTGTACTGTTGCCTAGGTTCTGGTGTGGGTATTTGCCGATTTGTAACTGCCATTTCGAGTTGGCGATTTCTAGCTCTTGGTTCCGTCTAACTGTAGACTGACATGAAATTGCTTTGCGGCATCTAATTTGTGAATCTCTACATAAATTGAACGTCAACTGTATCATTATTCAGTGTGTGCGTGTGTGTGTGTGTGTGTGTGTACTCACCTATTTGTACTCACCTATTTGTGGTTGCAGGGGTCGAGTCATAGCTCCTGTGTGTATGTGTGTGTTTTAGAGAGAGACAGAGGGACACAAACACACAAAGAAACAAAGACAGAAAGAGAGAGAGAGAGAGAGAAAGAGACAGACAGGCAGTGGCAGAGAATCTTATTCACATACAGCCAAGTGCGTTTGTATCTTTAAAAAACTTTTGCCAATCACTGAAATCAATGGCAAATATTCTTTTCAAATTAAAGAATGGAAGAGCGAAACATTTAGAGAAGTGGATCCTCATACCTGGAGTAGCGAGTGCCAACCAAGCGAGTGCCAACCAAGCGAGTGCCAACCAAGCGAGTGCTACTTGGCCTTCCTGTTGCTTCAACGAGTCTTATCACATTATCAGCAATTTCTATGTCCGAAGAAGACCTTTTTTTTATAATTACAAATGAAAAAAATGCTTATAATTTTGAGAAAGTTGTGGGTAATAAGTGGGTGCCCGGAACTACTACTTATGACGTCAATTCTGTGCGCAGTTCAGACCTTATTAAATACATTTTGTTGGACAGTTATGTTTTCTTATATTTATTTGTCCTTTTATCTTTCATTTTATATTTCCTTTTTCAAGGTGTGCCTTAAAACTACAGCGGTATATATCAAGCTTTTCACTTATATATATATATATATATATATATATATATATATATATATATATATATATATATATATACACACACACATTTCGTGCCGAATAGGTAAAACTGGTCAATTAGCAAAAACTCGTTTAAAATTAAGTCCTTTCTAAAATTTTCTCATTTTTGTTAATGTAAAAATTAATAATTTTATACAAAAAGAACCTTAGAAACCTTACCTAACCTTATTATAACAAGCATTAGGTTCAGAATGATTTTTGCGAAATTATTGCATACACAAATTTTCGCTTACCTTATTCGGCAAGAAGAGCGTTTCTATTTAAACCAAAATAGCAAGTTTTACTTATTCGGCACGACATTACACACACACAGACACACACACACACAATATAGTCTAGGTGGCCAAAGACTGCAAACCTCGCTCAAGGAAAAGGATCTTGGGGTGAGTATAATACCGAGCACATCTCCTGAAGCACACATCAACCAGATAACTGCTGCAGCATATGGTCGCCTGGCAAACCTGAGAACAGCGTTCCGATATCTCAGTAAGGAATCGTTCAAGACTCTGCACACCGTGTACGTCAGGCCCATACTGGAGTATGCTTCACCAGTTTGGAACCCACACCTGATCAAGCACGTCAAGAAATTAGAGAAAGTGCAAAGGTTTGCAACAAGACTAGTACCAGAGCTAAGGGGAATGTCCTACGAAGAAAAGGTTAAGGGGAATCGGCCTGACGACACTAGAGGACAGGAGGCTTAGGGAAGACATGATAACGACATACAAAATACTGCGAGGAATTAACAAGGTGGACAGCGACAGGATGTTCCAGAGATGGGACACAGAAACAAGGGATCACAATTGTTAGTTGAAAGACTCATCTGAGTCAAAGAGATGTTAGGAAGTATTTCTTTAGTCATAGAGTTGTCAGGAAGTGGAATAGTCTGGCAAGTGACGTAGTGGAGGCAGGAACCATACATAATTTTAAGACGAGGTTTGATAAAGCTCATGGAGCAGGGAAAAGAGGACCTAGTAGCGATTAGTGAAGAGGCGGGGCCAGGAGCTATGTATCGACCCCTGCAACCACAAATAAGTGAGTACAAATAGGTGAGCACACACATCCACACACACACATACACACACACACATACATAGCGGGGCCAGGAGCTATGAATCGACCCCTGCAACCACATATAGGTAAGTACACACACTTCCTACTTGAATTAAATAGTTCAGCTCCTTCCATCAAGTTTATATTGAGTTTCAATGAAATAACTCGATGCCTTTTTCAGATGTTTGAATTAAGGGGAATCAAGAATTTAAATTCAAAATATATCTAAAACCAACCAATAATTGCTCTTATGTGCCCAGTTATTCTTCATATCACGACAGAGTTAAATTTTCTGTATTCTCATACATGTTTTTCGGAAATGAGAAAATTTTGAAAATTTATGAAATAGTAAATGATCTGAAATAACCCTCAAAAATTTAATTGACATATATTTTAAAAGTGCCAGAAGTACATTTGATAATTGAAAAAGAAACAACGAAGCATATTCAAACAATATATTGGTTCTACCTTACCATACCTTTGACCTTTGACCTTTGATACCTTTGAAGAGTTTCGAGAGTATCTACTCTCTGAGCCCGGCCATGGGCCAGGCTCGTCTGGTGCTTGCCTGGTCAACCAGGCTGTTGCTGCTGGAGGCCCGCTGCCCCACATATCCATCACAGCCCGGTTGATCTGGCACCTGGTGAAGATATTTGCCCAGTTTCCTCTTGAAGGCTTCTACACTGGTTCCAGCGATGTTTCGGATATCTTCTGGTAAGAAAACCTACTTCACATACTTTCTCTACTTCAGAATTTTAACATCAAAGTGGTATTTAAAAAGTATGATACAGTAAAAAAAAAAACATTTGATTAAGAATACTCCCCAAAATGCTAATGGTTGTGTCTAAAAAATGCAATAAAGTTTATTGCGGTCAAACTGGAAGCCGCCTCGAGTTAAGATTACAACATAAATATAGCATTAAAATTGGACAAGTGTCTAATATTCTATTTATGTGAGATTTTAACCACCCAATTGGTTTTCAAAAGGCCAAGAAGGTTGTATCAATTAGATCCATGACTGAGCGAGAAATAATCGAATCAAATTTCATAAAAAAATAATACTGATTTTAAGATGAATATTAGTTCAGGGTTATACAAATTATGTTTATTATGAACAGAATTTGAGGAATTTAAACTTAGCCTGATATGTCATTATTTCTTAAGTATACGTTTTTGATTGAGGTATCCCTGTTTACAAATGTTAAACTCATAAGGAGAATACGAACGTGTGAGAACCGGAAAAGACTACAAATGAACCTAGATAGGCTGCAGGTCTGGTCTGACATTCGATACTAGAATTTATGAACAGCAAGTACAAAGTTATAAAGATTGGGGAATGGACAAAGAACAAAAATGGGGGAAGGAGGGGAAAGATTCCAAACCTCACTCAAGAAGGACCTTTGGGAGTGAGCAATGTACCAAGCATATCACCGGAGATACACATCAACCAAAACGTCTGCAGCAAACACCGTGTCTGGCAAATCTATGATTAGTTTTCACGAACCTAAACAAGGAGTCATTCACAACACTGTATACATCGAGCCCAAATTAGAGTATGCAGCACCAGTATGGAACCCACACCTGATCAATCATATAAAAAAACTGGAGAAGTCCCATTGTTAAAGGGTATGTGCTATGGGGAGAGATTAAGTGAGCTAAATTTATCAGAGAAGGACTGGGAATAATACGATAACGAGAAAAATTCCGATGGGTATTGACAGGGTCAACTGGGACATATTCTTCGTGAAACTTGAAACAGGAAGGGGGAGGTTCACAGCTGTTAGTTGAATGGACAGGTGAGTCACAGGGATATAAGGAAGTACTTCTTCAGCTTAAATAAAAGGTACGATGAGGTTCTGGAAGCCAGGCAACTAGCAGCCAGCGTAGAAGCGGGCCAGGAGCCGAGACCAGAACCCTGCAACAACATTTGGGTGAGTACATGTGCGCGCGCGCACACAGAACCGTGGGCGGCTCTCAAAAAAAATAGACGTGTTTTTTTCGCTGTGCGATCTGTAAAAAGTATCCCGGTGTCTCATAAGCCCAGTACAATTTGACTCAACGCACGAAAAAGGCATAGTACAAAGTGCAGCATAATTTCTAATGCAATTAAGTATGTAGATACGTACGTATAATGGTTTAGAAAGTCACGTGAGAAAACACCAGGACATATTTAATAGAAAACGTTTCGGTCCTGGGACCTTGATCACTTCTAACACACAGAGGATAAAAAGACGGTATATATAGGCGGAGAGTGATGTGTGACACCTGGTGACCTGTAGAATGACATATTGGGATGAGGACAGGTAGACGATGGGATCACGTGACTCCTGTAGGTGTTGCTTTACCTGGTTGAGTATCATGTATGCCAATATTTTGAAAATTTGTAGTTTCCAGTGTTATGTTCTATGGTGTCGGTGACGGCGATTAGCGAGTCTTCCAGACATCGTCGAGGACGACCTGTGCCTCATCACAATGTCATTCTTCAAGGTCACCATTTGTCACTAACACCTATATATACTGTCTCTCTAACTCTGTATATTAGAAGTGCTCAAGGTCCCAGGACCGAAACGTTTTCTAATAAATATGTCCTAGTGTTTACTTACTTGTCTTTCTAAACAAATCTTTCAGTATCTATTACCAAGGTTTATACCACGTATGTATAATACACTAATTTTCAAGGGTTGAATCCTTTTAGAAAAGGAATTCTCAAACTATTCTATATTTTAATTTGCTTAATAAAATTGGCAAATTAAAACATACACTACCAGAAACCAGAACTAAATATTTGCAACTGACCAACAGATACAGTCTCGAGTTATAGCAGATATTTCAACTTTTCCAAGTTTATTAACTAAATAGATGAAAAAGACACAAAAACAGTTAGTACTTAAGTACAGATGTTAAGTACAGATGTTAGTACTTAAAGTTTCCAGTAAGTCTTGCCGATAGACTTAGTAAAGAAACTATTGCTATGGATTTTTAGTAATTTATATTTTGAAGGTGTTCAATTTATTAACCATGATTATGAAGCACTCTTTCAAAGGTATTTATTCCCATAGTCCTGGTTCAAAATAAAATGTAAAATATGCCAGATATGTGCACATACGTACATAAAACTGGAGCATGTTTTGTATAGCAAAGGACACAGGACACCGTGCAGTGCTCCTCAGTTGTATTCCTTAGGTCGTATTCCATAGGTTACAGTGCAAATGCTACTGTGCTTCTGTGTCCTCTTTCAAAAGAACACAAAAGCAAATTGTGAATAGCTGGCTTAAATAGGCAAGCCAATTGAGACAGGGGAAAGTGACAGATGGGGAAGACACCAACAGTTAAAATATTTAAAAAAGGGATAGACAGGTAGCATAAAACTACAGGCCAGTGTTCCTGGCATGCACACTTGGTAAATATGAAGAGTGGTGAAATACCTGAAGAAAAGCGGTCTCATAAGCAACAACTAGCACGATTGATTACATAAAATCTCGTCTCCACATTCTAGAACTGTAAGAAGACATTTAAAACAGTGCTGCCAAAGAGACTGGGGAAAACTAGGGCATGAAGAGATAGCAAAGGGCACTACAATGAATCAAAGAATACATAACAGGAAAGAGGCAGAGATTGCATAGTAAAAGATATCATAGTGGAAGTAGCAACGAGGGAGATAGGTGATGGGACTAGTACTGTTTCTAGTGTACGTGAACGACACGACAGACATATCCTTGCACACAGATGATGTGAAACTAAGGAGAATAGACACAGGAGAGAACAATGTAAGGCTAAAGATGAACCTGGACAAGCTACTGAAATGGTATAACAAATGGTTCTTGAAATTCAACACCAACACATGCAAGGTTAGGTAAATTGGGAAAACCAAAGGCAGCAAACCTCCCTCGTAGAAGACCACCTCAGTGTAAGCACAGTACCGAGCATATCACCTGAGGTACACATTCATCGACTAACCTGTGTAGCAAATGCGCGACTGGCAAATCTAAGATTAGTTTCCATGAATTTCAACAAAGAGTCAGTGTCGCGACACTACACAAGTGGGTTGCATCTTGGAGTAAGCTTGTCAACAAACTGGAAAATGTGCAGAAGTATGCAACAAGACTAGTCCCATTGACAATGAGTACGAGATATGAGGAAAGACCAAAACAACTAAACCTGAAGACATTAGAAGACAGAAGGTAAAGAGGAAATTTGACAACGACGTAAACGTTGCCCTGTCGAGACACAGGAAACTAGTACACAAGAGCATAGTTGGAGTTACAAAAAAAAAAAATGAGTCAGACGGATGTCAGGAAATATTTCTTAAGCCACAGAGTGATCAGGAAGCTGACTGACCTAAACTAAGTGGTAAAGGCAGGATCTGCACATAGACTCTACCTCTGCAAGCACAAGTGTGGAAGCTTGCTAGCTAGTGTGCTCGCTCTATCTCCCTCGCTCTCTCTATAGCTCTATCTATCCCTCTCTCTCTCTCTATCGCCCTCTCTCTCTCTCTATCGCGCTCTCTCTCTATCGCTCTCTCTCTCTATCGCTCTCTCTCTCTATCGCTCTCTCTCTCTATCGCTCTCTCTCTCTCCTCTCTTCCTCTCTCTTCTCTCTCTCTATGCTCTCTCTCTCTTCTCTCTCTCGTCCTCTTCCTTCTCTATCGCTCTTTCTCTATCGCCTTCTCTATCGCTCTCTCTCTATGCTCTCTCTATCGTTCTTCTCTCTCTCTTCTCTCTCTCTCTTCTCTATCTCTCTCTTCATCGCTCTCTCTCTCCATCGCTCTCTCTCATCGCTCTTCCATCGCTCTCTCTCATCGGCTCTCTTCCATCGTCTCTCTCTATCGCCTCTCTCTATCGCTCTTCTATCGCTCTCTTTACATAGCTCTTCTCTATCGCTCTCTTTACTCTCTTTCTCTATCGCTCTCTCTCTATCGCTCTCTCTCTATCGCTCTCTCTCTATCGCTCTCTCTATCGCTCTCTCTCTCTATCGCTCTCTTTACATAGCTCTTTCTCTATCGCTCTCTTTACATAGCTCTTCTCTATTGCTCTCTTTATCGCTCTCTCTTCTATCGTCTCTCTATCCTCTCTATCGCTCTTCTCTATCTCTCTCTCTCTATTGCTCTCTCTCTGTCACTCTTTATCGCTTTCTCTATCTCTCTTTCTCTATCGGTCTCTTTCTCTATCGCTCTCTCTCTCTATATTGCTCTCTCTCTATCTCTCTCTCTCTCTCTCTCTCTCTCTCTCTCTCTCTCTCTCTCTCCATCGCTCTTCTCTCCATCGCTCTTCTCTCCATCGCTCTCTCTCTCCATCGCCTCTCTCTCCATCGCTTCTCTCTCTCCATCGTCTCTCTCTCCATCGCTTTCTCATCGTTCTTCCATCGCTTCTCTCTCCATCGCTCTCTCTCTCCATCGCTCTCTCTCTCCATCGCTCTCTCTCTCCATCGCTCTCTCTCTCCATCGCTCTCTCTCTCCATCGCTCTCTCTCTCCATCGCTCTCTCTCTCCATCGCTCTCTCTCTCAATCGCTCTTCTCTCCATCGTTTCTCCATCGCTCTCTCTTCCATCGCTCTCTCCATCGCTCTTCTCCATCGCTCTCTCTCTCCATCGCTCTCTCTCCATCGCTCTCTCTCTCCATCGCTCTCTCTCTCCATCGCTCTCTCTCTCCATCGCTCTTCTATCGCTCTCTCTCGCTCTCTCTCTCTCGCTCTCTCTCTATCGCTCTCTCTATCGCTCTCTTTACATAGCTCTTTCTCTATCGCTCTCTTTACATAGCTCTTTCTCTATCGCTCTCTTTATCGCTCTCTTTCTCTATCGCTCTCTCTCTGTTTTGCTAGTTCTTTACCATTAACAGTAGCCGACCGATGTTACTGGCAGTAATCATTACTAATACAGTAATATATTCCCCAAGTCTATTCGTTGTTATATTACTTCCCTCCCCTTCCTCTTTCTATCCACACATTCTTACCCCTCTCCACCCACTCCCCACACAATTTCCACTCTCTTCCTCTCCCCTTTCCCCCTACTCCTCCTCCTTCACAATCCTCCCTCATATCCTGCCAGTTTCCCCACACTACTTCACATCGAAGAAATTGCTATGCAAAATCGTTATCAAACTCCAGGTCTGCTGTGAGTTATATCCACTACGTACTGGAAGAACGGAAGTGTAAAGTGTATCCACACACTGCAGTGTTTCCGTCATGTTAAAATCATCTTCACTTAAGTTTTCCCCATATTCTTACGTGTTTAGCGCTTCGCCGTTAATACAAGTTAAGGGTGTTCCATTAATCTGGAATCATAGGGGAGGAAAAAGGAAGCAATAACAGAGGCTCTTATTCATAGAAAGTGTTGAGTGTTTTCACAGTTAGTGACACGCTAGTACAGACCTATTCAGTCAAGTATATTTTGAATGGTTAAGAGTGATGGTATCCATACGTCGATAACCCGCTCCGGTAAATACGAAACTCAACATTCTCCGTGTAGACTAACGCCTTCAACGGATTTAGAGCGGGACTCTTCGTGGGTCGCTCCGCAAGCCTCCTGGACGCCTCCCCGAACATCTACACCTCCCCAACCATCGACACCTCCCCGACCATCGACACCTCCCCGACCATCGACACCGCCCCGACCATCGACACCGCCCCGACCATCGACACCGCCCCGACCATCGACACCGCCCCGACCATCGACACCGCCCCGACCATCGACACCGCCCCGACCATCGACACCGCCCCGACCATCGACACCGCCCCGACCATCGACACCGCCCCGACCATCGACACCGCCCCGACCATCGACACCGCCCCGACCATCGACACCTCCCCGACCATCGACACCTCCCCGACCATCGACACCTCCCCGACCATCGACACCTCCCCACCATCGACACCTCCCCACCATCGACACCTCCCCACCTCCGTGGCAGAGGAAAGCATTGTAAGCAAAAATACACCTTATAAAACAAAGCCGTAACTGCGAAATGGCATGAAAAATTGTTTTGTGTGTAAATTACCCAATAAACGACAAAATTCGCGTCGATTTGCTTGCTGAAGGAAGGAAGGCGTTATGAAGACCATGTAATACCTGAGCGAATATATTACAACGGGTCTGTAATTTTCTAGAACGTTTATTGAGTGAAGGAAGATGTAAATGGCGTTCGTAAATCCAAGCCATTCTTACCGAACGTATCGTAGTCGGGACGGAGGGGGGTGGGGGAGGAACGTGTGCAAGACGTTCACGTACGAAACTGACAATGTATAAACAATACAACGAGGCAAATTTCTGTTTAATAATAAGGGGTAAACAGTAATTAGAGCAGTTTGTACTGCAGTGTTATTCTTACACGCACGCAAAGCACGCATGCAACACGGGAAGCGGAACTATCTAGACAGCGAAGTCCATACGTAGCTTTAAGAACAGGTGAGCTGGGGCTCACTCATCCAGGAGTGAAGCCGGTAGCAAGCCAGAAGCCGAGACTCGACCACTGTATCCGTAATTAGGCGAGTATAATTAGGTAAGCATGCGCGCGCGCACACACTCACGCGTGCAAAGACCAATACTTGAAAAAAAGGGCCATGGTAATGGAGGATGTAAGAAAGAGTCTATTGCAGAGGCAGCACTAAGCTAAACGCCATTATCCTTGACATCCATACGAGTTCAGGTAATGGAGGTGATCAAAAGGCGCCTAAACCAACCATCATAGGCTTTAGGGAATGTAAATTCCGTCTTGCTAACATACAAGAGTGGCTTAACACTGAATAAGCAGCGAGAGGACTGGGTACTCCACATGTTTCAGCTCCATGGTATTGAACGATTTGCCATAGCGTTCAACACCATGGAGCAGAACTCTTCTCCAGGCTGTGGGACTGACCACCTCAATTACTATTTCTCCAAGGCTGATGGAATAATTACATCATGTTTACTTCGCTGCTACTCCTGCTGACTCTGTATTTGACTGAAGAGCCTACTGTGTAGGCGAAACCTTTCAACAATAAATATATCTTACTGTTGCACATGGCGAGTGGTGTCCCAGATGGTTCCCTACTGGAACAATTTCTGTTTCTTACATAGGTAAACGATATGCCAGACAAGGTACTGCCCCTGACCCTTGTTTACCATCGATGTCAAGCTGACAAGAATACATAACGGAGAAGACCGGGGGAAGGTCCAGAAAAGTGATTATGGAACCTGAACCCCGGGAAGTAAAATGTCATGAATATCGGGAGAGAATACCTGATACGGAGTACAGTTTACGTTGAAGAGAATCTAAACCTCTGAAAAGAAAATGATCTAGAGATAATGCTAAGCATGTTACTGAAGGCACACTTCAGCTGAATAATAGTGATTATAATATAATATAATATATATATATATATATATATATATATATATATATATATATATATATATATATATATATATATATATTATTATTAATACATCGGCCGATTCCCACCAAGGCAGGGTGGCCCGAAAAAAGAAAATACTTTCATCATCATTCACTCCATCACTGCCTTGCCAGAGGGGTGCTTTAAACTACAGTTATAAAACTGCAACATTAACACCCCTCCTTCAGAGTGCAGACACTGTACTTCCCATCTCCAGGACTCAAGTCCGGCCTGCCGGTTTCCCTAAATCCCTTCATAAATGTTACTTTGCTCACACTCCAACAGCACGTCAAGTATTAAAAACCATTTGTCTCCATTCACTCCTATCAAATACGCTCACGCATGCTTGCAGGAAATCCAAGCCCCTCGCACACAAAACCTCTTTTACCTCCTCCCTCCAACCTTTCCTAGGCAGACCCCTACCCCGCCTTCCCTCCACTACAGATTTATACATTCTCGAAGTCATTCTGTCTCGTTCCATTCTCTCTACATGTCCGAACCACCTCAACAACCCCTCCTCAGCTCTCTGGATAATAGTTTTGGTAATCCCGCACCTCCTCCTAATTTCCAAACTATAACTTACCTAACCTTATTATAACAAGCGCAATTTAATTTAGCCTAATCCATCTAAATATATTTTAGACAAGTTTACAATAATTTAGTAATAAACAAACAATAAAATATATATTTTTTTTCGTTAGGTTCAGAATGATTTTTGTGAAATTATTGCATACACAAATTTTCGCTTGCCTTATTTGGCAAGAAAGGCGTTGCTATTTAAGCCAAAATAGCAAGTTTTACCTATTCGGCATGACACATACACACACATACACATTCTCTCTCTCTCTCTCTCTCTATATATATATATATATATATATATATATATATATATATATATATATATATATATATATATATATATACACTACAAACATGATATGCATACGAGTATATATAAATAGACAACAAAAACAAAGATGAAATTCAGTAACCATAAAAGCTATGAACATGACTAAAATGCTTAACACTAAAATATACTATCATACCAAGTTGAAATGACCAGAGTCAATTATAAAACATTAATATTTTTTTTTCAAAAGACTCCCCTTAAAAAGTTCTTAGAGATCCCTACAGGCACCCGGGGAATAATAAAAACCATGACGAACACAAAGACCTAAATCATAGGCAAATTGTGATGTGTTCCTCTGTAAACTGCACGCCTCGAGCTATACACTGGGAGGGAAAGAGAGGGTCAGAAACACCAGTTATGAATGAGCTGTGTTCGCCCGATCCTCAATCGACTAAGATTTTTAAGTGACAATTCCTTTTGGAGGAGAGCCAAGTGCCCCAACAACGAATCTTTCCGAACGCTGTACATAATAAATTTACCTTCAATTACAGAGTACGCAGACACAGCTTGCAGATTTCCCTGTTCCTTCCTTGAAGAAAAAAGGCCAGAAACTTAACTTAGAGATTCTATCCAAGAAAGTCCTAGAGCCAGAAGAAATCCTCAGGGAAGGAAAATTGGATATGATGGACATAGAGAGAGCTGAATGCACTTAAGGTTGATGATCAGAGAGGTGTACCTTAATGGTATAAAGTACCACGGACAATATGAGGAATTAGACACATGTGCAACATCTGGATATCTTCAGTCGTAGACGTTTCGCTTTATCAATACAAATTCTTAATAAATACAAAAGACTAAGTAATCAGTCCCTCAGCCTTTGAGTGGGTGAAGAATAACCAAGTCTTGACTACAGTGCTCATTATCAGCTCCAGGTTTTTTGTGTATAGTTCTACAGTCTTCCTATTATGTCCTTGATTTTGTATTGACAAAGCCACTGGAGGGCGAAACGTCTACAAATAAAGATATCCAGATGTTGTACATGTTACTAATTCTTCATCAAGAGAGAAGGTATCAGGATTGACAGTGTAAATGCCGGGTGACGAATTAATCAGTGCTGGGACCACTTCTCATCCTCAATGTTGAATGCGCTTACTGTATGACTTACAAATATTAAACTAACGAGATAATGAAAACGACGTTGAAAACTGCAGGGAAGATTCAGATAAATTGGCAATGACACTCAATCCCAGCAATTGCAGTTATGAATATTGTGGGGAAGTGACAGAAGCGAGAGAGAGGATGTTGACCTTTAGTAAGGAGGACCACGGGGTGAGAATAATAATGAACATTTTACCTGAGTCTCGTATCATCAGAATAGTGTCGGTAGTATATGCGAGGCTAACAAACTTGAGAAAGGCTTTCATGAGTATCAATGAAGAATCATTTAGAACCTTCTACATATGTCAGACTTACCATGGAGACTGCAGAACCTGCTTGGAGCCCATGCTTACTGAAAAATGTGAAGAAAATAGAGAAAGTCCAGAGATTTACAATTCGACTGATCCCTGAGCTGAGAAAGATCACCTACAAGAAGAGACTAAAAGAAATTAAACTCGGCTAATTTAAGAGTGACTTCGATAAGGAGTTAGTGGAAGTAAACACAATACACAGCTTTAAGGATAAATACGACATACGACAAAGTCGTATGAGGTTAACACAGACGGAGGCCTGAAGTTTAGATTATCCCCGTAACCACTAGACGATTACGAATCTGAGAGTAAACACAAAAGAGTACACAATTATGTACTCTGTTATGCATACAAATGTGTAATATTTTCTTAGTCGTTCCTCATAATTTCCCCAGGTGAAAAGAATGTCTAGCCAGCGCATGAGGAATGCGCGTCGAGGTGTTCATGTTACTTGAGAAATGCGCGTCGAGGTATTCATGTTACTGTCATGTTAACTCTCGCTGATCTCATCATTAACCAGCTTTAAATTATGAGTAACGTTTCCCAAAGTACTGGATAAACATATCATAATCAAGATGTGGAAATAAATAACGTGACAGCTATTGTGTGTGATGGCATTTTAATTCCGCCTCTGGTGGTTAATAATGCCACAATAAACCAGGATGAAAAGCTCTGTATTTCCGAGTCTTAATGTAAGGGATCAGCCAGCTAGACTTCCCGGGAGAGGAAGCAGACGCGTGAGTGTTATAGCAGAGAACAAAGATGAGTAGATCACGGTGGGTTTAATATGAGTGAGGTGGACGAGGCTGCTACGGCCCGGTTACACGGTAAATATAAACACTGATCCGTGGAAATGATCGCACCTTGTTAGGAAGTCCTGGTTCAAAGTCCGACTCGCTCGCTCGCTCTTCGGCACCAGCGAGTTTTTACCAACATTTCGTTGTTAATCGTTCACTTTACATCGGTCTTTTAGCCAAACGCGAATTAATGTACTAGAGAAAATTCTATACTTAACATTCCTAGTAAAATAAAAGAGAATAGTATGTGCAGAGTAGCAAGACTTTTAGCACTACATAGAACAAAAACACTTTGAAACGGTACCGATGGCAAGCGAAATGCGATCAAAGCATTATGCATACGGTGCAACATAGGCAAAATGCATAGTAATTTATCTTGCGGTGCAATCAAGGTAGATGTGCGTGTCGTGTTGGTGATGATTATATTTAGCAAGGCTGCAACACATGGATGTGTTCTGGCCTCGTCTCCCCGCTGTGTTATTCCCACTACGAGGCTTGTGTTCATCTCTCTATCTCCCATCTTTATTTGCACCAAAGACAGTCCTCTTCTTTGTTAATGTGAGCGCTGACTGTGTTTATGACAAAATTTGGGTATATATTTTCTTTCAGACTGTGCCTTGTTTCTGTAAATGGCACTTTCATTTCCACTATGAATACAGACCCATCACACAAATTCATATTCTTTGTGCATCTATTATTTTTATCTCTTGTTATTTACTGTTATTGGTATAAAAAAAAATTTGCGTAATGTTGAAATTTGGTGATATATATATATATATATATATATATATATATATATATATATATATATATATATATATATATCTACACACACATATACGCACAGTGCAAATGCAAATAATGAGGACTCAGGGGCTCTGAGAAAATTCATACTTTCTCCTACCATCCCATTATTTTTTTTATGATTTCATTTACAGGTTCAGTTTTACTGAAACCTTTACAGACGCACACAGTTACGATTTATATATGGAAATATAATTTAAGCTTTGGAACCAAGGATGCAGCAGGCATTACTTCTCTGGATCGCCACGCTAAGGAGCTGGAAGAGGAAGTTAAATGGTTAACCTTGGTCCTCTAGTAATTTCTAGGAGCTTGGCACCTAATTCTTTTAGAAAATTTGTAGCACTCTTGCCGTAGGGGCTATGAGCCTTCAATCCATTGGAGTAAAATAGCATTTATGGGAAAATTTTCTATACTTTTTTACAGTATGTTCTTCCTTATAAACCTAACCTCTGTATGGAATCGGAACACATCTAAACCCTCCTCTCCAGCACAACAACATGGCTACATTGTGTATAGAAGACATTAAGGTCATTTATCCTAGAAAACATCAAACTGTGCTATCTTAAAGAAAAGCTTGGAGCTCTCTATTAAACTCACTCTCGTGGAGGAAAGGGACAAATTCCCGTTCTTCAGTGTCCCCTTAGGCACAGGTGGCACGAATTTTACCTTCAAAGTACATAAGAAACCTACGAACAAGAACGACCAGATAAAAAATAATTCTCACATCTTGACACTTATACTAAGAGAAGCGCCATCATCGGTTCTTCCACGGAGTCCATAAGGTTTTGTAGCTCTTATTACCTTGCAGAGGAGACTGTATTCCAAGTATTTACAAGCCATCTCATTCTCATTTTATATCTGACCGCAGGAAGTGTGTCCACCACATTATCAGAACAGATACAGAAGAACATTCTCCAGCCAGATACGTCATTCTGCCAGTGGATGATGTGGCCAGTAACTAATCACAAGCTGAATGTGACCACCAGTTCGTCATCCACCTAACTTTAAGGATTTGGTAAAGAGGCCTTCCACAGCAGCGGAACCTGCGTTCCTCGGTAGGGGTGGAAACATTGCGCCGAATTTCCTTAAGACACCTGCTGTCCATGTTCACCTGGCTGTAAGTAGGTACCTGAGTATTAGACGACTGGAGTGAGTCGCATCCTGGGGTCAAAATTAACCTAAGTTGCCCGAAATGCTCTGCATAACCAGGGGCTTTCTATATAGTATGTCATTTATGTCAGTTGTGGTCTCTATAAGTTCTATCATATATTTGTAGAAATAAAGATGATTATTATTATTATTCCGTAGTTTCAATACGGAGTATGTAAGCAAAACATTAGAAAGCTTGGACTTGCAATTGAGGGAACATAAATATGCATGCAGTGGTGACATGGCTCAGGTAAGACATATGCAACAATTAGGTATCTTTATTTCGAAATAAACAGCAGGTGTAAGGTGGCATTAGGCACGCATGCTCCGACTTGAAGCTAAACCACATCTTGGCTATTGCAATAATATTGAGGCAAAGGAGAATGGTAGAGAATGCAAAATATTTTTGAAGTTCTCTGCCTCGAGAGAGCGGGGCCGTATACGGCAGCATCTAACGAGGGAATTCTCTTAATTTTTGTTTCATTATCTACCGTCTTTCCTCTTTATTCTTAGGTTTTCTCTTCTGCTCTTCTCACTTTTTTCAGGCATCTTTTGTTTCCTCAGTTCACCTATCCCCGCCCAACAATCCACGTAAGTACTAGTGTTCCATCAGCATTGGAATTTTCTTCGATGTATGTGTAACCTCTGGTATATGGCTCTGGTAAATCAGTGGATGCTTCAATGTAAACTTACTGTGTAATAATATTGGTAGAATTACCGACAATATGCTAAGTAAAAGGATACAAATGCAACTAATGTGACATTTTATTGTGGCAACGTTTCGCTCTCCAGGAGCTTTGTCAAGCTTTGTTGCCTTGATAAAGCTCCTGGAGAGCGAAACGTTGCCACAATAAAATGTCACATTAGTTGCATTTGTGTCCTTTTACTTAACATAAACTTACTGTGTTAAGTATTGTCTTACGCCTTGGCCTTCAACTTTACGTATTTATTATCTTAAATTTTCTTCCAGTCCCTAGTTCATGGCTTGGTCCCGGAGAGAGAGCTGGATGGGAACGGCATTTTTTGTAACTATCTACTTGTTCTACAGATGTGATTTAGTGTGAGAATCTTGTAGGGACTGCAGTGATCTGGGTTGATCTTCACGACGCTACTCAAGACTTTATGGAGTCGTCTTAATCTTAGCTCATCAGTGGAGTGCCGGTGAACTGACTGCGACACGGAGGCGTCTGAATGACCTTGTTTTCTCCTGGTTAACCTTCACCAGCTCATCAACTGACCTGTCTGACATCGTAGCACTCCTGACACTCGCGCTACATTAGTAATTTAATCGCCTTGCTAAGATCATCTACAATTGTCCCTGACGTACGTCCCCAGAGACGTCAACACAGACGTGTACTTCTAGCCGAGGATTAATTTTATTTTCATGTTTAGCTTTTCCTTAGTACATTTATTTTGATTTATGTTTTTTTTTCTTTAAAGTTGGGCTTATTTATTAAAGGTGTTAAAACTTTCCTTTAAATTTACTTAACCCTTCTCTTTTTATTAGTTTATAAATTTATTTTCCAACGGTAAACTCGACAGCTCTATTTTTCCCCTAACAAACGAACTTTGCAGTGCATGCAATTAATTTTAACTCGTTTATCTTGCTGCTGTTGCTATGACTATTTGTATAATATTTTCAAGTTTTTTATCTCTAGCCACCCTGTTGTTCTTTGCCTTTTCATCATTTTATTTACCTTTTCTCAATGCTCCCGATTTTTTTCCCTTTCAAATTGCTATGCCTGATATTATTTTAGTGTTTTACTTTACTCTCTTGGAGTTTCCTTTACTGCCACAATCCACAGTATCACAATCGCTTTTCCTATACACATACGTTTAACTTTTTTTTTTTCCATTTTAAAGCCTCCTCACCTAAACTAGCTACCACTGCCCTATATAACTGCATCCTGGCTTTGCCATACATGTCATTCCTGGTATAAAAGATGTCCCAGTTCTTAAGGAATAGTATTGCAATTTTCTAGCAGTACTTGTTTAGCTAGCAATTAATGCCATTTTCCCTAGACAACCATTCTACTCTTCAGCAAAAAATGCTACATATGGCAGGAATCCCTCTCTGTTCTTTTCATATTTATCACAGATCCTACTGTGCTTCTAATATTTTTTCAAGCACTTTAACTGACAAGAGATGCTCCCATAACCAGTCATGATGCTGCCTAAGCTGTAACAATCCTCTATTCCAGTCCCAAGAAATACATTCTCTGCTTCCTCTTACCCTTGTTGCAAAAAAAAAATCCTATTTGTAAATTTAATCTGGGAATTCCCAACTACAAAAAAAATAATCTTACCTTCACTAATAGTTTTCGTGTTTTTCTCTGACCTAAAAATATTCGTTCAGTAATTCAGTGGATGAAGGAATTGATGGTCTTATCTATTGCTTCTTCATCCTTCATTGTTAGTCCTTTATTAGCTATTTTCTGTTCGTTGAAGCCGTAATCCTGTTCCATAGTCTGAGAATGAAGCTTCTGTCTCTCCTCCGTATTAAGTCGCACTCCATCCAGCTGTGCCTTCACCTGAAGCTTCACCTATTAAATCTCAGGAGATATACCTAGTACTTCAGCAGTACTAGCACTGAGACTCCACTAATCACATCCTCACATGATACAGGTCAACTCACTACAACAACGAGAGGGAATTTGATAAGGTTATGTGACACCTATAGGTATCTTTATTTACGAAACGTTTCGCAACAAATGGACATTTTTTTTCAATTCAATACCGAGATTTTGGGGAGGCAATTTTGAAGATTTCAGACCCTCAGTTTTGATAGGCTTTCAGCCCCAAAGTCTTGATAAAACTAACGCAGATGCAAGAAGACAGAGGCTTACTGTGTATACAGGAGCCAGAGGACAGATGCAGCAATTGAAAACATCACAGGTAGTTATCTACCAATGAAAATAAATCATGTTTGATACTTGTCGATACTGAACACCAGTTCTGTTGGGAAGGCGCAGTTTCCTCATCAACGGGAGTTTCAACATGAGCGCCGTTTCACCAACAGGAGCATCGCTTCATCACCAACGGGAAACAGTGTCAACAGATGCGACTCTCCATCACCAACGAGAATGTATAAATAAGACACGTGTACAACTTTTCAAAACACTATTAGGACACGTTTCTCTCACCTGGAGCTTTCCTCGTTGGATTGAAAATTGGCTTCTGGTGAGCGAAACGTCTGGTAATAAAACTTTCAAAGTTAATTTAATTCATCTGTGTAATCTATTCATTTGCGTGTCCTGAATACCCAATGGGCAAAGATACATGAACAAACACTTGGAACATTTTATCATGGAAAATTTTCGTTCCTGGAACAGTTTACGTCCCTATTTTAGAAACGTTTCGTCTACACAATAGGCTTCTTCATACGAATACAGAGGTGGGTAAATATGAAGACAGCAGGAGCAGTGGAGAGGTTGAGATGAGAGCAGTCCATCAGTCTTGAATTAGTAGATTTTGAGGCGGTCAACCCGGCAGCCTGGAGACGTGTTCAGCTCCATTAGTCTTGAACAATGTGAAGACGAAGAGAATGGGGACAGAGATGAAGCGAGGAAAGTGTAAAAGGCTTCATTCTCAAGCCCCAGCTTCAAAAGTAAATTCTGGGAGTCATCTATAAGACTGGAGGCCGTGTCAGAAGACACTTGTCATGTCTCCTGACGAATGTTATAAGCTTCAGTTTCACATTGTTCCAGACTGTGGAAGTGACTTCTTCAGGCTGAAGGACTGACCACCAAAAAAAACATTATCTTCCTCTCTCCACTGCTCCTGCTGTCTCCATATTTAGTCACCTCTGCATTCCACTGAAGAAAAATACTGTATAGGCAAAAATGCTTCAGAAATTAAGATCCCTAAATGTTTTACACGCGTCTCACTTATTTACGTATTAACACATACCATTATTATATTGATTGCATACAAGGTTTTCACCATACCAAGTGATGCAGTTGATTACTTGGACACCTTTGAGAATGGGTTGGGTAAGTGTGTACGTGAGAAGGGTTGAATTCGAGGAGGCCTTGCCAAGTACGAGCCAGTAGGCCTGTGCAGTTATTCATTATGTTTGACCTTGTCTGATACAACAGGGGGGAAAAAAAGATGTCAACGGGAGGACCGTTGTATCAACAACTGGAGGGAAGTGTCGACAGGTGTGGCTTAATTTATTACCAACTTAGATGATTAAGATTCTTTGGCTCCCGTATATTTTCTCTTCCTTGTGTTAGTAAAATGTCATGGCCGGAGTGATGGTAACTCAACGTGTTAAGTCACTTGGTTATTATGTGCACTTTCTCGACGTAAGGGAGGGGGAGGTTGTGGGAGGGTAGGAGGGGGGATGGAGGAGGGTGGGGGAGGGAGGTTGGTGGAGGGTAGGAGGGTGGAGGAGGAAGGTTGATGGAAGGTTAGGGAGGGAGGTTGGTGGAGGGAGGTTGTTGAAGGGTGGAGGAGAGAGGTTGGTGGAGAGTAGGAGGCAGGTTGGTGAAGGATAGGAGAATGGAGGAGTAAGGTTGGGGGAGGGAAGGACGAAACAAGATGAGGGAAAGGGAAGAAGAGGGAGAGGGGAATAAAGGAGATTGCAAACATGTAAGGATAAGTGAGGAGGGAAGAAAGATAGATACAAGTGTTATTTAGGGTGTAACAAGAGATACAAAGAGGCGAGGGAGATAACATTTTACAACAGGGAGGAAGCGGAGACAAGGAAGATAGGAACAAGATACCAAAAAGACACTGCAATCTGAAAAAAGGTAAATTTACGAGAACGAGAAACATGCGAAGAGTTGGGAGGAGGAGGAGGAATCAATATAACCCACAGGACCCATTCAGAGCCTAAAGAACTGGAGGTAATCAGGTTCCATACAGCGCCTAAAGAACTGGAGGTAATCAGGTTCCATACAGCGCCTAAAGAACTGGAGGTAATCAGGTTCCATACAGCGCCTAAGGAACTGAAGGTAATCAGGTTCCATACAGCGCCTAAAGAACTGGAGGTAATCAGGTTCCATACAACGCCTAAAGAACTGAAAGTAATCAGGTTCCATACAACGCCTAAAGAACTGGAGGTAATCAGGTTCCATACAGCGCCTAAGGAACTGGAGGTAATCAGGTTCCATACAACGCCTAAAGAACTGGAGGTAATCAGGTTCCATACAACGCCTAAAGAACTGGAGGTAATCAGGTTTGATACAAGGAAGGGAAGTGCCAGTTTCATGGCTGAAAAGCCCCCTCGCCAGCATCAAGAAACACACTCCTACATGATAATTCAGGTCTCCTGAAGAAACTACTTGTAAATTTAGTTTGACGTTAATTACGACTTATCAAGAAGTGATGGGAAAAAGTGCGTCAGTGAACCAACGGTCGACAAAGGAGTTATGATTATTTTTTTTTTCGTGTGTTCATGATATGCGAAGCAGGTTTTGTTGTACGTGGTGACCTTTGTGGGACGTGTTGTACGGTGCTCAATGGAACATTATTTCTGCATGTCCATGGTACTACTCATACAAACCAAGTTAACATCACTGACATACTATATAGAAGCCCCTGGCTATGCATAGCATTTCGGGCAACTTAGGTTAATCTTTTCCCCCAGGATGCGATGCACAACAGTCGACTAGCACTCAAGTACCTACTTACTGCTAGGTAAACATGGGCAGCAGGTGTAAGGAAACATGCCCAACGCTTCACCCGTGCCAGGGATCGATCCCGGACCCCTCAGTATGTGAGCTGAGAACGCCACCAGCCAAACCACGAATATGCAGAAGAAATGCCACAGCTGTAATAGGTACATACGCAAGCATGTATTCACACATGCACTCGTATGTATACATGAACTTACCGGTCTGAACACACCTGCATACGCACGCACACATGCATACACATGTATAGAATGGAATTAGAGTGATGGAATTAGAGTGCTAGAGAGTATGTGGTGGGAGTGGCGATCAAAGACATCTGTTTATCACAGAGCTGCATGAAGAAAATCCTGCTTCACCGGGATGACGAAGGGAAGACAAGTGAAGGGTTTGCGAACTGAGCATCTTTGAGCGTAGGAAGGTCATCGATACAATGCCTGTGATATGAAGCTAAAAAGCTGCTAGTATATCAGGAAAATCATGCAAGATGATAAACGAGAAGCAGTCACAGTGTGAGTGCAGGTGACATCTGGAGTGATGTACCAAGTAGAGAACACCCTTCAGGTATAGCATTATATTTACTAAAAAATTAAACATTTTACAGAAGGATTAACTAGAAACTTGCTGTGAAATATCTGTAATGAATGTAAAAACACCAGCTATGTATATATTTATTTGCCTATTTTGAACCTACACAGATCGAGTCGTACATGACGGATAACACAAAATATACGAGATAAAGAAAAGGGGTAAGAGAGCGTATGAGTGAAGATACAATATTTATCCTCCCAGGGGTAACAGTGTATGAGTAGAGTTAAAATACAATATTTATCCTCCCAGGCAACCTACAGACAACCATATTACTTTAGAATGAACAAGTTTTCAAGGATGAAAAATCCCGTCTCATATATCAAATAGACAAACGGAATCAATACAGTAAAGATATGGGAGGGATAACTGTGTCGACTGCCATAAGACCAACACGGTACCTTGCGGAACACTGACCCAGAAACTAACAATTGCCAAAATAACGATGAAAATAATGGGAAGAGGAATAAATACCGGTAAGCAAGTTAAAACAGTGTCACCATGAGAGACGAAATAATAGTGCTAATGAAAGTTAACAGTGGAGTCCCTCAAGGGTACCTCAAGGGACCCACACAGTTCCTCATAAATCTAATGACTTTCCTAGAGATCTAAAATCATCCATGTTTGCAGACGATGATAAAATGAAAAAGACGAAGACTGCAAATTCCGTGGCTAACTTGACCAGCTAAAGACATAGAAGAAAAAGTGACTGCTCATTTTTCACTCCCAACAAATGTATAACTGGCGAGAGTGCAAGGAAATCAGTCAGCGTAAAGGAGGGATGGAAGCGAATGAGGAATAGCAAAGCTAGTAAAAATCTACAAGTCAGTCAAGCCACGTTGCAAAATCAAGATAATGAGGAATAAATAGTAAGCAATAGACCGCCAAATATAAAAAAAAAAGAAACTCACATACACAGTTGTCACAAAAATGCTCTGAAGTTTTCTGGTACAACCATTTGCTAAATAATACATTACAAATTGAATGAAATACGTTGAAAGAGGGACTGCTTAATAAATAAATAAATATAATATATATATAGTATATATATATATATATATATATATATATATATATATATAGTTAAAAGGAGACCATGAAAAATAAAAATCATTATAGAAGAGCACTTTAATTATCAATAAGTAGACTGGAGGGCTTATGAGGCTTGAACTTAAAATAAATGAGCAGTCAATTTTCTAAATAGGATAATTTCATCATTTTCGCGCTAACGCATTACAGAGGCACTTCATGTGAAGAAGTAATCTTCAATATTAACGACCTCAACCCACTGGAGTATACAGAAATAATACCTCTTGTGAGAAGAACATATTGGTAAAATATTAGAACTTTTGCGACATATATATAGCAATTGCACACAAGAGTTTATTCTGAAAATGAGACCCATGTTGCTATGGACACGAAAGAAAAGTTTAGGACTCGATAAACAACTTAGTCCCAACCTATGAATCTACTTGTAACCTCTAGAGTTGGTTTAAAAAAAACACGTAAGCAAACACTAGGACATATTTATATACAAGGTTTATACCATACAGAGACATACACACCTCCAAGTTTACATGCAATGAAGCTTTCAGTGCATACACATCAAGAGGGATATACTCAATATACAGTATACAAAGTGTCCGAGATTTAAATAAACAAGAAATTAATATACTAACATAAGGAGAGAATAATTTTAATTTTGGGAAAACGGAAATGTAGGTCAGAATTAACTGGAGAACAATCTTTAAAATTTTATGACACTTTTAAAAAGACAATATGATATACAAATGCCATAAAAAAAATATGGAATCAGAAGGTATGTACAATGTTTTAAAAGTACAATTCAGAATTGCATTGTAGACCAAGAACGTCATTTAACCAGTTTCGTTGCAAAGTTTTTTGTTGATATGGACAAGATATGAATAAAAATAGTTATGTAGTACAGTTGATGATATTTATTAGAAAACACGTTTCGCCAAAAGTGGCTTTTTTTTGGAGATTTCCGAAGACACTCGTGGCGAAAAGTTTCTGATAGTAAATGAACTGAAGTGTCGTAAACCAGACTTCAAACACACAATGACCAAATGGTAACCTGATTATCTTCACTGGTTCCATTCGAGGATGACTACCTGGTCCTGAAGGGTTATTGATTCAGGGGGTTAAAGCTACCTCTCTCCCATTGTTTTGATCAAACTTGAATACCTAAGAAGGGTTTAGCATCTCCACACGACAATAATACTGATATTCTATGGTATTCAATAGTTTAATGACCGCAACTTCTTTGGCTTCTAAATCCTTACATACAAGTCTATAGACGTTAATTCTGTATATACTTCGTCTCAATTACTGCTAGGTATAGTCTGCTCTCTTGATGTGATATTTTTTTTTTGTTTCTAAAGAAATTTTTGAAGGCTTCGAACGTTTTGTACTCAGCTTCCATGTTAACTTTATAGTAGCATTATTAATGATCGTAGATAACTGGTTCAGAGAACCAAGGTGAACACCCAAATGAGACACATGATTATTAGAAAATGCTTCTTCATTGGGAAAGGAGTAAATTCGACAGATAACTTTGGAAAATCGTCCACGCGGTCAGTTTTTCGTTGGTAAAAAAAAAAAAGTATGGATGATATTCAAGTCCAAAAACGGAAGTATAGAAAAAATGCATTGCACGTGAAGCCTAAACTTGATCATGGCTTTTATCTTCAGATCAATAATTTTAAAAATTGTAAAAGGCAGAGTACAAAAACAGGGGCAGTTAAAACGGTGCCTTAACTGCCTTCGCCGACTTATGAAGTGAGTTTTGTATATTGCTGCTGAAGCAGCCACCGTTGTTTATTGTGCTGCTCGTCTCCACTCCGCGAACGATAGTGGGAAGCACATGGATAAACACAAAGGAATGATGCACTAACACACACACAATGCATGAATTTACAGTACGGTAATTTTTACAATTACACAGTATTTGCTACGAGGAAAGTTTTTTGAGAATTTGTATCAACAATGTGACTAGATGACAAGGTGTTTAGTAAATGTGATTGTCAACATTCATATTGTAATAGTGGGCTATAAGAACATAAGAATGAAGGAACACTGCAGCAGGCCTACTGGCCCATTCAAGGCAAGTTTTTCTCAAAACCAACTTTATTCCATTTGTGTGACATCCAAATTGATCGTTTATCTTTAACTTTAAAATATTTATGAAGCAGTTGAAAATACTGAAAAGTCTGTCCTGAAAAATGAAAGAATATCATATAATACAGAAGACGCTGAATAAATTTAATTATCTGGATTAGGAGAGATTTTTCAAATTTTAGAGAGAGAGAGAGAGAGAGAGAGAGAGAGAGAGAGAGAGAGAGAGAGAGAGAGAGAGAGAGATCTGTAAGACGAGTAAAAGATCAAAAAGGAAGCCACGAGATGTGTTAAGAAATTCAGATTTTTTTTTTTTAATAAAATAAAATGAACTCACCTGATGTGAATGTACTAGCTGGATCATTTACTATGCTTGAGGAGCTGGACATTATGAATATCCTCAGTTCCGCTAACTACTAATTTGTTATTGTACATTGGAATGTCTGTCTGTCTCTCTCTCTCTATATATATATATATCTCTCTCTCTCTCTCGGAGATGGGAAAGAGTAGACTTAGTAGCGACTAGCGAAGAAGCTGGGCCAGGAGCTATGAATCGACCCCTGCAACTCCATATAGGTGAGTATACACACACACACACAGGCCTAGTGTCTAATCGACATGTGCCTAGGACAAAATGGTAACTAACACACACAGGTGACAGAAGTAAGACAAGAGAGGGATGGGTAAACTGCATTTTCTTGGACTGTAAGAAGGCTTTCGACACAGTTCCACACAAGAGATTAGTGTAAAAGCTAGAGGATCAGGCAGGAATAACAAGAAAGGCACTGCAGCGGATCAGAGAATACCTGACGGGAAGGAAACAGCAAATGATGGTCGGTGATGAGGTATCAGAGTGGGCGCCTGTGACGAACGGGATTCCTCAAGGGTCAGTCCTAGACCCGGTTCTATTTCCGGTATATGTGAATGAAATGACGGAGGGGACAGATTCACAGGTGTCCTTGTTTGGAGACTATATGAAGCTAATGCGGAGAATTCAAACGAATGAGGATCAGGTAGACTACAAAGGGATCTAAACAGGCTGCAAGCCTGTTCCAACAACTTGCTTCTCGAGTTTAACCCCACCAAGTGCAAAATCATGAAGATTTGGGAAGGGCAAAGAAAACCGCAGACGGAGTACAGGCTAGGGGGACCAAAGACTGCAAACTTCACTCAAGGAAGAGGATCTTGCGGTGTGTATCATACCGAGCACATCTCCTAAGGCGCACAACTAAATAACTGCTACAGCATATGGGTGCCTGGCAAACTTAAGAATAGGGAGAGAGTGGCCCAAATAGCGACTAGCAAAGAGGCTGAGCCAGGAGCTGTGAATCGATCCCTACAAACACAAATAGGTGAGTACACACACACACACACACACACACACACGTACGTTCGTGAAAAACAGGGAAAGCGAAGTAATAAAGATATCAATAGATATAATAGACATCAGTAGATATATTTAAACATCGTCAGACATAAAGATAGACAAGATGAATATTAAAAAGACAAGTTTAATAGGAAAATGATTTAAGTTTCAGGTAGAGGTTACAGGATATAACTTCAATGACAGCAAATTACAGCATGAGATATTTTTAGTAGTGAATTAATATGAGGAAAGAGAAACCAGGTGGCGGTGCTCGTGACTGTTGCGCATTAGTGAACAAGCTATTTATCAAGGTGATTTGAACCTATTTATACTCTCATTACGTAGCTTAACACCTCCCCTTTCTCTCTCTCTCTCTCTCTCTCTCTCTCTCTCTCTCTCTCTCTCTCTCTCTCCCCAGTCTCTCTCTCTCTCTCCCCAGTCTCTCTCTCTCTCTCCCCACAGTCTCTCTCTCTCCCCAGTCTCTCTCTCTCTCTCCCCACAGTCTCTCTCTCTCTCCCCAGTCTCTCTCTCCCCCAGTCTCCCTCTCTCTCCTCCAGTCTCTATCTCTCTCTCCCCCAATCTCTCTCTCTCTCTCTCTCTCTCTCTCCTCTCTCTCTCTCTCTCTCTCTCTCTCTCTCTCTCTCTCTCTCTCTCTCTCTCTCTCTCTCCCACAGTCTCCTCCCCTTTTCCCTCTCTCTCTCCCAGTCTCCCCTCTCTCCCCAGTCTCCCTCCCCCAGTCTTTCTCTCCCCAGTCTCCCTGTCTCTCCCCAGTCTCCCCTGGTCTCCCCTCTCCCCTCCTACTCTCCCTCTCTCCCCAGTCTCCCTCTCTCCCCGTATCTCTCTCTCTCCCCGTATCTTTCTCTCTCCCCGTATCTCTCTCTCTCCCCGTATCTTTCTCTCTCTCCCCGTATCTCTCTCCCCGTATCTCTCTCCCCGTATCTCTCTCCCCGTATCTCTCCCCCGTATCTCTCTCCCTGTCTCTCTGCGTGTCTGTCTCTGCCACTGTGTCCTCATGCAGCTACCAGAAAGCTAGAAATCAGCTATGTTCGTTCTGGTCTACAAACCGGGGTACCTAAAAGTACCTCTAAACTACTGGCCTTTGTCCTTGACTGGTATACTCTAAACAACTGTGAAAGATATGTAGAAGACACACGAAGGAACGTTCTTAAACGACACCCAAGACGAGTTAAAAGACAAAAATGTCTTTGAAGTTCTGTGAAAGTAAGCAGATAAGGCAAGAAAAAGAGGCATTAGTTTCTTTTCTTTTCTTTGTAAACTGGCGGTTTTAAACCACCAGTTCACATCAGAAGCTAATCCATACGCTAGAAAAATTAGGTAGGAATAGCAGAAAGCCACTAAAATAAGTTGAGGAATACGGAAAGTCAGTGATAGTTTGGAGAGGAAATATTACTATGTGAGAGAGCTGGATGCCACGAAGATCGGTATTGACACTCGTTTTGTTCCTGACAGAAAGGTGACAAGTCTGAGGCTTGTTTAGCATGAGACTAAACAGTCTCTGGCCTTATACCTCTGCTTTTAGCTAAGGGACTGACCTACATGGACTAACCTCCTTCAAGGCTGATGGACTCACAACCTCAAATTTCTCTCTCCACTCTACTGTCTCCAACACTTGTATTCGAGTGAAGAGGCCTGCTGTGCAGGCGATATATTTTAACAATAAAAATACCTAAAGTCCAGCACATGTGTCTAATTCATCAACTTGTCGGTATTGTTTATAGTTCATAATGCGATACTTGTCAGACGCAGTAACACCATAGCATCTTGGTACAGGAGACTTTTATCTCCAACTCTTTTACTAAATGTTTAACATGACCCATTTCCACTAGTGGGATCCTCTCCCGTCTGTGACAGCACCAGCCGCTGCTCCTCACTTCTAACTTCGGTATACAAGTCTCTGCTTTCATACTCATACCTCTATAGTCTAGGGAACCAGGTACCTTCCAAGCTAAGGGACTGATCACCTCGAATTTACCTCTCCACTTCTACAGTCTACACAGTTATACTCGCCTGTACTCAATTCAAGAAGCCTGCTGCGCAGGCGAAAAGTTTCAACAGTAAATGTGGCACAAAATGTGGCACTAAATGTGGCACAAAATGTGGCACAAGTTTGAAACTTCTCGTCGCCTGCCTAGTTTAAATCATCCTTCTTATAGTTATTTTTAACTGGTCTGACTTCTTTCAACAAAACATGTCATAATCATCGTAATAAACGAATAGTTATTCCTGTTACAAAAAAAAAAAAGATCAGTATATTGAACAGCTTTAGGAGTCTGAAAAAAAGGAAAAATGAAAGCGCAGTAATCTGCCCATTAAATAGTGAGGATAAAAGGCAATGGCAAATGACATTCGCAATAGAGCTGGTGTAACTCTGCTGAATCAGAGATTTTCTGAAGGTTTCAGAGTATTGCCAGTGTGAGCACCCTCACATTCCGTTAAAGCAAATAACCTCAGTCAGCTTAAAATATGACCGGAAACAGAGCGTAAAGAAAATATTCATATTCACGGGTGATGAATCTATTTGTTACTGCTCTGTGTATGTGTATATATATATTTATTGTAACCACGAACGAGTGGTATTTAATCAATAACACTGCGATTGGCCAAGGACTCAAACCCATGTCGTTTTGGCCCGTGTCATGGTGAGCGAAAATCACATGACGCTCTAACCCACAGGACCACCAAATCCTACAAGAATCAAGCACCCAGCAGAGCTAGGTGTTTTACCTTGATCCGAGGACATACGGTGGTGTGGGTGCCACTGAGCTAATTTCATTCTACTCCCCGTTTGGTGTACTAGCCTCCAAAAGCAGCATATATATTACTGTAACCACGAACGAGTGGTATTTAATCAATAACACTGACTAGCCAAGGACTCGAACCCATGTTGTTTTGGCAGTAGGGAGTAGTTGGGAGTAGAATGAAATTAGCTCAGAGGCACCCACAGCACCATATGTCCTCGGATCAAGGAAAAACACCTAGCTTTGCTGGGTGCTTGATTCTTGTATTATTTGGTGGTCATGTGGGTTAGAGCGTCATTTGATTTTCGCTCACCATGAGGCGGGCCAAAACGACATGGGTTTGAGTCCTTGGCTAGTTGCAGTTATATATATATATATATATATATATCGTGCCAAATAGGTAAAACTGGTGAATAAGCAAGAACTTATTTACAATTAAGTCCTTTCTAAAAAATTCTCTTATACGTTTAAAGATATTTTTTTTTTTCATTCATGTAAAAATTAATAATCTTGTACCAAAGAAAAATTACAAAACTTACCAAACCTTATTATAATAAGCGCAATATATTTTAGATAAGTTTAGAGTAACTTAATAATAAAACAATGAAATATATTTTTTTCGTTAGGATCAGAATGATTGTTGCGAAATTATTTTAAGCACAAATTTTCGATTGCCTTATTCGACAAGAAGTGCATTGGTAATTAAGCCAAAATCGTAAGTTTTACCTATTCGTCACGACATACACACACACACACACACACACACACACACACACACGATACAAGAACGGCAGTTCTTGTATCGAGGGAGGGAGAGTCTTGGAGGGCGACAGTAAGAGGAGACTTTCGGGGAAATGTAAATATTTACATTTCAGTGCGTCCCTTCTGGAACTGTCCTCACATTCTATAGGTGTTGTATGACCCTTACGGTTTTATCGCACCCCCACGACTAACAATTGCATTTCAGGGAGTATCACGACACAGCTCAGTAGATTACAGAACACGAAAGTACATTCCGCATGAACCAGGTCACAAGAAATTTTGTATCAATCTCATTAAAACCCGTCCAGCGCAGATGCGCCAACGTGTGCGCACTCGCCATTGCATCTACACGGTAAATAAGACACATTAGCAACACTTCGGAATCATTATTGCTAAAACTTTTCGCCTGCGCAACAGGCATCTTCAGTCAAACACTGAAGAATGCAACACTGGAAGCACCTGAACCAGTTGTATTCCAGTGTTGTTGTTTCCTTTCTTGTGCAGACGAAACGCAACGGCAATAAAAATATGCAAGTGTTGCAAATGTGTCTTATTCATCCACTTGTTAAGTGTTTCAAACCATCATTAATGTATTATCTGCACGCTCGCCCCTCACACACGCTCACGACACGCATGCTCAGAAACATGCATGCACGCTCACAAACACGCATGCACGCTCACAAACACGCATGCACGCTCACAAACACGCATGCACACACACACACACATTGCTTGCTAAACCACACTTCACAAGCTAGTTTTCCCTTTGGTTTGCATAACGCAAATTGCAGTCGGGTGGCTACTCCGGGCTAAGCGAGGCGGTAGAGTGGGAGGGGAGTGTCGGTGGGTGGGAGAGACCAGACAAGCAAGAGAAATGCGAACATATTAGCATATTCTCACGTGAAGGGTAGACTGGTGAAGCAAGTGCTCTTTTGACTGCAATTTCACGGTGTTCAATATCAACCGCAGGAAGTTATTCGTGTTTAGTAATTGTGTGGTGGCTGCTCCTGTGGCTGAAAGCTGAGTGTTTCTTAATATACTGGCGAGGGTGTGGCTCTTATGTACTCACTTTCTGTATTTATATAATCGTGTTTGTGTGGTTGTTGTATGTACTCGTCTATATGTACTAATCTAACCGTGTTTGTATGGCTCTTGTACGTATTCTCTTATTTATACTCATCTGCACTCACGAAATCGTAATGAAACGACAGCAAACAAAACACGAAACGGGTCTATTTACAACTGAGTCTTAAAACTCATTGGCCTGCGAGCTTTAGGTCTCACTTGCCACGAGTTCAAGCCCCACCCGTTCCTTGGTTTATACTCATCTACTGTATGGTAGCTGCGCTTTGTGTGGCTCTTATTTATATTTCCATAGCTATACTCATCTAGCTGTGTTTGTGTGGCTGAGTGCTGTTTATTTCTTAATAAATGTTGGGAGAGCTGGCTCTCGTCTGCAGTCACTTAGCTGTGTGTGCCGGGGTTGATTAATGTAGTAATGTAGTTATGTAATCTTGTGGGTTTCAGTCTTGCTTTTGTAACAATGTATGGAGTCTGCCGTCACTGTCTGCCTAACACGTCAGATTTCTTCACTACCCTCAAGCTGATCTTTTTTTTACACTGTTCATTCTTTAACTTCCAGTCGCTTAGTTCAGTGTCAAGTGATCTATACCTACACTTTCTATTCCCCCGTGTTTACTGTACTGATTCTCCTCTCTGCCACAGATGTTCTCCAGCAATGGAAATATTTTCTTGGCTAACTTGGGTACAAAAACTTAAAAAAAGTGCATATGCATTAAGTTGAAAGGCCCTACGCAAGTGCTACTTACTCAAGTATGAGTCTAATGTTTGCTGTGTATGTCATCTTTGTGTATATGCCGACTGTTAGATTTCCAAGAGGTGTGGGCTCACTTATGCCTCGAACAGTCTTGCAGTTTCTACAGCCAAGGAGATACGAGATACGCCTTAGTGCTGTTTGCTTCTTGGCTTCCTTGCTTGCAAGATTTACTAGTCATCCACAGGATGTCTTTTTAGATTGTTTTTCTCCCAAATGGTACATTACCTCCGGCTTCTTTTCCTCTTTATTCTTTTTCATTATTTTGGATTTGTGTATAACTGCCTCATATAATCACTTTTTTTTACATAATTCATGTAATTTATCTAAGTTATTTTGCAGTTTATTTTCATCATTTTCATTCTTTTTCTCGTCTATTTGGCTTTAATGGCAAACAACTACTTATAGGACCATTATTTTCCCCATAAAAGATCGTAAATATTTATTTACCTTCAACAGTAACAGTATTGGTCCATTGTACTTTTTCCTAGCACCATGTTTCTTTCCTTCCTGTTTGTTAGTATTCCCTTATCCAGTGGAGTGCCTTCCCCCTTACGTGATTAGTAATTACACGAATATCGTGGGAACAGAATAAAAGACCATCTAATAGACTAAGAATATACGGTTCACCTGCTATTTACTGCCTTGCTTCACCTATGCCATACAGAATGCCTTAAGGAAAATCAGGAAGAATTTCCCAACTCCGAAACCATGCTGAAGCTGGGAAAGAAAGAATTTTCTCAGAGTGTCCTTCCACTCCATTATTCTGTCACCTTTCATCCCAATCATGTCAGAAATGCTAGTACATAGAGTGCCACTTTTATATATTCTCCTTTAAATATAGTTTCAACATTGGTTTCCAATTCTTTAATAGGTCTTTCATCGCCAGTGATATAGGGATTCAAGTCCTTTCAGTATATATTTAATTTGTCGTATTCATCTCTTTAGTTTGTCTCAGCTGTTTCTTCTTGTTTAAAAAATCTCCAGCAGCATCTGGACCAGATATTCATCTCTTACGCAAATATAATCCGCACATAGAAACTTTCGACGACTTTTCGGTCGGACTTGGACCATTAACTAATGGATCGAAACGTCGTCATAGTTTCTTTCTCCTGTGTGTGGGTTATTTGTGTATTGTTCCAGTCACGGTATTGTTCATTTCTAATCCCGGTAACTTTTCATGTTCTGTTGTGAAAACTTTCAAGCTTTCATTTTCTAGGGATAAATTTCTCTCAGGTCGAATATATGTTTGTTAGCAGTCATTCTCTTCTTAATTTGACTTTCAAACAATTTGGGTTCTATCTTCGCTTTATCTAACGTGTTTTTTTTTTCTTAAATGCTTCTTTTTCTATCTTAAGATGTTCCTGACACTCGTATTCATCTATCATCTACTTGACGATATCACTAAGTAGTCAGTCATGATTCGATGGCTTCTCATTGATTTTAGCAACCCACAGTCTTCTTTATGAATATATTCGATAATTCTCATTAACGCTTTTTAGCAATGCTAACCTATGTTCCTTCCTTTCAGCTTCACCTCTGAGTTATCTCTACCTCCGCTATATTTTTAAATAAAACACACACACACACACAGACACACACACACACACACACACACACACACACACACACACACACACACACACACACACACAGGAAGTATTTCTTCAGTCGAAGTGGAATAGTCTGGAAAGTGAGGTAGTGGAGGCAGGATCCATACATAGTTTTAAGATGAGGTATGATGAAGTTCATGGAACAGGGAGAGAGGACCTAGTAGCGACCAGCGAAGAGGCGGGGCCTGGAGCGATGAATCGACCCCTGCAACCACAATTAGGTGAGTACAATTAGGTGAGACACACACACACACACACACACACACACACTAGTACCTGTCTGGGTTAAATTGGCTAGTTCATCATCTCATCATTTTTTGACATGATTGCAAATGCTTATTTTTGTCATATCCTGCTAGTTTGCTCTCTAGTAAGCGGGTCTATTTTCATAATCTATCTCACTGTGATGGGAGTCCCCAAGTTTGGGGAGTCTTGCTCCCGTTGTGTATAACTAATACGTTGTGGGTAGTAGGCATTTCTGTGTTATATAACCTGGGAAATCAGGACAATCAGGAACTTTCATTTCTTCATATAAACATTGTTTTCTCATACACAGTTCACGCTCCATCTTTTGTTCTGTTTAATCTCTTTCCTCACACTGTTCTCTGAGAACAGTGTATTACTCAAATTCATTTATTGACATTGACTACTGTTGCATCAGCATCTGCTTCTTTTAGACTCTCTCTCTCTCTCTCTCATATATATATATATAAATATATATATATATATATATATATATATATATATATATATATATATGGAGGTACCACCTCTAGAACTTACTGGGAACATATATATATTTGCTGGATGTGATCTCGTTAGGGAGATTGTTTGTAGCCTCTGGATGGGGGCAGGGTGTGGGGTGGTGTAGTTTGGGTTACCTTGTGGGTTTGTGTGCTTGTTGAAGTCAGGAAGATGAGGCGGGGAGGGGGAGGGGGAGGGGAGCCGCCACGAGAAGACAATTGGGGATAAGGAGGGGGGGGGGTAGCCGTGCGGAGGAGAGAGGAAAAGTGGAATGAGAATGAGGGCAGTTAAACTAATGGTAAAATATGTACGAATAATGTGAGTACCGAGGAGGAGGGAAGTGATTTAAGGAAAAAAATGACAATCAATTCCAATCCCTGGGTACCTAACGAATAGGTAGGTAAGGAGAGATTTTTTTTTAATTTATCAAATCTGGGCACATCAGCGGTAGGCTGCTACATACAGTATATAATATTTTCATTGGTGAGCTGAAGATACATCTCTCTTATGGCCTATTCCATCAAACAGAATAAGTTTCGCGTATTAGGTAAAGAAATCTGTCAGCCTGAGCTCGGTAACTTCAGTAGATCGATGAGGAAGTCGTTAAGGTTTTCACTAAGTTTTCAGAAGCTCCTGAAGCTTCAGAGACTATACTCAAAATGAGGTAAGGAAGAACGAATCAGAAAGGACTGAGTCGGAAAGTAGGGTTTATGACGATGTGTATGGGAGGGAGGTATGACTGAAGGAGGGCAGGATTGTTTGTGTTGGAGGCAGGAGGGAAAGGATTGTGTTAGAGGCAGGATTTCCAGTTCCCGGTATCCCCTCCTTCAACGACAAATTGTTGCTTCTCTGGATTAGTCCACAGTCCTTCCCTCTTCCCCTTTCCTCCCTCTCTCTCCCTTCCCCCGTTTCTTCCTGTGAAGTTTTTTTTTTTATATTCTCATCTCTTATTCCTAGTCTCTCCGAATATAAATCACACAACTTCATCGAGCTGAATTTTTTTTTTTTTATTTTCATTAGTAATTTTTACAAGTTTTAATTCATTATAATTTTCTTTCTATTAAATTTAATTCACTTTTTTGTTTGTAAATATTTTCTTTTACTGAATATTCCTTGTCAGATTTCCCTTTCCAGGAAAAACACATCCCGCAACTTTATTTACCCTTTGCGTTACGCAGTTCACGGATGACACCATGTTCGTTGCTCTAGTGACTATATATTGCTATTCTACATTACCTGGAGAGAACCTGGAGAGAATTCCAGGGGTCAACGCCCCCGCGGCCCGGTCCGTGACCAGGCCTCATAAATTGCTGAGACTTCCTTGACATCCTCCTTTTCCTGCCAGTACTACCTCTGTTTTTCTCTCTCAGCTCTCTCTCTCTCTCTAATAAACAAATAAGATATATATATATATATATATATATATATATATATATATATATATATATATATATATATATATATATATATATATATATATATATATATATATATATTATTACATATCTATTTTTGTTTTTGTTTTCAGTGTTTATTTCATGTCTAACTCCTATTTCAACTTAGAGCATTTACAATTTTTTTTTAAAAATTCCGGTCTATTTTTCTTTAGTTTTTCCTAGATAAGAGTTGGTGTGTTGTCCTTACGATCCCTTCCCTCTCGATATGCTTCTTGTCATTATGTTTATACTGGCCTTTTCACCTTCGTTCATGTATTCCCTGTCATTCTACTTCAGTCTTTCAGGAAATAATTCGCTTTAAAAGAAACTTTCCTTAACTTATACTCTTATTGCCCATTCTTGGATGCAATAGGCACGATTTACAGTTTATAACTCGACTCACGAAATCGTAATGACACGATTGCAAACAAACCATACCACCGCGGGTTCGAACCCCACCCGTGGTGTGTTTTTTTTTTTTTTTACAGTTTATAGTGTGGTCGGCTGTCCAGCACGTGTGGTGGTAGAAAGCTACTTCCAGGTCACCTTCATCCATTTCATTTTCAGTCAGGAAAGTGCTGCGTTGCACCACTTGGCTCTCCTGTGGCACCCAGCGGCACTCTACCCTTCCCTCAGAGTTTATGGGCCACCATCTCTGTTGCCCAGGTTATAACTTTCCCTTAATATATGCCTGCCTCCAAACACGTTCCCCTCATGTCCATTTCTTGCTCTATGATACTGTTACCTTGTTGTCTATCATGTTTTGCTAGCCCCGTCACTAACGTAGCATGCTAGCTTTTCATGTGGCAGTAGTCTCAGCTCCTAGCCAGGCTTATGGACGGTCATTATTCATGGCCTCGTGGTCCATATATTTATTCTTGAAACTATATGGATTTTGTGTCCAGTAGTGCCTTATCCTGCTCGTTCCATGGTTTCCAACACTTTTTGGTCTTTTTCTTGTCATGTCAGACACTCACTCCTTATCCACCTTATTGCTTTTAAATTTTTTTGTATATTTTCATCATATTTTTTTCTTGATACTTTGTTCATTAAAGAGCGAAATATTAATTAATTTAGTTTTTCCTCGTATTTCATCTCCCTCAGTTCCAGGATTCACCTGAGCTTCAATGCAGCGAGCGGTGCTCTATTCTCACTGATTATTTTGACATGTGCAAATTGTCGTGAATGACTTTTATTCTTAAGTTTGGTAGTCTTGCAAATGCTGCTGATGTTATGGGGTTTGTGTATTGTACCTCCGACTTGATATTTTCTTTCTTCCCATTGCTCTGTTTTTCGTTTTCTCTTCACTTCTTCAGTCTTCAAGTTACCATTTACTGAACCGCATTTTCAGTTGGACTTCAGTTTTAATCTTTTAATTCTTGCCTATTCCGACAATTCCGCTCACAATTAATTTTTTTTTTATCCTTCCTCGCTATTACGTCTTTGGGGTAACTGTGTCAACGTCCATTTTACAATCTACAATTAAGCAGTCCGCTCACCTCTCTTTCTTTTGAATTATTTCTCTCTCGTGAAACCCCATGGAAGTTCACGAGGCAGGATTGTTATTTTTAAATCAATGTTGATTATGTGTGGAAACGAAGGGTGAGGCTGTAGTGTGTGGCCCAGTCCATTATACTACGTTGACTGTCATTACTGGTCTCTTGGGCCTTATCGTACCTTCTCTTGGGACTGTGTATAGACGAAGTCTTCCTCTGTCTCTTTCTCTTCCTCGCTCAATACACTCCACATTTTTACCACCCTGAGATTATAGTAGTACTTATCGTACCTATAACACAGCTGTGTTTTTAGCTTCCACCTCGATTCCCTCTGCTGGGACCTTGGGTTTCAGTGGTCCCCTGAGTTACGATATCGTTCCCTTCCAAAAGACGTATATTTCAGAACTATCGTAAATCAAACCACAAAATACATGGATTTATGGTAATTCGTTGCAAGACCCCGGAAGAGCAACTTTTACTGTACCTCAGACTTGAAGAGTTGGTGGTGTGGGAGAGGGTAGAGAGGTTACTTGTTGGAAGGAGAAGCTCCACCACTGCCTCTTGGAAAAAAAATGTCCTGAGTTTGTTTCTGTAGCTTGCTTTTGTGGCTCTTATAATAAGATAAAACATTATCTTCAAAGGCACAAGGAGTGTGTTAAGTTTTTTCAGTGTTTGTGTGCTTTTTTCCAATGAGTAAACAACCCCTGAATTTCTGCAGCTGTTATTCTATGGTCATCTTAACCAATTTCTTCTTCCCACTGTTCTCCTCATCTATCTTCTCTAATTGCTGGAGTTTGTAGTCAACTCCTGCCAGAGGTTCTGAATTAACTCCTCCACTTCCTCTTCATCAACGTCCAGCCCCATTGTCTCACTAAGAACAACAGTCTCCTGGTTTACATCCGCCTGTTCCTCAAATCCTTCAAATTCTCAGGTGACTAAAAGCCACAAGTTCGTCCAGGATGCACAGAGGCACTGAGGGGAAACTATTCCAGGAATTAACTATGAGCCTCACACAATCTAAGATTTTAAATTTAGTCTTTAAGAATTCCTTAAGGCTGATGATTCCATCTCCTGAAGTCTCTGCAAAACATTTTCTGGGTGTAAATCTTCTTAAAATTCACTTGCTGGTCCATAGGCTGAAGCAGAAGAGTGGTGTTGGGTGAGAGGAATTTAACTAACAAAGTAAAATTCTGCATCCTGAGATTGGGAAAGCTCTGGTTCATGTCCTGTTGCAATATCCGTCAGTAACAGTGCCTATAGAGGAAGTTTGTTGATATGCAGGTAGCTCCTGACTGATGGATCATTCACTGAAGAATCATGTCATCCAGACCTTGCTGCAACGTCAGAACACACCCAACCTGCCCTTGGATACTTTTTTTGTCGTTGAGACACACTGGATTTTTCAGAGTGGTAAACAAGCACAGTCTTCAGCATGAAATCCCTAGAGGCATTGACAGAGTAAATCTATCTTTCATAGGCTAATGACCAGGTAAGCCACAGATATGGAAAAATAAACACATAAGCAGTATAATGTGATCCTTTATTGACAACGTTTCGCCCACGCAGTGGGCTTTATCGAGTCACAGACAGATCTACCTGGAAAATGAGCAACAGAGATATATATAGGGTACAGTCAGGTGGAGAATGCTGGGTCAGATGGAGAAAGCTGCATGTGAGTCTTAAAAGTAGTGTGAAAACATAGTGTGACTTAAAGGACCTGCAGTGTACCATTCTTGAGTTCTAGGTGGGATAGCGTTGAAGAAGTTTCTTGGCAATAGGTTCAGCTATGTTGTAGAAGCCGTTGTTCTGGTTAAAGTTGTTGGACATACAGATGAGTGATGATTCTAGGATTCTTCGGTATTGCGTGTTGTCTTCTCTGGCGATGAGTCTTGCGTTTCTGTAGTTGATTAAATGGTTGTGTAAATTTCGGTGTTGAACACAGGCATTTCTTGAGTCGTCAGATCTGCCTGCGTACTGGTGTTCTGAAATGCGTGTTTGTAGGTCTCTGGATGTTTCGCCAACGTATAATTTGCTGCAGCCATTACAAGGGATTGTGTATACCCCTGCCGTGGATTGAAGATTTTCCTGTCTGTTACTGGTAATGTCCTTAATGGTGGTGGATGTGGAGGTGGATACTCGGAATGAGGTCTTAGAAAAATGTTGGAAACTTGTTTGGAAATGGAGTTGGTGGGAAGGACTATGTATCTCTTCTCAGCAGTGTCTTCTCTGGGTGTGTTGAAGATGTTTAATGCCCGTCGTCTGCAGTCTCTAATGAAGTGACGAGGATAGTGAAGTTTGGAAAAACTTGTTCAATGAGGGAGCATTCTTCTTCAAGGAACTCACTGCTGCAGATTCTGAGTGCGCGCAGGAAAAGCCTATAATTACACCACGTTTAATTTTGGTGTCGTGGTGAGAGTAGAAGTGGAGAAGATCGTGTTGATTGGTAGGTTTTCGATAGACTTTAAAACGAAGTTCATGGTCAGCTTTGCAGAGAAGAACATCAAGGAAAGGAAGAGTGTTGTCGACTTCTTCTTCTAGTGTAAACTGGATTGATGGCTCAACCTGGTTGAGTTCGTGTTGGAGAGCTTGAACGTTGAAGCGTCTGGGAGTTATGATGAGAATGTCGTCAACATAACGAAGCCAGGTGACAGAAGAGGGAATAATAGTGGAAAATCGCTCGGCTTCCAAATGTTCCATATATAGGTTCGCAAGGACGGCACTAAGTGGCGATCCCATGGGTAGTCCAAAAGTTTGCTGAGAATGTACGGTCTGCCAAAAACTCTCAAACCAGGTATCCCATTGAGGCCCATATCCTCGGGAATAGGCAGTGCTCCCCACCAAATCTCAGAATTCTCGCTAAACACCTCTCAAACTTTTGGGCACCATCAGTCAGCACATCTCAAACACTCTGGTGACCTTCTCAATCGCATTCGCAACATCAACATCAGAAACAAGAAACTCTCCAGCCTTGATGTAACATCCCTATTCACAAGTACCTACTACACAGCTATCGATCTCTTGCGCAGGGAAAATTGACGACTCGCTGATCTTCCTCTTCCAGCCAGCGATTTCATCGACCTTGTTGAACTATGGTGGGCTTTACATGTTTCTCTTTCGAAAACCAACTCTTTCAGCAAACTTTTGGACTACCCATGGGATCGCCACTTAGTGCCGTCCTTGCGAACCTATATATGGAACATTTGGAAGCCGAGCGATTTTCCACTATTATTCCCTCTTCTGTCACCTGGCTTCGTTATGTTGACGACATTCTCATCATAACTCCCAGACGCTTCAACGTTCAAGCTCTCCAACACGAACTCAACCAGGTTGAGCCATCAATCCAGTTTACACTAGAAGAAGAAGTCGACAACACTCTTCCTTTCCTTGATGTTCTTCTCTGCAAAGCTGACCATGAACTTCGTTTTAAAGTCTATCGAAAACCTACCAATCAACACGATCTTCTCCACTTCTACTCTCACCACGACACCAAAATTAAACGTGGTGTAATTATAGGCTTTTTCCTGCGCGCACTCAGAATCTGCAGCAGTGAGTTCCTTGAAGAAGAATGCTCCCTCATTGAACAAGTTTTTCCAAACTTCACTATCCTCGTCACTTCATTAGAGACTGCAGACGACGGGCATTAAACATCTTCAACACACCCAGAGAAGACACTGCTGAGAAGAGATACATAGTCCTTCCCACCAACTCCATTTCCAAACAAGTTTCCAACATTTTTCTAAGACCTCATTCCGAGTATCCACCTCCACATCCACCACCATTAAGGACATTACCAGTAACAGACAGGAAAAGCTTCAATCCACGGCAGGGGTATACACAATCCCTTGTAATGGCTGCAGCAAATTATACGTTGGCGAAACATCCAGAGACCTACAAACACGCATTTCAGAACACCAGTACGCAGGCAGATCTGACGACTCAAGAAATGCCTGTGTTCAACACCGAAATTTACACAACCATTTAATCAACTACAGAAACGCAAGACTCATCGCCAGAGAAGACAACACGCAATACCGAAGAATCCTAGAATCATCACTCATCTGTATGTCCAACAACTTTAACCAGAACAACGGCTTCTACAACATAGCTGAACCTATTGCCAAGAAACTTCTTCAACGCTATCCCACCTAGAACTCAAGAATGGTACACTGCAGGTCCTTTAAGTCACACTATGTTTTCACACTACTTTTAAGACTCACATGCAGCTTTCTCCATCTGACCCAGCATTCTCCACCTGACTGTACCCTATATATATCTCTGTTGCTCATTTTCCAGGTAGATCTGTCTGTGACTCGATAAAGCCCACTGCGTGGGCGAAACGTTGTCAATAAAGGATCACATTATACTGCTTATGTGTTTATTTTTCCATTGTGTCGGTATTTTATACCATTTATTTCCAAGCCACAGATATAACTTCATCTGCTTCACTCTTATCCACAACAACAACAACTATCTTTCAATCCATATAATTTTCTGCCTTTTTTCACTAGCTTTGATTTATCAGCCTCTTTAATATTTATAATTTCTCTTTGCTTGATAATAATAGAGACGGTTGATCGTGGAAAGAAGTACTCGCACACTAATGTACTAGTTCTAACTCAGAGTATTTTTCACAATTTCTAATCTTAAGAGAAATTGTCTGTTTACTGCGCTCACACGTTTTGTTGGCTATTTAGGACTGAGGTGCTAGCAGGAAGCCAGGCTGGCCTCAGATCGGGCTGTGAGGGGTGAAGAACCCTCAAAACAGTTTACAGAGAGTGGATATACCCATGTTGGGTATACTGTCCTCGGGGATTCCTTGTTTACGTTTTTGGAGGTCAGTCTCACATTAGCGAGGCTGGTGGTTAAAAATGCGTCATACGGTCTATGAGTGCGGTTCTGTACATAGGTTGGGTGTAATGTTTATCACTATTATCACGGAGAAGCGCTGAACCCGTAGGTGTCGCACAGCGTCTGTGGAATGAATGGGTGAAATTCATTCACATTTCATTCGAGAAAAAAAAGGAGAGATAAGCTCCGATTTCTAGGATCAAGATCCCTTTGACCGGCATCCCTTCCCCATCCACTTCTTCCCCATTCCAGATGATAAACTGATTAACCTCAAGTTCTTTCCCTTATTTGATTACAAGAAATGATCCCTTAAATTGCGATAATTTTTTTCCGGTCTTCATTCTTTTCCTATTTTCATCGCTTTTTATCCGCTGGAAATGAATTCCAGCAGCCCCTCGCTCCAGATCCTTCCAGCAGCCAGTCCAGCTCTTCCTGTAGTTCTGGAAATTCTTGACGGTTTTCATTTCCCTCATTAATTTTGCGGTATATACAACTATCAACCTAGAAAGAATGGAAAGGTACAGTGCCGTAACTAGAACAACACACAAATAACCCGCACATAGGAGACTTATGACCTAAGTTTCTTTATGTAATACGTTGATACACATGTATTGTATATCAACGTATTTATATTTACATAGCTGTGCTTGCTAAGGCTATTCCCAAGAGCTTGAGCTTCGCATTTACTCTTCTCTTAATGGTGTGACTTTACACTCTGTCATTCTAGCTTTCAATATTTTTTTTCCAGTATCTCCCGTCTCTTACCTAGGTAGGGTGACCCCCCCCACCCACCTCCACCTGTCAATCATTTGTTCATAGACATTAAGTTGGTAGACAGGAACAACCATGGTATATACTACCGTCCAGTCATGATAGTGTGAAAGATTGGTCTATTCTGTTTCAGAAAACAACTAATAATACTTGCAATTACTCCTTACATTCAATATATTCACCACATACCTTTGAATATATATATATTTCACTGTGTGTATGTACACACAATTTTAATTTCCTTAACAGCTTTTGCTCTTGAAGTGTTACCTTATACATTCCACGTGGAAGAGAGTTATAATCCCTCATCTGTAAACAATGAGAGTAGTAGATGGCGACTAAAATGGCGGGAGGAAGGGGCTATCAACCTCCTCTTCTAGATCAATTACTAAAAAGGCAGAAGGCTCTGCCATATCTAATTTTAAATCAAGGTAGTTGTGTGCATACGTGTGTGGTGAGTGCTAGTTGCCAGTTACCAGAGGCACTTCTCGGTGTGTGTACACTCGTAAGTACTCAACGAGCTGTATTGTAAGTACTCAACGAGCTGTATTGTAAGTACTCAACGAGATGTATTGTAAGTACTCAACGAGCTGTATTGTAAGTACTCAACGAGCTGTATTGTAAGTACTCAACGAGCTGTATTCACCGAGTGTTGTTTACAAGGGTGAGGTCTCTTCTTCTTGCCCCTGAAAGTCCGTCACAATCTTCTCTTTCCAAATCTGACTATCCTGTGTGTTGTAATCATTTTCAACACTTAGTCTTCCCTTGTTGTAAAGTCGTCAGGTTCAGTTTCTTTAGTGTCTCCTCGTAATGCCTTGCCCCTCGTCTTGTTGGATACCCCTGCAACTTCTTAAATATATGCATATGTTTAGAAGCTGTCTGCAATACAAATCCCTTGCAGGAGCACTGTCCTTGATCGTCAGGGCATCAGCACACAGCATATCATGAGACACTTCAAGGGGATATATTTATTCTCTCTTGCTGGCCATGTAAAGCGATGATAATTGTTTTTATTAAGTCCCGTTGCAGCACATGTTTTTGATTGCATGACTTTTCTTTTGTTGCATTCTCTGTTGCTTTACCATGATCCTATGTACCTTTGTATTTATATCTCATACTTTGTTTAATCAAAAAGCGCTTTTTTTCATATATGAATATAATTTAAATACTTAAAAGCTTAACATAAATTTTCTCAAAATAATCGATCCATGGCTCAGAAGGCTTGTATTAACCGCAGCAGCAGCACTGTAAGCGATCTATCCTTCACGCAATTATTTTAAGTGGCTCTTTAAGGAGTGACCTCATTATCATCAGAAAATGACTGCACGGCTTCAGAGGACACATTCACGTACAAAAACACATGCACATGGACATACATACACACAATATGTATATATATATATAATATATATATATATATATATATATATATATATATATATATATATATATATATATATACTAGGAATTCGCAAGAGCAGGCGAAATATTCACAAACACTGATCTCTGGGCGACGGAGATCGGTAATGCTGTGTAGAGTGAGCAGCAGCAGTGAGAGTAATACTGTGTAGAGTGAGCAGCAGCAGTGAGAGTAATGCTGTGTAGAGTGAGCAGCAGCAGTGAGAGTAATGCTGTGTAGAGTGAGAGTAGGGGATTTAATTTTATTTTATCATAATTTTAGCTGAAGTTACTCCCAGGGAGAGATTGTGTGTACTTGAGCTCCTCCTCAATGAGCACTTCAAGGTCCTCCTGTTTTAAGCCACTCTGTGGGGCTCTCAACAATTTTGTGGCAAAATTACTTAATTTTTTCATTATTTTTTTTCGTATTTTGACGCTAGTTTTGAGTTTGCACTGGAGAGAGAGAGAGAGAGAGAGAGAGAAGAAGAGAGAGAGAGAAGAGAAAGAGAAAGAGAAAGAGAAAGAGAAAGAGAAAGAGAAGAGAGAAAGAGAGAGAGAGAGAGAGAGAGAGAGAGAGAGAGAGAGAGAGAGAGAGGAAGGGATGATGGTTGCAGCGAGATAGTGAAGATTAATCTCAAGGAACGGGCAAGGAACACTCGGTGTCAGACGGGGCATGTCATCCTCTGGAGGTCAGGCAGTGGTAAAAGGCTGGTCTCTGTAGACGTGCACTTAGTCTGGACCACGATCACTGGCATCAACAATCTTCATGCAATACCAACACTCTCAGAGTCACATTATCACAGTGAGGCAGGACATGGTGATGGGTGCGTGACAAGTGCAGGAGGAGGACAGAAGATGGGGGACGAGAACCTGAGGAGGGAGTAGGGAGAACTGGAGTGATGAGAGAAAACTTGATGGGAAAGAATGACATGATGATGAAAATTAGTGGAGGAAGAGTGAGGGACGAAGAGTGAGGGAAAAGGATTAGAGTAAAAAGAAGAGATGAGGCATGGGCAGAGGACAGGGAGCAGACATTAGCTGCCGGTATTAAGCACTTTCATTCTTTAGAAGTTTACTGTATCGTAAGCTATATCTAACCAAGTAATGCTACATGTCTATGATAATTTAAGATAGGTATTTTGAAATATGTTCTCATAATTATAACCTTCACCAAATTTGCAAGTAATTGTGATAACTTTTAATTCGTTTATTCACTTTCTTAGAGAAAATCTACTAAATAAATCATATTTTCATAGAAATGGGTAACAACGAGAAAGATTTTTACCGAAAAAAATAGGGTCAAATTCATGCGTTACTGACAGTAACAGGTTACCGACAGTAACAGGTTACTGACAGTAACAGGTTACTGACAGAAACAAGTTACTCAGAAAAGTAGCTGAAATGGTGAAAGTTTCAAGGAGTACTGTTGATAGGATGGCATTAATTATTAACGATGAAGAAAATAATTCCAACTTCACCCCAAAAGCCAGCTGGTAAAAGTGGTAGGAAAAGAATAACTAAAAGAGCAGACCGACTTATTGAAAAAAAAGATACTTACCAATAGAAGACTGCTAATGGAGCAACATAAACAGTTGCATCAAGAGAATATTCATGCTTCAGTGAGAACCCTGAGAAGACGCTCACGTGACTTAGGACTAAAAACTTGTCGCCCACCTAAAAAAAATCCAAGTTGACTCCTAAAGCGATTAAAAAAACAAAAACAAACAAAAACGTACTGTACCTTCACTGCAGATGACTGAGAATGTTTAAGTCAAAGGATGATATTCACGGATTTTTTTATTTTAAAAACATGTTTGTTTATGAGTGATATGAATATTCGACAAAAAATTGTTGTGGTAGGTTTCAACATTTTTCACACCTACAAATATCTGTCTTTGCAGGTTTGTTTCAGTGATGATTCGGTGTTTCAAGTGATGTGTGACGAATCTCAGTTTGCAAGAAGACGTGTCACTGAGGAATTACATTCTGAATGTGTCGTGAGCGATGTTAAACATCGAACATCTGTGATGATCTGGTCCGTAATTAGTTTTTTAAATTAGAGGTAGGCCACAGCATCAATATAGAAGAGTTTTAGAAACTAGATTCATTCCTCAAGGTGAAGAATCATTCCATTTTATGCAGGATGGAGCACTATACCACACAGTAAAATCTGCTAAAGCATTTCTGGATTCATGAAATATTCCTCTTCTCGATTGGCCAGGTAATTCACCTGATTTGAATCCAATGCGGAATTTATGGGAAATGGATAAAACAAAAATGAAATCGACTATCTCAATCAAAACACAGTTGAGAGAAAGGCTAACATGGGTATGGAACCAAGATGACGTGCAAACCTACTGCCGTACCTGCAAATAAAGAATTTCTCTACCATCGCTGCTCGAATTAAGATAAACTAATTATTAAATGGGTATAATATAGGCTCAGTACATTCAGGTAAACTGTTTTACCATAATTGTATCATTCACCCAACATTTTTGAAGGAAAGTCAATGTAATATGCTTAAAATAGACAAATATTCGATATTTCTAGATGATTAATAAATCGGCCAGCCTCTGTAACACACACACACACACACACACACACACACACACACACAAACCGAATAAGGCAAGCGAAAATTTGTGTATGCAATAATTTCCCAAAAATCATTTTGAACCTAACGAAAAAATATATTTCATTGTGTTTGTTTATTATTAAGTTATTGTAAACTTATCTAAAATATATTTTGATGGATTAGGCTAAATTAAATTGCTCTTGTTATAATAAGGTTAGGTAAGTTTTCTAAGGTTCTTTTGGTACAAAATTATTAATTTTTATATTTACATAAATGAAATAAATATATCTTTAAACGTATAAAAGAAAATTTTAGAAAGGACTTAATTTTAAATAAGTTCTTGCTAATTAACCAATTTGACCTATTCGGCAAATTATATATATATAACTTAGTTTTTAAAGTTCCCCAACGTTTTAGCTTATATGGCCTTACTTGGCAGATCGTTCTTCTCATCGACAACTCTGTTTGAAAACCACTACTTTCCTATGTCCTTTCTAAATCTAAATTCATCTAATTTAAATCCGTTATTTCAAGTTCTTTCTTGATTCAATATCCTCTTTATTTATATCGCCTTTAATTATGCATGTCTTCCATTTACATACCTCAATATCTTCCATCATTCGACGTCTCTCAAGAGAGCCAAGGTTCAAGTCTCGCAATCTATCCTCATAAGTAATTACTTATACAGATTGATTTATTTATTTATGCAGGGTTTCAATTTTATTCACGATAATATGAACCCAGAGATATACATGAAAAAATCTCACCATGTTGTCATCCGCTTTCAGCTTTCATTTCAAGTTTTCCCTACATGTGTTTTTCACCCACCAGGGGCTAACCACCAAGAGAGTCAGTTTTAAAGCATACAATTAGAGAGCCGCAATCTGCATACGAGACCCAGGAAACAAGCAATTTCCAGGTAACGGAGTGCGTTACCCCGCCAAGATATGCAACACAACACAATAAAACATTAGCATAACGGTTACTAGCTGTTGTTATTATTGAGAATTTATGTTCCGAGTTGATTCTTCCATTGGTGACTTTGGTGCTGCTTATCGTCGCTTTAATCACAGATGATTTACAGTCTATTCTGCTCTGGTTTACACTATTTTATACAGAGATAACTCAGCATGGGGGAACAATTGGCTGGAATGCTCGTATAAATTTTTAAGAACCCGTGAATCATAAAGTTTACGCTGGTTAAGGTCTAGGAAGTGTAGCATAAAGGTCGCTATTACATGACCTTGCAAGATGTGTATGTATATATCCATTTTTTTCCACGAAGCAATACAGACCAACTCAAGTGTATATAAGTACTTCTACCTACAAGCTTAAACGTGCGCGAGCAAACAGGGCAAACACAGGCAGAGTTTCTATGCAATGTAATATAACAGGCAGGGATAGCAGGGTAGTTACTGAAGTGCATACAGGAGAACTTAAGAATGGAGGAACACTGCAATAGGCCTGCTGGTCCAAACTAGACAGGTCCTTTTCTCTCAACCAACCATTCCCACACCAAAAAGCTTCACAAGAATAGAAGGCAGAAGTTATCGAAATGCTCACAGGTGACGAGTGGAGGCTCCTTCAAGAAATCCATGCCTTGACCCCTGATATTCCTGATACTCTTAAATGTTTTGTCAGAGGAAATTAAATACTATATATCACTGTTTATGGATGATGTGAAATTAACGAGAAAAATGACAGGAAATGAGAGGAAGAGACCCCACGAAGACATGAATAGGCTGGAAATTTTGATCAAAATTGGCCGCTTCATTTCATCCCTAATAAGTTTCGAAAATAGGAGAGGGAAGAAAAAGTTCTAAGACACTACAAACCGCAAAGAGAGACTGAAGGCAACGTGCAAGGAGAAAGATCTGGGAGACAGAATTGCAGGAAGCATGACACTAGCAAAACAAGTTAACCAGAGAATTGCTTTCAGAAACCTGAACAAAGATTCATTTAGGACATTATTTACTATATGTTAGACCGACTTCATCAAGCATCTGAAGACCTTGAAACAGTTCAAAGGTACGCAAAGAGACTGGTACCGAAAATGAGGGAATGAACTATGTACAGTAGTATGTAATGTATGTAACGGAAAGGGGACGGGGGAGGAGATATCAGTTCTGTTTCTTCTTCCTCCTATTTGCTTCTAAACAGAATGAAACCTGATTTGGGTACTTTAAGGTCAAGCTTTGTAACAACAAATCTTAATTTTAATGGTAGGTTTGAAATTTTATAATACTCATTGTTACGAACACAGTTAATGAATGGCCTGTGAGACCTGGTCGTAATGGGAATTGGAGCAAACAAACTCAGCAGTAGAATAAAATGTATATTTTGCCTTCACCCACTATATATAGATATGTACAATATGTACAGATAGAATAATAAGTGTACACCATGGTGATAGATGGCAAAGCAAAAGCCATACTCAACCAGCAGGTAGGCAAGTCTGCCAGTGCTTATCGCAAGTGAACCACATTGCTTCAGCTTTGGCAGGATTGCCTGATCAATGAACCAAGGTACTGATTTAATGACGGGTACCCTATTGATCGTTAAACCTTTAGCACCCAGTTCGCTGGTTGGGAGGCAGCCTATATGGGAGTGTGACATATGCTGAATATATTGTAACATACTCTTCGCATACCACACTCACGGTCAGCTGCATACTTGCTTAATTACTTTCGGATTTGTTTCTAACCCCTACATGTTGAAATAAAATAATTTACTGCGGTCAAATAACCATGAAAATAATTACATTTAGCTGTCCGAATAATGCGATGCATGGTAACACCATTAAAAGAGAGAAGAACCAATAAAGAGAACATCAAATAATATCAAATAATCTGAATTTCGAGGTACGAGGAGAGGGAAACAGGTCAAAGACGGCTGATGAAGACGGAGACGAGCCATGGCAAAAATAAAAAAATAATTCCTAAGGCAGTTAAATGGAACGAACTAGATAAACAGATGCTGGAAGTTAGGAATCCATGAAGCTACACACAAATCTTATCTCATCCTCTGTGTCCAAGTTGGTATAGCTATTCTCTGGAAAATGACTATCATTTGCAGTCCACGGTGTTCCATACGCAATTTTTTTTTTTACTAGCACGGTATTATGAGATTTCCATTTCTCGAAAAAAGTGAAAAACAAACGAGTTGATGTTGTATTCATGAGGCCAATGTAGTGTAGGAAATTATGTACTTAATTAGTGGACATTAGGGGCTCCCTACTCAAAATTACTTTTGACATTGAGACAGCAGTTCAGTCGTTAGTATTCTTTGCAATACACACACACACACACACACACACACACACACACACACATATACATACATACACATACACACGCACAAGTTTTACTTATTCGGATAGGTAAAACTTGCTATATTGGCTTAAATAGCAACGCTCTACTTGCCGAATAAGGCAAACGAAAATTTGTGTATGCAATAATTTCGCAAAGGTCATTCTGAACCTAACTAAAAAAATATGTTTGTGTTTGATTATTAAATTATTTTAAACTTATCTAAAATATATTTAGTTGGATTAGGCTAAATTAAATTGCGCTTGTTATAATAAGGTTAGGTAAGTTATTAATTTTTACGTTAACATAAATGAAAAAAAAACATATCTTTAAACATATAAGATAAAATTTTAGAAAGGACGAGTTCTTGATAACTGACCAGTTTTACCTATTCGGCATATATATATATATATATATATATATATATATATATATATATATATATATATATATATATATATATATATATATTTATATTATTTCAGAGTGAGGAATCGTGTGAAGTTAAACCGTCAGAAGAATAGAAAATTAATAACTTTGCAAATTATCCTTCAGATATTTCTACGAATCCATTAAGGCATCCGTGCGATAGCGAGTTGGACACCATCTTCGTACACTTGATCCACAGTGCAATGGTTTCGGAGGCAGATTTGAGCCAATCTGTGTACCTCCAGCTCTCACTTGTTCAGCGGGGTTAAGAGTGAAGACTGGCAGGGATGGTATTATGGCATGCACCAACTACGTCTTTATTGAGCTATGTTTTAATGAATATCCATATATAAGAGTGTGTTTCATCCACATTTTTAACTAATTAAGAGGAAAAAATATTGGAAATAGTTTCTCATAGTTCTAAAACAGGCGTATGGGATATTTTATATAGGAAGATTATTATAGTGTAATGGTCAGCATAACCATTCTTTCTGTCGCGGCGGCGTCGGTGGCAGCGGCACCAGCGGCACTAGCAGCAGCAGCACTAGCAGTACCAGCAACAGCAGCAGCGGCAGCAGCGGCAGCAGCGGCAGCAGCAGTACCAGCAACAGCAGCAGTACCAGCAACAGCAGCAGTACCAGCAACAGCAGCAGTACCAGCAGCAGCACCACCACAACAACAAATTTCACTTGTATAATTTCTCGAGTATTATGGTTTTCTGGAGTGCTAAGGAATTTCACTGTCAGGCTGAAAAGATAACCAGATTTTTACAAAGCTTCAAATCTATGCAATTTAACTGAAGCAGTTCCACCACTGAGCAGATTAAGATACAGTCGACCCCCGGTTTTCGTGATTTTTTCATTCCAGAATGCTGTTCAAGTGCCGTTACCAAACGAATTTATTCCCATAAGGAATAATGTAAATTAGATTAGTCCTTTTAGACCCCCAAAAATACACTTATAAAAGCACTTACAAAAATACACTTACATAATTGTTCGAGTTTGGAGCTGTACGAAAATCGGGGATCCACTGTATATTAATTTTGATCTAAATCTACAACTAATTTTAAAAATAAAACCTAATTAAATAACTATATATTATTTATCTTACTTTTCTACCACCATGGACCCCTTTCAAATTAATTTTCCCACGGACCCCCCGAAAAATAAGAACAATCTGAAGTGTTGTTCTACTGAACTACCTCAAACATTCAACGCTGAAGTTAATTATTTAAAGGAAGATTTCAAGGTACATACAAGAGTCTTGAGTGTTAAGCTAAAGCTCGTGGTCGTCTTTAAGGCATTATCATTACTATTATTATATCTGTGGAAGGAACGCTAAAGCATTGGGGGAATGGGAGGCAATCATATTTGATCCAAGGAAATGGAAGATACGTTATATTACTTTGATCAAGTGTCTCACCAGCATCAAGGTGAGGGCCCTTGAAGGTCGTTCAGTATGTTGATCTATAGCTCCTGCATCTCTTGGGAAGGTTGAGCCACAGCTCCAGGCTCTCTTTACTGCAGTTCTCTCGCCTCTGAGAATTCGGATGTCAACTTCTGTGACTCTTGCATGGATTGAAGCATAATGAACAGGGATTAGGGGTTACGAGAATATTTTCTCGGATCGTACAGAGACCCAAATGCATCTAGCTAATTTACAGTTTGTGAAGTAAGTTTAACAGCGATAATCTGGATATACTCTTCTGATCCGTCGAAGTAACTGATAAGGTATACTCACACTGAACACTAACAGGATTTGTCCACACAGTATACTTCAGTGTTCCGTGACTATGCACGCCATGACTGTGCACACTGATGTTACATGACTGTCAGTGTTACGTGACTATGTACATAAGTGATGTGCATGAACTCCAGTGATTATGTGTGTATTTACTAGTGTTTTATGTTCGTTCAGCCCAGTGTTTCACAGTTTATCTTTCAGATCTGCTCGTAAATAATGTTATGTATTACCACGACACTTTGAAGAATGCAGGTTAATATAATTTAGAGAGTACAAACTGCCATGATACATTATCAGTTATAAAACACAAAAAAAACGGAAAGCATTCTGGTATACGTAATAATTATTCTTTAACTTTAAGTATGGGCAGTTATTCACTTGTGATATTTATCAAATTCACCAAAAAGGCTGCCCGTGATCCTAAAATTATAATTCATTGTCAATGCATATTAACAATATATATTACCTACACTTCCTGAGATGCTGCCCAGCCTTCAGAAGTCCGATACTCAAGGAATATGACTCTCTCCTCAAGACCATGCTAGAGAGTGTATTGAATCTTTCCCTCGAAGATGGACAGTGGTTGCAAGCCTCACTTCCAGTCAGACTTGGGGGGCTGGGAGTACGCAAATCTTTCCAGATTGCCCTACCAGCCTTCTTATCCTCTTCCATAGCATCAAATGAGTTAATAAAACAAATTCTTCCGGACAACCTCAGTGATTCACCAGGAATACAGGACCCTTGCTACTCCAGCACCAAAACCTAGTGCAGAAGTGGCCTACAAAGAGTCAAGTTGGGATGGCCCCATCACTGAAAAGATACTTGCCAACATGCATAGGACTGTAACATCAGTCAGGAAGACTGCCCGTCTCCTAGCTGTGAGTGCATATCACTTTGGGGACTTCCTCCAAACAGTTCCCATTTCGGCAATGGGAACACGCCTCGACCCTAAGATCCTCCGTATTGCAGTGGCTCTGCGCCTTGATGCCCCAATTCACACGGAATATACGTGTATTTGCGGCGATGCGCAAGCCGACCAATATGGTCTACATGGTCTTAACTGTTCCAAAACCAAGGGTTGGCATGCAAGACACAATGAGGTCAACGACATCATAAAGAGAACCCTTGCTACAGCTGGATGCCCAGCCGAGAGAGAGCCTCGATCACTAGCAGCCAACAACGCCCACAACCCAGCAAACCGCCCCGACGGGATCACCATCTATCCTTGGAAGAATGGCAAGCTCTTAGCATGGGACTATACCTGTGTGTCGACACTGGCTGACACCTACATCCATCACAGTGTTGGGCGACAGGGAGGAGCTGCTGACCACAGAGAGGAGTACAAGATCGGCAAGTACAGAGACATAAGCCAACAGAATCAATTTGTCCCAGTGGGATCAGAGACCTTGGGATCATGGGGAAAAAATGCAACACGTTTCCTTAAAAAACTGGGTTCCAGACTCATCGACACCACCAGGGACTCAAGGGCAGCCACTTTCATGTTCCAGCGCCTCAGCATGGCCATCCAGAGGGGAAATGTATGCTGCATACTGGGCTCGCGTCCGGCTTTGGAGGAGCTGGAGAAGATTCATAATCTTTGATATATTGTACCAATGTATTCACGTTCATGTTTGTGTTTTCTGTCAATGTATTCTGTCTATTAATAAAGCACCTATATAATATATATAGGGGTGGTAGGAGGAGAAAATATTCAAACAGCTCCGGGGACACCCCTATATATATTATATAGGTGCTATATATATATATATATATATATATATATATATATAATATATATATATATATATATATATATATATATATATATATATATATATATATATATATATATTTTATTAACACATCGGCCGATTCCCACCAAGGCAGAGTGGCCCGAAAAAGAAAAACTTTCATCATCATTCACTCTATCACTGTCTTGCCAGAGGGGTGCTTTACACTACAGTTATAAAACTGCAACAATAGCACCTCTCCTTCAGAGTGCAGACACTGTACTTCCCATCTCCAGGACTCAAGTCCGGCCTGCCGGTTTCCCTAAATCCCTTCATAAATATTACTTTGCTCACACTCCAACAGCACGTCAAGTATTAAAAACCATTTGTCTCCATTCACTTCTATCAAATACGCTCACACAAGCTTGCTGGAAGTCCAAGCCCCTCGTTCACAAAACCTCCTTTATCCCCTCCCTCCCACCTGTCCTAGGCCGACCCCTACCCCACCTTCCCTCCACTACAGATTTATACACTCTCGAAGTCATTCTGTCTCGTTCCATTCTCTCTACATGTCCGAACCACCTCAACAACCCCTCCTCAGCTCTCTGGATAATAGTTTTGGTAATCCCGTACCTCCTCCTAATTTCCAAACTCCGAATTCTCTGCATTATATTCACACCACACATTGACCTCAGACATGACATCTCCACTGCCTCCAGCCTTCTCCTCGTTGCAACATTCATCACCCATGCTTCACACCCATATAAGCGTGTTGGTATAACTATACTCTCATACATTCCCCACTTTACTTCCATGGACAAAGTTCTTTGTCTCTACAGACTCCGAAATGCTCCACTACCCTTTTCCCCTCATCAATTCTATGATTCACCTCATCCTTCATAGACCCATCTGCTGACATGTCCACTCCCAAATATCTGAATACATTCACCTCCTCCATACTCTCTCCCTCCAATCTGATATCCAATCTTTCGTCACCTAATCTTTTTGTTATCCTCATCACCTTACTCTTTCCTATATTCACTTTCAATTTCCTTCTTTTACATACCCTACCAAATTCATCCACCAACCTCTGCAACTTCCTTTCAGAATCTCCCAAAAGCACAGTGTCATTAGCAAAAAGCAACTGTGACAACTCCCACTTTGTATTTGATTCTTTATCTTTTAACCCCACACCTCTTGCCAAGACCCTCGCATTCACTTCTCTTACAACCCCATCTATAAATATATTGAACAACCACAGTGACCTCACACATCCTTGTCTAAGGCCCACTTTTACTGGGAAATAGTCCCCCTCCCTCCTACACACTCTAACCTGAGCCTCACTATCCTCATAAAATCTCTTCACTGCTTTCAGTAACCTACCTCTTATTCCATACACCTGCAACATCTGCCACATTGCTCCCCTATCCACCCTATCATACGCCTTTTCCAAATCCATAAATGCCACAAAAACCTCTTTACCCTTATACCAAATACTGTTCACCTATATGTTTCACTGTAAACACTTGGTCTACACACCCCCTACCTTTCCTAAAGCCCCCTTGTTCATCTGCTATCCTGCTTTCTGTTTTACTCTTAATTCTTTCAATAATAACTCTACCATACACTTTACCAGGTACACTCAACAGACTTATTCCCCTATAATTTTTGCACTCTCTTTTGTCCCCTTTGCCTTTATACAAAGGAACTATACACGCTCTCTGCCAATCCCTAGGTACCTTACCCTCTTCCATACATTTATTAAATAATAGCACCAACCACTCCAAAACTATATCCCCACCTGCTTTTAACATTTCTATCTTTATCCCATCAATCCCAGCTGCCTTACCCCCTTTCATTCTACCCACTGCCTCACGAACTTCCCTCACACTCACAACTGGCTCTTCCACACTCCTACAAGATGTTATTCCTCCTTGCCCTATACACGAAATCACAGCTTCCCTGTCTTCATTAACATTTAACAACTCCTCAAAATATTCCCTCCATCTTCCCGATACCTCAAACTCTCCATTTAATAACTCTCCTCTCCTATTTTTAACTGTCAAATCCATTTGTTCCCTAGGTTTCCTCAACTTATTAATCTCACTCCAAAACTTTTTCTTATTTTCAACAAAATTTGTTGATAACATCTCACCCACTCTCTCATTTGCTCTCTTTTTACATTGCTTCACCACTCTCTTAACCTCTCTTTTTCTCTCCATATACTCTTCCCTCCTTGCATCATTTCTACTTTGTAAAAACCTCTCATATGCTAACTTTTTTTCCCTTACTACTCTCTTTACATCATCATTCCACCAATGGCTCTTCTTCCCTCCCGCACCCACTTTCCTGTAACCACAAACTTCTGCTGAACACTAACACTACATTTTTAAATCTACCCCATACATCTTCGACCCAATTGCCTACACTCTCACTAGCCCATCTGTCCTCCAACTGCCTCCTCTTTTAGTTTATAAACCTTCACCTCTCTCTTACTTACTGCTTCTATTTACTTGTATCCCATCTACCTTTTACTCCCACTGTAGCTATAACTAAAAAGTGATCTGATATATCTGTGGCCCCTCTATAAACATGTACATCCTGAAGTTTACTCAACAATCTTTTATCTACTAATACGTAGTCCAACAAACTACTGTCATTACGCCCTACATCATATCTTGTATACGTATTTATCCTCTTTTTCTTAAAATATGTATTACCTATAACTAAACCCCTTTCTATACAAAGTTCAATCAAAGGGCTCCCATTATCATTTAAACCTGCACCCCAAAGTTACCTACCACACCCTCTCTATATGTTTCTCCTACTTTAGAATTTAGGTCCCCTACCACAATTACTCTCTCACGGTTCAAAAGTGCCTATACATTCGCTTAACATGTCTCAAAATCTCTCTCCTCTACACTCCTCTCTTCTCCAGGTGCATATATATATATATATATATATATATATATATATATATATGACGGCACCCTAGCTGGCACTACACAATCTCTCCTGGGAGACATCAGGAAAATTAAAGATATGGTAGGTAGCCTGGGCCTATCTTTAAACCCCACCAAATGTGAGATAGTTTCCACCAATCCACAGATGATCCAGGACATTAGGGCTGTTTTACCAGGGGCACGAGCCATCGATCCAGCCAACAGCACTCTCCTTGGTGCTCCCCTTGGGCCCAATGCCATCGATCTGGTCCTGGAAAAAAAAATCTCCGACCTCAGGACGATGGAAGGTAGGATGAAAGACATCGATACACATGATGCCTTCTACCTACTCACCAGGTGCCTGTCAATCCCAAAACTTACATACTTCCTGAGATGTTCCCCAGCCTTCAACAGCCCGAAACTCGAGGAATACGACTCTCTCCTCAAGACCATGCTAGAGAGTGTATTGAATCTTTCCCTCGAAGATGGACAGTGGTTGCAAGCCTCACTTCCAGTCAGACTTGGGGGCTGGGAGTACGCAAATCCTCCCAGATTGCCCTACCAGCCTTCTTATCCTCTTCCATAGCATCAAATGAGCTAATAAAACAAATTCTTCCATACAACCTCAGTGATTCAGCAGGAATACAGGACCCTAGCTACACCAGTGCCATCACTGAATGGAGACTCTGCTGCTCCAACACCAAAACCTAGTGAAGAACTGGCCTACAAACAGTCAAGCTGGGACAGCCCCATTGTTGAAAAGATACTTGCCAATATGCTCAGGGCCGTAACATCAGACAGGGAGACTGCCCGTCTCCTAGCCGTGAGTGCACGTCACTCTGGGGACTTCCTACAAACAGTTCCCATTTCGGCCATGGGAACACGCCTGGACCCTAAGACCCTTCGTATTGCAGTGGCTCTGCGCCTTGCTGCCCCCATTCACACGGAATATACGTGTATTTGCGGCAATGCGCAAGCCGACCAATATGGTCTACATGGTCTTAACTGTTCTAAAACCAAGGGTTGGCATGCAAGACACAATGAGGTCAACGACATCATAAAGAGAACCCTCGCTACAGCTGGATGCCCAGCTGAGAGAGAGCCTCGATCACTAGCAGCCAACAACGCCCACAACCCAGCAAACCGCCCCGACGGGATCACCATCTATCCTTGGAAGAATGGCAAGCTCTTAGCATGGGATTATACCTGCGTGTCGACACTGGCTGACACCTACATCCATCACAGTGTTGGGCGACAGGGAGGAGCTGCTGACCACAGAGAGGAGTACAAGATCGGCAAGTACAGGGACATAAGCCAACAGTATAAATTTGTCCCAGTGGGATCAGAGACCTTGGGAGCGTGGGGAAAAATGCAACACGTTTCCTTAAAGAGCTGGGTTCCAGACTCATCGACACCACCAGGGACCCAAGGGCAGCCACGTTCATGTTCCAGCGTCTCAGCGTGGCCATCCAGAGGGGTAACGCATGCTGCATACTCGGCTCGCGTCCGGCTTCGGAGGAGCTGGAGGAGATTCATAATCTTTGACATATTGTACCATTGTATTCATGTTCATGTTTGTGTGTTTTATAAATGTATTCTGTCTATTAATAAAGCATATATATATATATATATATATATATATATATATATATATATATATATATATATATAATAATATATCATATATTATGAGTCAACCATGATGCTTTGGATGCCTCATGAGCGAAAAGCTCATGTGTTTTCGCTCATGAGGCGGACCAAAGCATCATGGGTTCGACCCTGGCTAGTGCAGTGTATATTAATCAATACCACTCGTTCGTGGTCACAATAATATAATATACTGATGTTGAGCTAATACACCAAACAGGGAGAAGAATGAAATTAGCTTAGAGGCGTCCACACCACCGTATGTCCTTGGGTAGCGAGTACAACATTCAGTCCTACTGGATGCGCTACTCTTAAGGATTTTGTGTTGTTCAGTGCACTAGAGCGTCATGTGTTTTCGCTCATCATGAGGCGGGCCAAAGCATCATGGGTTCGACCCTGGCTAGTGCAGTGTAGTTATTGATCAATACCACTCGTTCTTGGTCACAATAATTTATTATATATATATATATATATATATATATATATATATATATATATATATATATATATATATATATATATATATATATCGTGCCGAATAGGTAAAACTTGCAATTTTGGCTTAAATAGCAACGCACTTCTTGCCGAATAAGGCAAGCGAAAATTTGAGCATGCAATAATTTCGCAAAAATCGTTCTTAACCTAACGAAAGAAATATATTTCTTTTTGTTTGTTTATTATTAAATTATTATAAAGTTATGTAAAATACGTTTAGTTGGATTAGGCTAAATTAAAGTGCGCTTGTTATAATAAGATTTGATAAGTTTTCCAAGGTTCTTTTGGTACAAAATAATTAATTTTTACATTAACATAATTTAAAAAAAATATATCTTTAAATGTAAAAGAGAAAATTTCAGAAAGAACTTAATTTTAAATGAGTTCTTGCTAATTGACCAGTTTTACCCATTCGGCACGACATGTATTTATCACTAAGTACATTTTTTTTTCATTCACTTAGCAGGTAAGCATTAAGGCTGACAGCACAATCTTCTGTGTGTACATTAAGATTGTGTCAGCGGCGTCCTTTGTGGATTTTATTTTACTCCACTTGTTTGTGTTCATATTAACCTTGAGAGTGTTCATATTAACCTTGAGAGTGTTCATATTAAATAACACCCTTGTCGGTAATGTGTAACATTAATGTAAAATTAACGTAACAACCTTATATCATGCTTTTGTTATGAACAATTCTATACACACTTGTCTTTCCATTTCTTTAATATATATATATATATATATATATATATATATATATATATATATATATATATATATATATATATATACAGTGCTAGTCACGGCATTATGCCGCTCCTTCCCCACACACGTACCAAAACACAAACACATACCATGAAAGGTTATAATATATTTGCACACTTACTGAGGTTTTAATACTTGGTGCTGCGTCCTTTACGCTTAAGCACGTCTCTCAGCCGAGTAGGAAGACTCACACAAATTCTTGAGGGTTTGGGGAGGTATATTATTCCATGCCTCATGTAGAGCAGCCTCCAGCCGCGGGATTGAACTGATATCCTTGCCCAGTAAACTTCGTTTCACTATTGACTAGAGGTTCTCAATAGGGTTTAGGTCTGGGGAATTGTCTGGCCAGTCATTAAAGAATCTCACTTCACAGTCATTAAGCCACTGAACTACAGATTTGGCGGTATGACACGGTGCAGCGTCCTGCATAAAAACCGTAGCCCCATAATTGTCAAACACCTCACGTAAATTGTCACACAATAACTCCAGTTAATTATACTGGTTCATATACTGGTTTCTGGGAAGCATAATGAGTTCACCAACACTCTGAGCACTGAAACACCCCCAAACCATGAGCGAGTCTGGGTGTTTGGTGGTCCCACAGGTGTAGCGTGGGTCTAGCGGGTCACTACCTATGTGCAGGTACACATGTCCCCCACGGTTTCAGGTGACGGTGAAGGTTGCTTCATCATTCCAAAGTACTTCAGAACACTGTTGAGGAGTCCATTGAAGATATTTCTTTGTATAATCCAGCCTACGTTTCTTTTGTGGCTTGGAGAGGATCGGTTTCTTAACCTGGCGGTAACTACTGTATCCCAGTTCTGACACACATCTGTTAACAGTTCTTACAGACACCTCTGAGAGAAGATGTGGGATCTTTTCTTTCAATTCTCTAGCAGTTATATTAGGTGTACTCTCTAACTGCTTCTTTAACACAGTTAAGGTACGGACAGATGTCTTCTTCAAGGGGCCAGGCCGAGGTTTGGCAGACGGTAACTTAACACCGCCACCAGCCTTGAAACGCTGCACCCAATTCCTCACTGAACGCTCACACACACCAATATTTTCCAGTATTTCTTTCGTCTGGTGCCCAGCTTTGTGAAGCCCTATGATTTGAGCTATAGTTTCAGGTGTTAAAGACTTCCTTTTACCCATAATCAAACATGTATAGCCCCAAAACCAAAGGGAACACCGGACAAAAGATGGGGCTAGTCGTAGTGTTGTTATTGATTAAATACCACTCGTTCATGGTTACAATACTATAATATAATTATATATATATATATATATATATATATATATATATATATATATATATATATATATATATATATATATATATATATATATATATATATATATATATATATATATATAATGTCGTGCCTAATAGGTAAAACTGGTCAATTAGCAATAACTCATTTAAAATTAAGTCCTTTCTAAAATTTTCTCTTATACGTTTAAATATATATATTTTTTAATTTATGTTAATGTAAAAATTTATAATTTTGGACCAAGACGAACTTTGAAAACTTACCTAACCTTATTATAACAAGCTCAATTTAATTTAGCCTAACCCAACTAAATATATTTTAGATACGTTTACAATAATTTAATAGTAAACAAACACAAAGAAATATATTTTTTCGTTAGGTTCAGAATGATTTTTGCGAAATTATTACATACACAAATTTTCGCTTGTCTTATATGGCAAGAAAAGCGTTGCTATTTAAGCGAAAATCGCAAGTTTTACCTAATCGGCACGACATATATATATATATATATATATATATATATATATATATATATATAAACATTTAAATGTATATATATGTATATATATAAACATTTAAACACCAGCCGTTTCCCACCGAGGCAGGGTGGTCCAAAAGAGAAGAAACACTTTCACCATCAATCACTCCATCACTGTCTTGCGAGAGGGGCGCCGATACTGCTGTTCAAAACTGCAAATACCCACACCCCTCCTTCAGTGTGCAGGTACTGTACTTCCCACCTCCGGGACTCAAGTCCAGCTAACCAGTTTCCCCTGAATCCCTTCACAACTGCATTAGAGGCTCATTCAGTTGTATATAATACTAAGGAAAATATAATACAGCTACATTTAGCCAAGAAGAGTCCATTGCCTCCTTCAATAAAAAAAATAATTATCACAAATTTTCAACTGGCAGTATTCGCTTACAGCAAAAAATTATTATTCACTCAGCGTAATTATGTGGACTGCAAGAAGAAATATAAAATATTCTGCAGGGAAAGCGAAAGACGTTCTCTTGAGAGCTGTACTTACTTCACTTCGAATAACAGGAATTGCTACGAGGTTTGTAGTTCTCTAAAATTTCACATGGTAATGCCAGGGAAATTTATAATGCTGGCATCATTACCTGCTTCCCGTCCCAAGATGTGTTCTGCTATGAGATCATCCATCTCCTCACATCTGTCATAGATAGTAAGTAGTCGACGACCATCCACGCCACACAAGGTCGACAAGTGGCTTTCTCAGTCTGGTACAGAGATGAGATGAATGGTTTAAGATGAGGAGTTTGAGGTAATCAGTCCATCAGTCTTGATAAAAGTAAAGCATATGCGTGGAGAAGCACCATATGCTGCAAACAGTCGTAGGCGGCGTCACCATGGAAATGTCCACAGGGGTAAGTAGGTCATGCTTATAGGTTAGGCAAGCGTAGAATTTCCTGTATCAAGATCCCAGGATGTTTGTGTGTTTGACAGGAATTATAGATAGTAAATGGTTCGGAGGACCATTTACCTATAATTCCCGTTTTCTGTGTGTTCCAAAATTCTGTCATTCTCTTACCCTTCATATTCATCACAATTATACAATGGAACTAATTATTCTCTCTACCAATCTTTAGGTACCCCGTTTTCCATTTACATATTAAACATACATTCTAGTATTTTTTTCTACCTGCTTTCATCATTCTTTATCTCACCAATCCCGCTGCTCCTCTTTCTTTCAACTCGTTTATTTCCTCTACATTTACTTCACGCCTTTTCCTAACAAATCCTGTTCCTGCCAGCTCCGTCTGCCTAAAATCTTCGTTATATCTACATGAAAATCTCTCAGAATATCCTTTCTTTATCACCGATACATCCTAATTATCCAGCATCTCACGGACGGCAAATCGGTTTCCTCCTTAAATGATAAAAATAATAAATTTTGGCACTTTGACAACAATGTTGTTTGCAGAACGACCTTTATCGTAGGAGGTTCCCTTCTCTACGTTATTTTAACCTAGGTTAACTTAACCAAAATTAACCAAATCTACCATTCATAAACATAATACTGTATAATTTGAGGGGGAGTAGTTTTCTCTATATCAGAGTGTTCAGGAAAGCACGGGGAAGCTTCCTAACACACACAAAAAAAACATTGTTTCTGGCGAAACCCTCTCGTAATACAGTCGATATTTCAGCGATGCCTCGGGACGATAAGTTAAAGTGAAATTACACTTAATAACGATGAACGTCGCAAAACACTGATCTCTAGCTTAAGGTACAAAATTTTTGTGTTTCTTGAGACTACATTGATTATAGACCCTTGTAATTAGCACGTAGCAGTCACAAAAAAGTCTGGAGTTGCCTATTATGTTGATTTAAAAAGGTCTGAAGTATAATCACATTAGTATTAAATAGACACTCCTTCAAACAACTTCCTTAAAATTCTTTTCTGATTTGTCGATATAAAAAATGAATCCCATAAGCACATGTTAGGAATGAAAACATCATCTAAATATAGCTTACAAAGCACACACGCATAGATGCAAAAACTATAACGATTAAGCACCTGCGCAGAAAATACACAGTGATACGGAACTTACTTAGGGACAAGGCAGAAATAACACACATTTCGAAGACCATTAGCCAGAACACCCTCTTTACTCAAGCCATTACCTCTGAAAATATCACCATTTTAATATTCGTTACAGTTAGAGGAGTGGCTATTTCCCTATTAGTCACACTGACCTTCCCTGTCAATTCCGCCTCGCGGTGACCGAGAGGGTATTTGCATGGGTATGCTCTCCACTCTGCCCACCGCTAACACCCCTTGCCCCTCCGTCTCACCTGGGAATTATGTCATTTTTCCCCGTCATTGGCAAGGTTGTCACAGCTCGCCCGCTAGCCAGTAACCACCACCACTACGTGACGAATCGAACACACTACTTCTGTTATTTTCCGAGTCAGTAACCGGTGAGTAGGTGCTAGTGGTGGGGTTATTAGGTGACTGGGGAGGTGGTGAGGGGATTAGTTGATGGGATGATGAGGTAGTGGTGTGACTGTGGGATGATACGGGGATTCGACGGTGAGGAATACAGAGGAACTATGATAGAGTTATGGGGGACAGTGTCGTAATGAGGTATAGGAGGGGGGGTAGGGCAATGGTAGGGTATTGGCGTAATATGGTGATTTAAGGTAATGGGATCGTGTAATACGGTGTTAGAATGATGATGGATGGTGTGATAAAGTGAAGGGAGATGGTGTAATACGCTAATACGGTGATAGGATGATGATGGATAAGCTGAAGGAAGATGGTGTAATGCGGTGATGAGGGTGATAGTGAAGGTGTTGTACGGTGATGGGAGGGTGAAATGAAGATGATTTTACATGTTGATAGTGTAACAGGAGACAGGTTAATGGAAGTTGTATAAGGTGAACAAGAGGATATGCAGCTTTTATGAGATAAATTAACCAATAACATTAAAAGTCAATAATGTATAAGAGAGAAACGTCAGTAATAGAAAGAGAACAGACATTTTTTTTAAACAGAGAGATAAAAAAAAAGAATATGATAAAGGGTTATATTCAATAAGGTGATAAATAATGACAGTGTGATGGACAGGTGGAATGATGGGGCGTTACAATGATGAACAGGCGGAAGAGGATTGAAGGATTGGTATAATAAAGCTATGGGATATACTAACACTGTGGTGGATAGTAAAGTGATTGGGAATGGTGGTGTTATTGTGGTAGAGTAATGGGAGATGTGATTATTGTGGTAGAGTAATGGGAGATGTGATTATTGTGGTAGAGTAATGGGAGATGTGATTATTGTGGTAGAGTAATGGGAGATGTGATTATTGTGTACCAGTGATGGTAGGTGGTGTTATTACCGTGGTAGTGATGGTAGGTGGTGTTATTACCGTGGTAGTGATGGTAGGTGGTGTTATTACCGTGGTAGTGATGGTAGGTGGTGTTATTACCGTGGTAAAGGTATACGCTGTTGTTATTTCTCTAAAATTATGGAAGATAATGTTATTCATGTGTAAAAGTAATGGTATACTGTGAATACTATGGTAGTGATGGCATACTATATGAAAGGACTTAATTTTAAACGAGTTCTTGATAATTGACCAATTTTACCTATTCGGCACAACACACACACACACACACACACACACACACACACACACACACAGTCTCGAGATGTAAACTTTAACCTCAGTAATTTTATCTGTAAACAACACGAGATGTGTTGTAAACTTGGTACTGAGAGCAATACACGAACAACACACGAGCAACACACGAGCTCCTTATGAAGCTCCATTACTTGCTGCTGCTGCTTCTTCAAGAATGAATCACCATAAAATTTAAAATTATCCTCCCAGGGGCCGAAAATAATCAACATCTTAAAGTGTAAACAAGAGTAAATAGACATTATGAATTTCACATCCACGAGTCTACACGAGAGGTTTCCCAGGAGCCATTAAAAGGTAAGTGGATCTCACTTGTTGTACTCAGTGTGGCATCCAGGCGTGTTCCACCTGGAAACTCTCTCCTTAAAACCCACAGATTCTCTTCCTTATCCTCGGCGGCCATGTTGAAAATCCACGACATAACATTTATGTCAAAGGGAGAAAAACACGTTTATCAATCATTATTACACACCTGAGCTAAACAATTTAACTTAAGGAAATGACAAGTCAAAGTTTTCCTTGACATTTTGGTGATACAAAGCCCGACATTGGCCTCCCGAACTTAGTGGAAAGTAAAGAAAAGTGCAATTCACTGTGTTTCGCACATTTTTATGATTTATTGAACACACGCTGCATCATAAATGTCAAGCATGGCTATCAACATTATATATTAATGTTCTTTCTGAATACATAAATTAGTAAAAGAAATTAATTGAGAACTGCCTCCGGTGTGTGCCCGCGCCCACGCGCGTTCGTGTGAGTGAACGCGCGCGCGCGTACTCACCCTCGCCTAATTGTACTCGCCTAACTGTGGCTGAAGGGGTCGTGTCTCAACTTCTGGCCCCCCAACTCTCGGTTGACTTCTACTGAGTTCTCTCTCTCCTTGCTGCGTAGGCCTTATCATACCTTTTCTTAAAACTATGTATGGAACTTACTTTCTGCCACTTCACTGTTTAGGTCATTCCTATTCCTAACCGCTCCAGGGCCAAGTATTTCCAACATCTAAGTGACTCGTCTGCGTTTTTTTTTAACTTTCAGCTGTGACCTCGTGTATCTGAAACCAGCCTCTCAGACACGCCCTGTTCAGTATTTTGTACATCGTAATCAAATCACCTCTGTTCCATATGTCTAATGTTGGTAGGTGTAGCTCCTCTAGCCTCTCCTCACAGCTTTTCCCCCCTTAACTCTGGGACTAGTCTCGTTGTTAACCTTTGCACTTTTTCCAGCATCATTACATGCTCTTATCAGATGTGGTTTTGAAACTGGCACTGCATATTCCAAGACGGGCCTGACACATGCCATGTATAAGGTCATGGCATGTGATTTTTGCAGCAAGGTTTCCTTGCTGAAAAAGAATCACCCTGAAAATTTCCAGTCTTGCATTTGTTGCAGCGGTACTTTGGTTTTAAAGTGTGCCTCAGGAGAAATGCTTGGAGGTATGCTCACCCCGAGGTCCTTTTCGTTGAGGAAGGTTTGCAGTCTTTGTTCCCCAAGTCTGCGCGCGCGTGCGCGCGTGCGTGCGTGTGTGTATACCTTTTTTTTTTAAATATTTATCATCCACCTAGATCCTCTTATCTGAACCCGGCATTCAGTTGATAGGGAACCCTGAGTGCGTTCATGAACTTTTAATGAGGTGTCCGGGACCGACGTACGTAGCATGTGATCCTTTGTATCGGCTCACTCAGTAATAGAGTATTTGGGCAGCCCCATATGGGCTGTATTCCATGACTATTTACAGATTTTTAATCACAGTGAGAGAAAAAATTCACGAATTTATTACATTATTTCTTATATTTAATGATTTAGCGAAAGTGTGACTGATATCACGGAAGAATTTTTTCCCACCTCAAGAATCCACGAAGGAAAGGAGATTGCCAAAGAGAGAAAAAGTCTCACGGCTTCGTGATTGGCAATTAATTAGGGCAAAAACGAGAGGATTGTCAGCCTATTGTCTAAAGGTAATAGAAACCGGCAAGCAATTAGTCTAATACGTTGTAATTATGGGCGACATTGTCCTCTCCGTCAGGCCACGGTCAATGAAGACGAACGATGGTAATCTGTTACACACGCGAAGTTCACTCTTACCTACTAGTTCCCACTCTCTATAAGAGCTGCCAATTGAGTACTTGTCAATCGCATTCAAGTTATATCCTCTGAATAAATGACCCTATTTCTTCTTCTCCTGAATATTAAAAATATTATTATTTCTTATTATAACATAAACTAGGATACCGGAACCCAATCGAAAGTAACCTATTCTAGACTAACGTAACCTAACCTAGACTAACGTAACCTAACTTTGACCAACGTAACCTATCCTAAACTAACGTAACCTAACCTAGACTAACGTAACCTAACCTAGACTAACGTAACCTATCCTTGACTAACGTAACCTATCCTAGACTAACGTAACCTATCCTAGACTAACGTAGCCTATCCTAGACTAACGTAACCTATCCTTGACTAACGTAACCTATCCTTGACTAACGTAACCTATCCTAGACTAATGTAACCTATCCTAGACTAACGTAACTAAAATAGGGGTAAATGTATTTTTCTAGCTGGAGGAAATATTTAGGAACTGATACTCATAATCCTGTAAAGAAAGCGAATGGTGCAAAATTAGGATAAATTTGATGTAACGTAGCTTAATCCTGTCTAAGTTATGCAAGATCAGCCTAGTTCTAATCAACATTAGCATCAAAAAAATTAATCTTGTAACGCTTCCACTGATTTCAGTAATGATATAGCTCAATTTAACCCAGGATAGTATAAAAAAAAAATTGTTTGGATAACTGAGGTCGGCATGTATTGAAAATAAGGTACGACACCCTTCAAGTGAAGTTCCTTGGTGCGTTTGAGGGGCTCTTGTTCCATGGAGTTAGTTATTCTTCCCCCTTCCTTGAATCGAATGTGATTACCTCCCATTCCCAAGGCGCTGTATGACCCCTACGGGTCTCAGCTCCTCTATGATAATTACGACATGTACATTTGTTGCAATGTTCAGGAAGACGCACAAACTCAGTTGCATATTTTTATGGACGACCGTGGTAAATAATGGACGACCGTGGTAAATAATGGACGACCGTGGTAAATAATGGACGACCGTGGTAAATAATGGACGGCCGTGGTAAATAATGGACGGCCGTGGTAAATAATGGACGGCCGTGGCAAATAATGGACGGCCGTGGCAAATAATGGACGGCCGTGGCAAATAATGGAAGACCGTGGCAAATAATGGAAGACCGTGGCAAATAATGGAAGACCGTGGCAAATAATGGAAGACCGTGGCAAATAATGGAAGACCGTGGCAAATAATGGAAGACCGTGGCAAATAATGGACGACCTTGATAAATAATGGGCGACCGTGACAAATAATGGGGGTCCGTGGCAATTAATGGGCGACCGTGGCAATTAATGGACGACCGTGGCAATTAATGGACGACCGTGGCAAATAATAGGCGACCGTGGCAAAAAACGGACGACCGTGGCAACTAAGACAACTCTGCTAAGTATATACATTACCCTCAGGCTTCTCGGAAAATTGACCAGGTATCTTACGTAACGAGGGAGACCATCACACGTGGCCCGATACTGGCGTCGGGACCATCACACGTGGCCCGATACTGGCGTCGGGACCATCACACGTGGCCCGATACTGGCGTCGGGACCATCACACGTGGCCCGATACTGGCGTCGGGACCATCACACGTGGCCCTATACTGGCGTCGGGACCATCACACGTGGGCCGATACTGGCGTCGGGGCCATCACACGTGGCCCTATACTGACGTCGGGACCATCACACGTGGCCCTATACTGGCGTCGGAACCATCACACGTGGCCCGATACTGGCGTCGGGACCATCACACGTGGCCCGATACTGGCGTCGGAAGCAGCAAAGGAATTAGCATTGTCTCATTCTTCACCATATCTGGTCTTATTGTACTTTCGCTTACGCTAGCAGCGGTACGTGGGTGATCACGGGGGGAGTGGTTTGTGCCGATGGTGTCTCTCCCAGCGCCCCGGCTTTACTCTCTCTGTCGCAAACTTATAATTGAGTTACATTGTTCTGTCTGTCGCATCTGACTTTTTTGTACCACAGCGTGACGTGAAATATTCCCCTCATCCTACATTCAGTTATTTCAAGGATGTTGTATATTGTTGCGCCTTGCAATGGCAGCTGTTGTTCGTGCAGTCAAGTTTTGTGCTCAATCAATCTGAAGGTTAAACATTTCTTCATGTTTTCGTTGATTTCAAGTGTTTACGAACCACTCATGTTTAACTTTCTTTCTTTGTGGACCGTATCGAAATTAGTATCGAAAATTAGTATCGAAATTAGTTTTTTTTATACGCAGTAAGTCGCTGCACTGTGAAGTAATCCTTAGCAAGTGGCCCCTAATACATTGATGTTTTATTTACCTTTGTATATTTTAATGGATCCAGAGAATGATCGCCAGATGCCCCAGTCTCGGACCAGACTTCGGAAGATGGAAAGAGAATTTTGCAGTCAATAGAACTAATAAGAAATACACAGGAAACTTCAGTATCCACTAAATGTCGTTAGAGCTTTGTAAGATGTATCTGACATATTACTTGATTATGAAAAAGAAAACAAGAGTCAGCAGTCACGCCAGTGCAATACGTTTAACAAATACACGTTTCAAACTGGTATAAGAGTCGTACCTCCCCGATAGTTGTTAGCTGCCTTGCTAATACACCAGCTGGAAGTGACCCTGATGCTCCAGCACACTGGTGCAAGCACCACCTGGGAGTAACACCATTACAATGCTGTAAACAATGTCTTGCTACACAAGATAGTACACAGGATAATGATTAAGTGGTTTAACTCTCCGACTACAAGTTTAGAAATAATTCTATAGGGAGTTAGACAAAAGACAGTTAAGGCATATAGATAAAAAGGTAAAAAATATATATCTTGGAGCAAGGGAGCCATAATATGTAAACAAACAAATCTCAATATATAGGACTTAGAATTATTCCCGTTACTAGAAAGAGGAGGAGAGAGAGAATCTAAAAAAGTGCTGATAACCAGAGAGGAGAGAGAATGCAGAGAGAAAAATGTCTTCAAAACCCCTTTAATAAATATAGAATGGGGAAACAGAGAGAATGGAAGGTATATAAATAAGAATGTAGGAAGGAAGTGTAGGAAGAGAAAAGGTAATTGAGAGAGCAAAATGACTGTGGATTACAGGCTGCGAGATTAGAGTAGAAAATTATATAGTTGAAATACAGTAATTCAGAATATCAGATGACAAAGACCGAAAGAAATATGGAGGAAGCTGATGAACAGCCTCAGCAGAGGTTAGTAACAAGAGACAAGATTGACAGGAAATACAGTGATTTAGGAGAGAAAAAAAATAGAGAACTGATCAGAACTGACTAGACATTGACACACGCACTTGCAAACGCAGCATTATAAGTAACAATGTAGTGCCAAGCAACATTGAAAAAAATGGTATAACATGACGTTTCGCTCACGCATTGGGCTTTATCAAGCGACTGAAAAAAAAAAACACTACTTGGACGAATCAATAACAATAAAGGTTGGCATTATACAGAATTTACTTCTTTATCGACGAAGCAACAATTGTGCAAGACAGCCTCTAGCAAAGAGAATTCTAAGATTGATGACAGTAAAATAAATTACTGAGAAACGAAAACATTTAAAAAAAACTATTGTAAATAAGACTGGGGAGCAGATCAGAAGTGGCAGACATGAGGTGGTAGGCCATTATAGGCTTGGTAAACTGGAAGATCACTTCCTGTGAAAAAAAATTTCAAGAGTGAACTTGCACAGGAGAAAATCCTGGGAAGAAAAATCGGATGATGAAAGCAGCAGAGCTTATTTAAACAGACAACGGAAGCAGCAGATGGATAGGACAAAGCCACACAAGGGTGCGGAGTCGTCACAGCATTTAGCTGATAGTTACCAAGCAGGGCCCAGAAGCTAGAAATTGTACCGTGCAAACAAAAAAATAAGTGAGAGTGCACCCGTACCAACAGCCAGTCACGTTAACAGCTGACGAAAGCCCATGCTAAAATACTGTAAACAAGAAAAATTTACAATGTAATTAAGCTCAGGGAAGGGTCGTAAATAACCTAGTGGAGACATCGGGCAATCATGGTAATCTGCAATGCTGTTAAAAGGAGGAAATAAATGCAAGAGTTCACCTCGTCGGAAGCTCCTGCCTCTATGATGTATCTTCCTTGCATGACTATGATGAAATAAAGTGTGGTCATTATGATTCATTGCAGGACATTGCAAGACTTATGGGGTCTGATCACACTTTTCCTTCTCAACAACCACAAGAAAATTATACCATATCAACATTGTTTTGCCTTTGTGAGCAATGGAGTTGTGTGTGAGCAGCCGTCAGCGTCAATCCCAGAGAAAAGTGTTTTATTTTGTGGAAGGTTCAGGAATGAGGTAATGGTTGCTGTTATTGATTTATCTCTTCTTACGGGTGTAAATCTTGCACGCGAGATACCACTCGTAGGTACTGCAATAGGTACTAGAAGCAGTGTTGCTTTGAAGGTAGCTCTTAGCGGGGAATATCTCTGATAAATGTGCAATTATGACGTTATGAAATCAGTAGTTAGGAAGATGTGTGCGACTTGCAATGAAGCAGCTTGTGTTAACAGATAAATATAGTTCATGTGCGGTTAACAGGAGAAAAGACATGTCTGCAACAAGTTATATGTCAGACGTTTATACTTGCACACATTCGCACACGTACTTACAGACAATTATGTAAGTACTTACGTGTGTGTGTGTAGGTGTGTGTGTGTGTGTGTGTGTGTTTAAAATCTTGATACAGTGGATTAAAAATTCACACACACACACGAATGGAGAGTTATGGAAAAAATATTTTGAGGAATTGTTAAATGCTGATGAAGATAGGGAAGCTGTGATTTCGTGAATACGGCATAGATGAATAACATCTTGTAGGAGTGAGAAGGAGAGTTGTGAGTGTGGGGGAAGTTCGTGAGGCAGTGGGTAGAATGAAAGGGGGTAAGGCAGCTGGGCTTGATGGAATAAAGATGGAAATGTTAAAAGCAGGTGGGGATATAGTTTTGGAGTGGTTGGTGGTATTATTTAATAAATGTATGGAAGAGGGTAAGGTACCTAGGGATTGTCAGAGAACATGGATATTTCCTTTGTATAAAGGCAATGGGGATAAAAGATAGTTCAAACTTAGCTCACTTAAGGTTTACTATACAAATAGTAGGAGTCTAAGAAATAAGATAGATGAGCTATGATTACTTGGAAGTGCAGGTAATATAGATATTATTGCTATAACAGAGACCTGGTTCAACTTGAAAGATAGAGAAATGCCTTCTTAATGCAACATACAGGGTTATAAACTATTCCACACTGATAGGGTCAACAGAAAGGGTGGTGGAGTGGCGATGTATGTCAGAGATAATTTAAATTGTTGTGTTAGACAAGATTTAAGATTAGAAACATCGGACACAGAATCTGTTTGCCTACAGTTTCTCGAGGGTCGTGAAAAATTAATTTTGGGTGTGATTTATAAGCCCCCAAGCCTTGATAGGGAGTGCAGTAAGCTGCTATGGGACGAAATTCATAAGGCGTCTAGATATGAGAATGTTGTGTTAATGGGAGATTTTAACTTTAGACAAATTGATTGGAACAATGTGACAGAAAATCTTGAGTCTAGTGACTTTCTTGATACGGTTCAGAATTGCTTTTTAAAACAGTTTGAGACAGAACCAACTAGAGGAAACAACCTGCTTGACTTGATTCTTGCCAACAAAGAATCACTAATTAATAATCTTGAGGTTAATGATGAGCTTGGCGAAAGCAATCACAAATCACTTAGTTTCAATATATCATGGAATTACCCAGATAACTGCAATCAAGTCTCTGTTCCAGACTTTCGCTTGGCCGACTTCATGGGGCTGAGAAATTACCTGGGTGGGGTAAATTGGGATGACCTGACTATGGGTCAGATAGCTGGTGTTGGTTACCAATATTGCGTTTTTCAGAGCATAGTGCTAGGTGCCCAGACAACTTTTGTTCCGAGTAGGGAAATTAGATCTAACAAAAATGATCCCAAATGGATAAACAATAGATTAAAACATCTCATTGGTCAAAAGAGAGGCATATATAAGCGTATGAAAAGAGGGGATGGGCAGTTAAGAAATTAATATATTCAATTAAAGAGAGAAATAAAAAATGGAATAAGAAAAGCAAAAAGGGATTATGAGGCTGAAGTCGCAAGGGATTCGAAGACTAACCCAAAAGGGTTCTTTCAGGTATACAGAAGTAAGATTAGGGACAAGATAGGCCCACTTAAGAATAACTCAGGTCAGTTCACTGACAGTGAATAGGTTTCAGTGTGAACTTTGCAACACCTACTTCCTTTCAGTTTTTACTCAGGAAGATACTAGCAAAATTCCAGAAATAATAAATTATATAGAACAGGACGATAATACACTATGCACGATTGGGGTAATTAGTGACATGGTCCTCAGACAAATAGAGAAATTAAAATCTAACAAATCCCCAGGCCCTGATGAACTGTTTGCAAGGGTTTTAAAGGAATGTAAAGAGGAACTTAGCATACCTTTGGCTAATCTTTTCAATATATCACTACAAACTGGCATAGTGCCAGACAAGTGAAAAATGGCAAATGTAATACCTATTTACAAGGCAAAGAGGGAAAATTTATGGAATCAATAACTGCCGAGGCAATTCGTAGCCATCTTGAAAGGCATAAATTGATTAATAAATCTCAGCAAGGTTTTATAAAAGGGCGTTCCTATCCTACGAATTTACTAACTTTTTTCACTAAGGTATTTGAGGAGGTAGATCATGAATATGATATTGTGTATATGGACTTCAGTAAGGCTTTCGATAGAGTTCCACATCAGAGGCTGTTGAGGAAACTCAAGGCACACGGAATAGGAGAAGAAATTTTTTCCTGGGTAGAGGCGTGGTTGACAAATATGCAGCAGAGAGTTTGCATAAATAGGGAGAAATCAGAATGTGGGCACGTCACAAGCGGTGTTCCACAGGGGTCAGTGTTGGGCCCCTTGTTGTTCACAATTTACATAAACGACATAGATGAGGGATTAAATAGCAACATAAGCAAATTTGCTGATGGCACCAAAATAGGCCGTCCAATTCATTCTAATGAGGACGTTAGAGCACTCCAGGAAGATTTGAATAGACTGATGCAGTGGTCGGAGAAGTGGCAGATGCAGTTTAATATAGACAAATGCAAAATTCTAAATATTGGACAGGAAAATAACCATGCCACATATAAACAAAATAATGCAGATCTTAATATTACTGATTGCAAAAAGGATTTAGGAGTTCTGGTTAGCAGTAATCTGAAACCAAGACAACATTGCATAAGTGTTTGCAATAAAGCGAACAGAATCCTTGGCTTCATATCAAGAAGTATAAATAATAGAAGTCCTTAGGTTGTTCTTCAACTTTATATATCTTTGGTAAGGTCTCATTTAGATTATGCTGCACAGTTCTGGTCACCGTATTACAGAATGGATATAAATGCACTGGAAAACATACAAAGGAGGGCCCTGAATCTGCATTCTCTAGAAAGGCGTAGAATTAGGGGAAATATGATTGAGGTGTATGAATGGAAAACAGGAATGAATAACAGGGATGTAAATAGTGCTAAAAATATCTAGCCTAGACACGACTCACAGCAATGGCTTTAAGTTGGAAAAATTCAGATTCAGGAAGGATATAGGAAAGCACTGCTTTGGTAATAGAGTTGTGGATGAGTGGAACAAACTCCCGAGTACCATCATAGAAGCTAAGACGTCGTGTAGTTTTAAAAATAAGTTAGATAAATACATGAGTAATACCAGACGGGGGTACAAGTAATACCAGACGGGGGTACAATAATACCAGAAGGTACAATACTAGGTCAGATGCCGTGCTCCTTCCTTAAGTAAATGTGACCTGACCTGACTGGTTAAGGCATTGGCTAAGCCGGTGGGAGAATTGAACCTGCTTCAAATGGGCCAGTAGGCCTGTCGCAGTGTTCCTTCTTTCTTATGTTCTTGTGTTCTTAACTCATTCATCTTACTCTTATTCCCAGTTTCCTAATAACCCGCGACTTGTTAATTGTCCAGTGGTCGAAGAAGCGTTAAACAGTTTTAAATGCCAACACATGGGATACTGGTGTGAATTATGGGAGCAAATTACCTGCAGGAGGTTTACAGGGTATTAAATGAATTATTACCTGCAAGTAATTTGGGTGAGGTAAGTGGGCCTTAGTCACAGCAGGTCGCAGGACTGTAATTCCCTTGATGCCCACTTCATCACCACTCGCAAAAATCTAGACATGACATTAAATTAATAATTACAATATTAAAAAACCAGCTACTCTGGTAATTTAAAGTTGGGGACTGTATATGATTAGGCTTGATGGGTACACAAAAGAAATTCGTATTACCACTGACCACTCAATTACTGTAGATAGATCACACCACAACACCTGCCTGACACCTAGACCCTACACTAGCCAGCTAGAGATCTAAATGCAAGAACTAATGGCGCACTTCCCTTTGAGTGATGGTTATATCCCTTATCTTCTGCTATCCACACATAATTCTTGAGGTCCCGCAAATTACCTGTCCCATTTTTTCAGCAGAGGACATTAACACTGGTTCCTATTACAAATTCAGGCCGAAACACCCCAATTTGGCCTCGTAGATGCTGGATTATTAGCAGAATTTTCAGCGACAACCAGAGCTCACAAATTACAAATGGCGTCACTCCCCTTGCTGTTCTGCCTCCCCCCTCAGTCGAAATTTCTCGAAGTGTCCAAATAGCATCACATTTTAATACGCAATTATATTATTCATTTATATGTTCTACATTTAGGAAATTATGCAAAAAACTTCCACAACTGGTATTTACAAACTGCATTTAAGAAAAGCGACGTTAAGCATGAAAAGAAAATAGCCTAATCGTATAACAATTAAATTTCAACACTAACTCCCCCCAAAAATATACATGAAACATTTTTTTTTCACAATCCCTTACATCAAACACTAAAATTAGTCATACCGAAACACATCTTTGATAATGAGAGTAATTTCACGTGCAGGACGGAGTTGGTAAACACTAGAGGTGAGTTTCTTAACTCCCTTACAACCTTCTCAACACGAGGCTTCTTATTATCCATAATTTGTGTTTTTTTTTACATGATTATCTCGACATTTATGTACTTGTTACCTAGAGTTTATATGGCTTGTTAAATGTTTACAACACTTATGCTAAGTCTGAGACCGACCCGCAGAGGCGGTGACCCTGGGAATCAAATTGTCTTCGTGTGTATGTGGGGGAGGGTGCGTGTGTATGTGGGGAAGGGTGGGTATGTGGGGGAGGGTGCGTGTATATGTGGAAGAGGGTGCGTGGGTATGTGAAAGAGGGTGGGTGGGTATGTGGAAGAGGGTGCGTGGGTATGTGGAAGAGGGTGCGTGGGTATGTGGAAGAGGGTTCGTATGTGGAAGAGGGTGCGTGTGTATGTAGAAGAGGGTGCGTGTGTGGAAGAGGGTGCGTATGTGGAAGAGGGTGCGTATGTGGAAAAGGGTCCGTGTGTATGGTGGGGTGTGTGAATATGGTGTTATAGTATGGTCTGTGCGTACTGTGTGTGTGTTAGTTAGTTACCATTTTGTCCTAGGCACATGTCTATTAGACACTAGGCCTGTTGTATGTATGTGTGTGTGTGTGTGTGTGTGTGTAACGAAACACTTCGAAATGTTTCGGCCCCGCCGGGACTTGAACCCGGGCCCTCCGTGCGTGAAGCAAGAGCGCTAGCCATCATGCCATCGGGGCGTGTGTGTGTGTGTGTGTGTGTGGAGAGAGAGAGAGAGAGAGAGAGAGAGAGAGAGAGAGAGAGAGAGAGAGAGAGAGAGAGAGAGAGAGAGAGAGAGAGAGAGAAAATATAAATTTATTAACACTGGCCGTCATTCATTCAATCACTGTCTTGCCATAAGGTCACCGACATATATATTAATAATTTTTCTTTGTTATCGTATTTTAACCCAGTTGTCCAACAATGATAATTAATTTTATAAATGCCATTGGAAAGGTAAGGTAAAATCTACATAGTAATAGTCATACATTGGAGAAACTATACATTGTGTACTTATTGTCACTCGTTTATTGAAAGAGGTTGCGTGCCCAAAGAGGCAGACCGACTGTCTAAGACAGCCTGTCGACTGTATATTTGTCATTAAATCTGCATTTTTTTTATTAACTCATCGGAAAGAGAGAGAGAGAGAGAGAGAGAAAAGGGAAGAGAGAGAGAGAGAGAGAGAGAAAGGGAAATATAAAATGAAATTGAATGAAACAGAAATAACCCCATTCCCTCACTGTCTTGCCAGAAGGGTGCTTTACACTACAGTTACAAAACTGCAACATTAACACCCCTCCTTCAGAGTGCCGGCACTGTACTTCCCATCTCCAGGAATCAAGTCCGGCCTGCCGGTTTCCCTGAAACCCTTCATAAATGTTACCTTGCTTACACTCCAACAGCACGTCAAGTCCTAAAAACGATTTGTCTCTATTCGCTCCTAACACGCTCACGCACGCTTGCTGGAAGTCCAAGCCCCTCGCACACAACCTCCTTTACCCCCTCCCTCCAACCTTTTCTAGGCAAACCCCTACCCCGCCTTCCCTCCACTACAGATTTATACACTCTCGAAGTCATTCTATTTTGCTCCATCCTCTCTATATGTCCAAACCATCTCAACAACCCCTCCTCAGCTCTCTGGATAATAGTTTTGGTAATCCCACACCTCCTCCTAATCTCCAAACTACGGATTCTCTGCATTATATTCACACCACACATTGCCCTCAGACACGACATCTCCACTGCCTCCAGCCTTCTCCTTGTTGCAACATTCACAACCCATGTCTCACACACATACACGAGTGTTGGTATAACTATACTCTCATACATTCCCCTCTTTGCTTTCATGGATAAAGTTCTCTGTCTACACAAGCTCCTCAGTGCACCACTCACCTTTTTCTCCTCGTTAATTCTATGATTCACCTCATCCTTCATATACCCATCTGCTGACACGTCCACTCCCAAATATCTGAACACATTCACCTCCTCCATACTCTCTCCCTCCAATCTGATATCCAATCTTCCGTTATCTATTTTTTTGGTTATCCTCATCACCTTACTCTTTCCTATATTCACTTTTAATTTCCTTCTTTTACATACCCTACCAAACTCATCAACCAACCTCTGCAACTTCTCTTCAGAATCACCCAAAAGCACAGTGTCATCAGCAAAGAGCAACTGTGACAACTCCCACTTTGTGTTAGATTCTTTATCTTTTAACCCCACACCTCTTGCCAACACCCGTGCATTCACTTCTCTTACAACTCCATCTATAAATATATTGAACAACCACGGTGACATCACACATCCCTGTCTAAGGCCCACTTTAACTGGGAAATAATCTCCCTCTCTCCTACATACTCTAACCTGAGCTTCACTATCCTCGAAAAACTTTTCACCGCTTCAATAACCTACCTTCTATTCCCTTATTTTTAATCCACATAATCCTTGAATTTACACACTTATATTCCTTCTTCTCCTTCCATAACTGATCCTTCAACATTATTGCTACCCCTTCCTTAGCTCTAACTCTCTCAGATACTCCTGACTTAATCCCATTTATTTATCCCCACTGAAACTCGCCTACCCCCTTCAGCTTTGTTTCGCTTAGGGCCAGGACATCCAACTTCTTTTCATTCATAACATCGGCAATCATCTCTTTCTTATCATCCGCACTACATCCACGCACATTCAGACATCCCAGTTTTATGAAGTTTTTCCTTATTTGTTTTTTAGTAATTTATACAGGAGAAGGGGTTACTAGCCCATTGCTCCCGGCATTTAGTCGCTTCCTACGACACGCACAGCTTACGGAGGAAGAATTCTGTTCCACTTTCCCATGGAGATAAGCAGAAATAAAAAAGAACAAGAACAAGGAAGAAAAATAGAAGAAAAAACCAGAGGTGTTAGTATATATATGCTTGTGCATACATGTGTAGTGTTACCTAAGTGTAAGTAGAAGTAGCAACACATACCTGAAACCTTGCATGTTTATGAAACAAAAAAAAAGAGACCAGCAATCATACAATCAATCATGCAAAACAATTTTTCACACTCATTTGGTAGGACGGTAGTACCTCCCTGGGTGGTTGCTGTCTACCAACCTACTACCACCGGACGGTAGTACCTCCCTGGGTGGTTGCTGTATACCAACCTACTACCACAGACAGTAGTACCTCCCTGGGTGGTTGCTGTCTACAACCTACACCAGACGGTAGTACCTCCTGGGTGGTTGCTGTCACCAACCTACTACAGGACGGTAGTACCTCCCTGGGTGGTTGCTGTCTACCAACCTACTACCACAGGACGGTAGTACCTCCCTGGGTGGTTGCTGTCTACCAACCTACTACCACAGGACGGTAGTACCTCCCTGGGTGGTTGCTGTCTACCAACCTACTACCACAGGACGGTAGTACCTCCCTGGGTGGTTGCTGTCTACCAACCTACTACCACAGGACGGTAGTACCTCCCTGGGTGGTTGCTGTCTACTAACCTACTTCACCTGTAAATCACCAATCAAGTAGGACTTCAACTCTCTTCTCAGTGTATATAGATACATATCTGCCCCTATATTCAGTACACTGATATAGTGGGTGTTTTATTGGTGATTATGCAAGTATACCTGGGTGATTTTTATAGCTAGTGTTAGTAGTGACTGGTGTGTATACGTGAGTGAGCGTGTTAGATAGGAGCGAATGGAGACAAGTGGTTGTTAATCGTTTAGGTGGTGGATGTGTTTAGGCTGTGAAGTATTTAGGATATAATACGTTGAAATCACAATGCATGTGGTGATTGTGGTTGATACTGTGTATTGTTAGTATTCATAGTCGTATGCACATAGAATAGTCTCTATACTTGCTACTTTTTAGAGAGTTTCAGTAATTATGTTTACATTGATTGTATTTACAAGTCGCAAAATATATAGATTGTATCATTAATATTTAGTCCATCTGTATATCAGCTGCAGAAATAAATATTTAGCCTAAAATATTGTGGTTTCTTTAACAATTATGGCACAGTGCCAGTAAACTACCACAGACATTCGACTCTTCACACTCTCACACTGCAGTGTTAAGAATATGCCGTCAGCATGTACGACGCACAATGCTGGTTCAAGCATTTTATTAATAAAACGTCTCGCTCACCAGATGTTTCGTCCCGGGAGGACGAAACATCACAATAAAATGCCACTCTATCGCAAGCACCTGCGTGTGTGCACTCTACCGCAAGCACCCGCGTGACTTCACGCAGATCGCAAGTAACACTGTGGATCAAGAAGACATCAGCGTCGTATATCTGGGATGAAAACATTATTTTATCTCACGGAACTAAAGATTATCTTCGTAAATCGCCGCTATTTCCTTGTTTACCGGAAGTAATGACTATATATGCACTCTGCCTCCACTTGCTTAGTCAAGACATAATGGACATGTAAACACTCTTAGCCCACTTTTGTATTTAAGAGATAATGGCTACATATGCGCTTTGTGTCGACCTGTTCTCCAATTTTGGCCTAAGTTTCACGGTTAATAAACTTGAAAATTGAGCATTAGTCACTCAAATGTGTAATTTTCATGTGAATTATGAACCAGATGTAACGCATCTATACTGCTATTCATAATAGTACAAAGCATTAATATTTAACTATAAGACGTTTCTCTCCAACTTACACGACACCTTGATCGTGTTTGCGAATCATTAGGCAAATTTTCCACTGAAAAAAATCTTTCTTTCCTTCTTTCAAAAATTCAGAATATTAACATATTTGCTGTACATTACACAATATCACCAAGAGAAAGATCTTGAGCGAAACTTTTGTTACAATTAAAGCATATGCCGTTTCTTATGTCTCATCTACAATGCCTGCTCGTAGTTTCTGCCCATGTATTTATGGATTCAGAACCAAATTGTCTTATTTTCTTGAACAGAGGGATACACGCATCTGGCCGTACCTGTGTTGAAAGCTGTGACACCTGTGATCAGTGTTGGGAGGTAAAGTAAATTCGTCACAATAACATGTTAGCCATTAGCAAAGAACAAAAAGGCTCAATACCGTGACTGAAACAATACTCAAATAACCCGCATATAGAAGGAAGAAGCTTTTGACCACGTTTCGTGTGACGAGAATGGTCCAAGTAGGACCGAAACATCGTCATAAAGCTTCTTTCTCCTATATTCAGGTTATTTATGTATTGTGATTAGTCGCTAACACGTACCTCACGTAACTGTCAGGCGGGAATCGGAGAACTTACCTTGTGTGGGGAAAGTTATGCTCAGAATACAGAAATTATAAGACGGTGTGGTAATATAAAAGGTAGAAATCAGAAAGCGGAGGTGTTTTAGAGTTCTGAAGATTATTTAGAACAGTCAGAGAAAAGTTAGGTTGACAAAAGAGGATGTATACATTGGTTGTACATGAAATAAGTGTCAGGATTACCGAGGAAAGGTTGGACAGAGGTTGTGAGAGGGTGGTTGTTTTGGACTGTAGGGGCTGGAACAGCCAGCAGCCATGTGAGTGGAGATTAGCAATATTTGGTATTTTGCGTTCATGCCGGCGTATAAACACGATAATATATAGGAAGGGAATAAGGAAAACTGTTAGCCGGCTTTGAGTTCTGAAAGGTGGGAAGTTCAGTGACTGCTCTAAAGGATGATTGAGGATGTCGTGGTTCAGAGAGCCATTTAAACTGTGATGTTTCCACATTTCTGGCAGACAGTTACTGAATGAGAGAGAATAAATGAGTTTCCTTCTTCGGGTCACTTTGTTCTGGTACTAAAAATATAAAAAGAACAGTTACCTAAGCAGAAAAAAAGTGCTTACATGAAAACATTAATATTTTATGTAAACCAAGCCATAAGGTACACTACAATTATTAATCGTAACAATATTATATTAGCAAACCTAATCAGTCTGTTGACACCACCACTCCCCCAGTGATAAAATATTAAAAACTGTCAATATATTATAAAATGAATTATTTTCGTAAGTTTTTTGTAAAAAAAATATTGAAATTCTTTACTTCATCAAAAATCCATCTGAATACATACTGAATGTAAGTAATATACCAGTATGATAGCCTCATATTATGATGTTACTTGCGAGTGGGTACTTAGCGTCAAATTCTCAACACTTCCTGTAAAAAAAAAATACAAATGTAATTTCCTCCATTTTAAGTACAGTTTATTAGGTTAAATCAAGTTATAAAATCGTACGAGAACGTTAATTTAATAACAAATTGACAAATCATCAATAAAAGTATTGCGATAAGAGATAACTAAGCTGCAAGATACTCGTAGTGAAACGTTTCCTTTAATAATGTCCTTAACTGTACATAAATGTTTTTTTCCCATACAAATGGATAAAGCTCAAAACTGAAAGCTTGTCATTCCAGTGTGATTAGTATTATAACGCTCTTTGCTGTGCATAATTTGGCTAAAACTAGGATAATTTAAATCTTGGTCAAACTTTGTCATAGGCTTCTTGATGTCTGAGAGGTTTTACAAGCCTAAACGACGTTCCAATATTTAAAATTGGAGGGGCGGCGCCCCTTGGGGTATTCGGTCGGTTGCAGATCATTTGTAAAAAATTTCACACTAATTCCAAAAAACATGTTTTGACGATCTAATCTAATAAATTCTAATACAATATTTCACCCAAACTGAAATAGATCCTGTCATATCTTAGAATACAAAATCAGAATACGTACACCCACCTCCTGACAAATTGGGTGTGGAGATTAGTCTCCCCCACACCAAGCTAATAACTAAGTGGGTGTCGGGGGAATAGTAATCCTTCCCTTCCCACCTGACACAGAGGGTGCGAAGAACACTTTAATAAACACCAGAACTAAAAGGACAATTCCTCATTTACTCTTTTGTTCATTTATAATTTATATTGTGAATTATTATGTGAGCAAATCACCTGCAGGAGGCATGGAAAAATAAACACATAAGCAGTATAATGTGATCCTTTATTGACAACGTTTCGCCCACGCAGTGGGCTTTATCGAGTCACAGACAGATCTACCTGCGTACGCAGGCAGATCTGACGACTCAAGAAATGCCTGTGTTCAACACCGAAATTTACACAACCATTTAATCAACTACAGAAACGCAAGACTCGTCGCCAGAGAAGACAACACGCAATACCGAAGAATCCTGGAATCATCACTTATCTGTATATCCAACAACTTCAACCAGAACAACGGCTTCTACAACATAGCTGAACCTATTGCCAAGAAACTTCTTCAACGCTATCCCACCTAGAACTCAAGAATGGAACACTGCAGGTCATTTAAGTCACACAATGTTTTTAACTATCACACTACTTTTAAGATTGTCACATGCAGCTTTCTCCACCTGACCCAGCATTCTCCACCTGACTATACCCTATATATATTCATGTTACTCATTTTCCAGGTAGATCTGTCTGACTCGATAAAGCCCACTGCGTGGGCGAAACGTTGTCAATAAAGGATCACATTATACTGCTTATGTGTATATTTTTCCATTGTGTCGGTATTTTATACCATTTATTTGCAGGAGGCATACAGGGCATTACCTGCAGGAGGCATACAGGGCATTACCTGCAGGAGGCATACAGGGCATTACCTGAATTATTAACTGCACCTCCTCACTCGAAATTTCTTGAAAGGGTCAAATCAGCCCCATATTTTATTACACAATTATTATATTATTCATTTATATGTTCTACATTTAGGAAATTGTGTAAAAAAAATTCCACAATTTATCTTACGAGAAACGAAGGGTTATTTTTGGTAGCATACTTGTACAGTGTATACAAGCACTGAAGTGTATTGAGGGATCAACTTGACCTCGTTGAGAGGTACACTTCTACCAGACACACTGAAGACGTGTATACCAATTGAAACATTTTCGTAACAAATTACTAAAGGCATTCACAGCTAGGCATCCACAGCTAGGCATTCACAGCTAGGCATCCCACAGTTAGGCTTTCACAGCTAGGCATCCCACAGCTAGGCATCCCACAGCTAGGCATCCCACAGCTAGGCATCCCACAGATCTTTCGACACACTTTCTTCTCTCACACGCGTGTTTTGCTAACATTTTAAAATATCCTGTTCTGTACACAACAAACACTGGCATTTTAAAGTACACTGAATATATCGGTCTGTCAAGGAATATTTGATGTAGATATGGGGTGGAATGTATAAGAAACAATGTTTTCTATATACCCAAGCAGCATGACGCTGGTTACAAATGCAGTGTTGATATGACGAAGCAAGTCAATTTAGAGAATCAATCGGTCAAAATGCATACACAAGTGAGGCGCTAGAACAGTGAGGTTACTGGGCCGGTGAGGTTACTGGTCTCCCAAACGAATCAGGTCCCTTGAGGTTACTGATCTCCCAAATGAATCAGGTCCCTTGAGATTACTGGTCTCCCAAATGAATCGGGTCCCTTGAGGTTGCTGGTCTCCCAAATGAATCGGGTCCAGTAAGGTTGTTAGTCTCCCAGATGAATCAGGTCCAGTGAGGTTGCTGATCTCCCAAATGAATCAGGTTCAGTGAGGCTGATGGTTTCCCAAATGAGTCAGGTCCAGTGAGGTTATTGGTCTACCAAATAAATCAGGTCCCTGATTCGTCCGTAAGGTTGAACATACCTTTTATATTATCATCAGAAGCCGACGGTTTCCGCAAGTATCTGAATGCACCACTGGTGTGCAGGACCCTCGTTATTGCCCGTCTGCTGGGTTAACTGTAGCTAATTCCACCACCTCCCTCACCCACTCACAGCAACTAATGCTAATTTTCACAATTCAAGTAAATGTACAACTGAGAATAACGCATTTATGTACAATATTCTTTTAGATATATTGCTGCTTTAACGTTAAAAGGTTATTTTTTTGTTCTGCAAGCATTTGTTTTTGATATGTATGCTTAAAAATAGTTAGACCAGTTTAATAGATGCATTACATCTTTTAGCATATGAAAATACCTGTAGTGAAGTTAGGTTTGCTGCATTTTATGTATTAAACTTTTTGGGAGGCACCAAATTAGCTTGCACGGCTTAAAAAAAAAAATAACTGCTGTTGGCCACGATTTAAGCACAATTTTTTCGAGCATATTAGCAAGAAGCAAGAGTGACATATTAAGCCATTTACTTAGACACTTATGTTAGATTTATGTTTAACATGTTCTGGCAGCAAAATTTCATTTCTATTATTATAGCAATAATTACTTTTTATCACTTTCAAAACTTTTGCACAATATATATATATATATATATATATATATATATATATATATATATATATATATATATATATATATACACACAAATTTCACAGCATACAAAAATACTCAAGGGAGTGTTTTAACAGATTGGTATTTCAATGCGAATTTAAAATTGTAAGACAGCAACCACACGGGAGTATTTAAGTTTATAAAGTAATAATAACAATAAGACTGAACATTTGACACTGGTGAAGTGAAGAGTGACCTCCTTGTAGCTAGACTTCCTTTGTAACACCTGGGACGACACCCGAGGTCAAGGGGCTGGCTAATCTATGGTATGCGTGCCCAAAACGACACCCGAGGTCAAGGGGCTGGCTAATCTATGGTATGCGTGCCCAAAACGACACCCGAGGTCAAGGGGCTGACTAATCTATGGTATGCGTGCCCAAAACGACACCCGAGGTCAAGGGGCTGGCTAATCTATGGTATGCGTGCCCAAAACGACACCCGAGGTCAAGGGGCTGGCTAATCTATGGTATGCGTGCCCAAAACGACACCCGAGGTCAAGGGGCTGGCTAATCTATGGTATGCGTGCCCAAAACGACACCCGAGGTCAAGGGGCTGGCTAATCTATGGTATGCGGGCCCAAAACGACACCGAGGTCAAGGGGCTGGCTAATCTATGGTATGCGGGCCCAAAACGACACCCGAGGTCAAGGGGCTGGCTAATCTATGGTATGCGTGCCCAAAACGACACCCGAGAAAATTCTCATGACATTCACGTAAAACCTCAACCCATATACTTTGTAAATGGTCCAAGTCGGGCCGAAACGTCGTCGTAAGCTCCTCTCTTTTATATGTGCGGGTTGTGTGTGTATTGTTCCAGTCACGGTATTGTGCCTTTTTGTTATTTATCTAGTAGAATTAAGAATGCAATCAATGAGAGGCAATGTAGCAAACCTACTGATCAGGCCCCTCTCAAATCCAACCCTCTCTCTCTCTCTCTCCTAGTGGTCATGCAAGAGAGTTATTGATGTCCTCTGTACCAAAATATCGTTGTGTTGCAGTGTCTGACAGTGTGACGGACTGATTACATAGTCTTTACATCTCTTCTGCCGCTGCCTCTATTCGACCGAAGAAGCTTAGTGTTTAGGCGAAACATTTCGGCATAATGATACCCAAGCTTATCTAGGATCTGGCTGAGTGGCGATGAAAGTTCTCTGTACTTTGATACAGTGTGCAGGTTTGAATCCTTCTCTAGACAGAGATAATATAATATATATATATATATATATATATATATATATATATATATATATATATATATATATATATGTAGGTATGTACACAAACATACATATACATACATTAATACATGCACTCATGCGTATGCACACATAGAAACAAATGCATACTCAAAGTATACATTTATAAACATGCACATACCCAGACACGCATACATATGCATACATACGCAAAAACGCGTATTATAACATGCATACATTCACATTTTTATATTTTGCTTTAGAATTTTATCACCGTTCTTCAATTACAATACATCTAGTGTGTGTAGTGCTAGTGTGTGTAGTGCTAGTGTGTGTAGTGCTAGTGTGTGTAGTGCTAGTGTGTGTAGTGCTAGTGTGTGTAGTGCTAGTGTGTGTAGTGCTAGTGTCAGTGGCCAGACTGACAACGATGAATTGGTCAAAACATTCTAGATTATAAAATCAAGTAATTAATATGACGAACGTCTGCAAATTAATACATCCAGTGTCCGTAGAGACAATATTACATTTAGATACAGAAATGAAATGTCATGTTAACGTTTATACACAGCAGTGTTACACTGAACTGGTGTCATTATACGACCGCACGCCAGCGCTGCTCCGCCCACCTGGAGCAGTCTAATTCCATCAACGTCAACTGACCCAGTAGCTGGTCCATTCCCGTTAAAGAGACGAGGCGCTCTGACGCTGATGAAGACCTCTTGAGCCAAGAAATTGCAATTGTTCACCCCTTCCAAGGATTGAACCCGATTACCTCCCAGCGCCAGGGCGCAGTATGACTCATTCGAGTTTAGCGTTTTCCAATCAATTGAACAATTGTTTTGTTTCACACTTTGCATAATCACGATATTATGAATCTTTAATTGTCACAGACTGGCCGCAGTGTGTATATGATGGCATTTGTTGTCTTCAGTGTATATATGATGGCATTTGTTGTCTTCAGTGTATATATGATGGCATTTGTTGTCTTCAGTGTATATATGATGGCATTTGTTGTCTTCAGTGTATATATGATGGCATTTGTTGTCTTCAGTGTATATATGATGGCATTTGTTGTCTTCAGTGTATATATGATGGCATTTGTTGTCTTCAGTGTATATATGATGGCATTTGTTGTCTTCAGTGTATATATGATGGCATTTGTTGTCTTCAGTGTATATATGATGGCATTTGTTGTCTTCAGTGTATATATGATGGCATTTGTTGTCTTCAGTGTATATGATGGCATTTGTTGTCTTCAGTGTATATGATGGCATTTGTTGTCTTCAGTGTATATGATGGCATTTGTTGTCTTCTGTGCATTTATCATGGTATTTGTTTTCAGCTTATATACGAAGTCATGTGCTTTCCAGTGAATAAATGATGGCATTTATGCATAAATGGCATTGATGTATAAATGATGGCATTTATGTATCTACTGAAATCCCGTGTGGGATTTCAATAACTGCATGAAAGTGGGAAGGTACCTAGGGATTGACAGAGAGCATGCATAGTTCCTTTACATAAAAAGGGGGAGGGGACAAAAGAGTAAAAAGTTTAGGGAAATAGCCTGTTGAGATTTCCAGTTAAAGTGCATACTAGTTATTGAAAGAATTATAGATAAGACAGAGCAGGATCACAAATGAACAAAGAGGCTTAAAGAAGGGTGAGGAGTGTGTAGGCCAAGTGTTTACATTGAAGCGTACAAGCAAACAATATTTAGATAAGCGTAAGGACGTTTTCGTTGAATTTATGGATTTAGAAAACTCATGATAGGATGGAGAGGTTAGCAGTGTGACAGATGTTTCAAGTGTGTGGAATATGTAGTAGGTTACCGAAAGCAGTTAAGAGCGTTAATGAGGATAGTAGGCCTTAGACAGGAATGCGTGAGGACACCATGGTTGTTTAACATATTTATAGATGGGGTTGTAAGAGAAGTGAATGCTAGAGTGTTGGGGAGAGGTTTTGGATTGGAAGATAAATTATTTAATACAAAGTGGGAGTTGTCAGAGATGCTTTTTGTCGGTGACACTGTGCTTATGGGCGATTCTTAAGAGCTGCGAAGGTTAGTGGACGAATTTGCTCCGATCGTATTTGCCTGGACCTCCTCCTCCTCCTTTCTGCAACATTGCAACCTCCTGATATGTTAATTGCAACACAAAATGCCCAGAGCTATCATTCAGCTGCCCCCGTGGTTGTTTTGCATCTCCAACCATGCCTAAGTGTTCCAAACGTAAATATATATGTTGACGGTGCGGTGTGCTGTGGTTTTTATGTAACATTGTGGCGTACCGTAACACAAGTTGGTTTCTCCATAACATTAGGGCGCTGTGACATGAGGAGTTAATATCATAACAGCCTATTCTGCAACTTAGCGTTCGTGAGGATACGAACGCTCTCAGGTTCTATCATATCCGCGCTGCCAGACGTAAGCTGCTGATTTTTTGCCGTTTCATTATGGTTGGTTATTTATTCGCAAATTTACGTTTACGTTAACCTAATATGAAATGATCGGGCAGAAATCAACAAATCGTAATGAGCGGAAAAACTGCCGTCATCTCAGAAGAACAAGTTGTTCAAATACTCGAGAACTGTGTTGCAGATAGATTCAAACTCCTCTACTATGCGAGCTCCAACTTCCACTCTTTCTAGTGCTTGTTATATGTATGTGCAGTTATGTTCCTCGTTATTTTGCTTCTTAAAGTGATAAATCGTTGCGATCGCATTTTCTCGCTTTACAGAGTATTCTCGTAAATCTGGCAAATTCCACTATTTTGGTGCTATTTTCTGATGATGTATGATATAACGAAACATCAGACCATTCTCCAATGCATAATACAAGCTGTGGGAAGATTCGCAAGGTTAAGTCCAATGTATATTGCAATGGTAACTTCCGGCAGATTGAAGGAGAGTATACTTGGTCACTAACATGTGTGACACATGAGATGCCGTATTTTCTCGGACTATTGTGCAAGATGTGTTAAGGATGGTCACATAACTAATATTCAAAGCATGGTTATGCAGCATTTATTTATAATATAATAATATATATATATATATATATATATATATATATATATATATATATATATATATATATATATATATATATATATATATATATATATATATGCAAAAAGATCACAGTAAACAGGTGATATCAAAATATGCAAGAAAACCACTATGAAAAAATAGAAGAATTCCAAGCGCTTTCGTGACTACTCATGTGACTACTAATGTGAGTAGTCACGAAAGCGCTTGGAATTCTTCATTTTTCATAGTGTTTTCATATATATATATATATATATATATATATATATATATATATATATATATATATATATATATATATATATATATATATATATATATATATAAAACACCATGATGGCTACTTGATATGAACACATTCGTGGTATTATGCAAAACAAGAATACACGCGGTAAATTATTTATTGCTCTGGACTTCAAACTAAGAGACGAGGCTAGGGAAGATTATTCGAAAAAACAGGACAACTGTTTCCTTACGAGGATCGTATGATGACCAGCCACTGGAGCTTCTGGTCATCTGACCGAGGTCTTCCGCTGGCTTACCCCTCTACCCCTTTAAAAATTTATATTCTTTCTCGTAATAATTCGAGACTGTCTGGTGTATGCTGTGTTTCTGTCTGGTGTACACAGACTGTGACTGTATCGTTTATGCAATCTGCAATAATGTTGTGTACAACCCTCGGGAAATTCCCCAACAATTGCATGAGAGTACTGTAATTACTTTATCAAATATCCCGTATTGTGTAACTCTCTACTTCCGGCCTCACATCATACTGCATTATTTTCTCACTATTGTTTATGGTATGAAGTTTATTTTTTTTTTTTTTTGGCATTACTGTTCTGATATTTTGGCATTACCTACGGTCATATTTTGGCATAAATTGCTGTGTTTAAATTAACTGCGCTGGTATTATGCAGTTGGTAAGTCACTACAAACACATAATTTAACAAAATTGTCTGATTTTTTTGTAACTTTCGAAGTGATGTTGTGCGACATGGTAATTGCATAAAAAAATCCCTTGGAAACACAGGAAGACAAGACATATGTAAGGAAAATGTATGAATAGAAAACATATGAGATTAAAAGATATTTTTAATGGTGTTCCTGATTCTAACCGATGTATTGTGTGTGTGTGTGTGTGTGTGTGTGTGTACTCACCTAATTGTACTCACCTAATTGTGGTTGCAGGGGTCGAGACTCAGCTCCTGGCCCCGCCTCTTCGCTGTCCGCTACTGGGTCTCTGCTCTCCCTGCTCCATGAGCTTTATCATACCTTGTGTGTATGTGTGTGTGTGTACTCACCTAATATTGTGTGTGTGTACACTCACCAAATTGTGTGTATGTGTGTGTGAGAGAGAGAGAGAGAGGAGAGAGAGAGAGAGAGAGAGAGAGAGAGAGCGAGCGAGCGAGAGAGAGCGAGAGAGAGAGAGAGAGAGAGATATGGCTTTATAGAAGTTATGGTTCTGACTTCACTGCTTCTCTTCTCTACTGACTATCCATCATTATCTGTATATTTCATATGTTTCCTATTTTTGTTTTTCTGCAAATGTGGTTCAACTGTTCTCGTTATCTTTCACTTTTTTTTCTCTTGGATATAATTATCTCCTCGATCTTCCTGCGCTTTTTTTTGCTAAGTTCTGTGTCTTCTCATCTGTTGTTTTTCCCTCTATTTAATATTCCCTCTGGACCTCGTTCATTAATTCTCTCATCCCTTCATCTGTAACGTGGTTGATTGGTCGGTCGGTCTCTCTCTCAGTCTCTCTCAGTCTCTCTCTCTCTCTCTCTCTCACTCTCTCTCTCTCTTTCTCTCACTCTCTCTCTCTCACTCTCTCTCTCACTCTCTCTCTTTCTCTCACTCTCTCTCTTTCTCTCACTCTCTCTCTTTCTCTCACTCTCTCTCTTTCTCTCACTCTCTCTCTCTTTCTCTCACTCTCTCTCTCTCTCTCTCTTTCTCTCACTCTCTCTCACTCTCTCTCTCTCTCACTCTGTCTCTCTCTCCCTGGGTCTCTCTCTCCCTCGGTCTCTCTCCCTCGGTCTCTCTTCCTCGGTCTCTCTTCCTCGGTCTCTCTCCTCGGTCTCTCTCCCTCGGTCTCTCTCCCTCGGTCTCTCTCCCTCGGTCTCTCTCTCTCTCTCTCTCTCTCTCTCTCTCTCTCTCTCTCTCTCCTTCTATACTTCTTTCCAAATTAATTTCCACCATTCATTAGAAAACAAGACTGCACAGTCCCCTTCCCTTGGGAACTTGTATTTTATCCCACATCCGAAGCCTCAAATGGGAATATCAGATATAGTCTTTGCTAGTTCATCCCTTCACCTTCCCTCGTGTCTCTCTGGCGTGCTGGCATTTGCAAGTCAGTAATACTTCCGACAGTTTAGCGCTCCATCAGTCTGGCCCTCTATGTCCAATTTCTCTCAGTCTATCCAGTAATAGTTAAAAGTTTCCCAGGATCGGTAGTTTCATATTAGCCCTCGTCTGTGGTAGCTGTCATGGTCTTGGTTTTCCCTCGTGTATTCCTCTCTTCGTATTCTGTTAGGGATATTATTTTATGGTTCATTTTCACAAGCATGTTCCTATGGCGAAAGCTACACAGTGCCAGTGTGTATTTTTTGTTGTATCTACATTATAACCTTTTTCAAATATCTTTTCAGGCAGTGACTATGTTTCCCTAATTCTTCTGCAATACATTTCCGTAAGTAAGCGCCAGTAATGAACAAGTCTTGTGTGTATTATGAGCAAAAGTTTTTATGTAATGTATTTTCCTTCACACAGGCTAGCGGCACGTATTTTATTTAGTCTTCCTATGAACAAGTTCGTCCAGTTGAAAAGACCCCAGATAGAAAAATAGGAGTGTTTCCGGTAGATGTGACATCAAGATAAATGTTTTAAAAGAATATTCCTATTCATTACATTGCTTTTGAATATAGATCTACAGTGGTATTAAGACGACACGTACTTCAGAGGAGTGTGGAGAGCGTATAACGAGTTTCGGGTAAGAATCTCAGCGGAAGCAACAAATAAATCATGATGCAGTAATTGCTGTACAAGCCAACTACTCCCACTACTTCAGCTGCTTGTGCGAACCATTGATGTCAGAGATAACTTCCTTGTTTATGTGACGCAAATTCTACGCCGCACGGTAATTTGAATAAAAATATAACACAAAGTAGAAGATGGTAAAGGATTAAATTAATGGAATATGTTGCTGACTATAATATACATTTCTGCACATCAGATGTTTTTTCACCACATCTGTAAAAGTATCCTTCCAAAAGACTCAGTATTTTTAAGAAATTCTCTAAGCGCAAGAGACACATTCTACTCTATTTCAGATAATAAAAATTTATTTTAAGTATTGACACTCCCAACTCGAACAATTATGTAAGTGTATTTTTGTAAGTGCTTTTTTAAGTGTATTTTTGGGGGTCTGAAACGGACTAATCTAATTTACATTCGTCCTTATGTCAACAAATTCGTTCGGTAACGGCACTCGAACAGCCTTCTGGAACGAATTATTGACGAAATCCGGTACCACTGTATATATATATATATATATATATATATATATATATATATATATATATATATATATATATATATATATATATATATATATATATATATATATAGGGAAACCATGGGGCCTTTCGTATTCTAATCAACACATCAGGAGCTGGCAATGTTGCAGAAACGATCACAGGAGCGCCTCTGCTGGTGTAATGTGTGTGTGTGTGTGTGTGTGTGTGTGTGTGTGTGACCTATTTGCCGAATTAGCCGAATGAAATTTTTTTTTGGCCATAAATCAGCGGAAATCGATCTGAACATAACGAAAAAAATATATCACTGATTTTAAGTGGCGTATATAGCAGAATATACATAAAAAATTGCGTTAATTTAAGGGAGATTAGGTGAGGTTTCTAAAGTAGTTATAGTCCAAAAGTAAATTCTTTATACCATATATATATATATATATATATATATATATAGTAGAAATATGTATGTTTTAAAACAACTTTTATATATTATCCAGCCAAGAAACATGATCTTACACATGTGAATCATAAGCAAGATATAGAAGGTACTTGTCAGGACAACAAGGTTAAGAACAGAGATCAAAATCAATACTTTTTTTTTCCGTAGTTGTAAATTGTAAAGGTACGAGGAGTTTGTGTTGTCAGATAACCATGCATAATTCATGCCTCGATATCCCCCCCAACTGGTTACTCCGTAAGAGAATACCTGCAGCGTTTATTCCCCGTGTTCGCGCGTGCGTACGCATACACAATCACGTGTTCATAAGTGCACGCACGTTATTGCGTGGCCACACTCAAGCACACACACACACGTCTAATCTCATGCTTGTTATAAACCTACAAAAACACAAAATGCGCCTGCTTGCAGATAGAAATGCTTGAGAAAATTTGCGTCCCCACAACCCTCAACACACTTAGATTTAACCTCACACAAAACAAACTGAAAAACAAACTTATAAACCAAAACCAAAACACACACAAAAAACGTACAAAAACGTTCACTTATAAATTCTGACGAGAACTGTGTACTGTTACAAATAAAAAGATCATTTAGCAGTATTTCAACGTAATGGTCACAACGCCTGGTCATCAACGTAAATAATTACATTAATGACCACTTAATTTGACATGTAATTTCCATAATTTCTCTTAACCTTTTTCTATTTAATAATGCTATGTTAACGTGTTGCTATGCAACATTTGCGTGTTGAGAAGCAGAAATATAACAAATTAACAAGGTTTTGAACAGGGCATTGACGTAACTATTCCTTTATCCTCGCGAAACTGTACTCAGTTGTTGCTTCAGGAATCTAGTTACAGCTCCTGGCCCCTCCCAGTAACTTTGAATTGACAGGTGTATGGGGCTGCTCTCCTCTTGCGCCTTATTGTATATATATTTGAATCCGTTCATGCACGTGTCTCCAATTTTTATAATAAAAAAAAGAAACGCTAAGCCTACAAAGATCAAACAGCGTGTTTCTCCAATAAATTTTGTTTGTGCCACATTTTCATTAACTTTACTCTGAAAAAAGTACTTCCTGACGTGCCTGTAGCATAATGTTTCTTGTCAATCGTCTATATTTGTCGACTGAGTCAATGAACAAGTTTAATGTACGTCTTAACATCTGAGACTTCATTTCTCCAGCGAGGTGAGGCTTAGTTCTTCTTACCTTTCCTGGAAGTCCATGCACGTCAGGTCTGGCTCAAGTATTATTGCAAATCTGATATTTTCGAGATTCGTTGCGAGTTTCAGTAGGTACAGATTTCACATGTTTGCTGCATGAACGATATTTTATTTGAATTAAGTGGCGTCTTGAACTACTCTTGGTTAGGTTACTGACTCGAATTACCTACGTCAACTGTGCTTAAGCTGCTGACGTGAGGTAAATGCACTCTTATGTTGTGTGTGAATTCTGCCAACTCCAGGCTCTTTTTCTTAGCTCTCTGTTTGGAATTGATTTCTTCTGGAAAGTTGTACTCCGTGGCTGGTTGTATTTTCCCAAGCTCTTTCTGCCGCTTACGGTTAGAATTATCCTCAGTTTTTATGATGTAAATGGTTAAAAAAAAAAAACAAGATGAGGAATCACACACTTGTGCAATATTTGGGAATCTTTACTGTGGGAACGTTTCGCCCCACAGTGGCTTCGAAGCCACTGTGTGGCGAAACGTTTCCAAAATAATGTTTACCAAATATTGTACAAGTGTCTCATTCCTCATTAGTTTTGGCTACTGAGAGAACAGCAACTTTAAAGTTATATTCACTATGCTATTTTTTTGTTTACATATACCAGCAGAAGTATTGCCCTAATACTTATCACTGAAGAGCTACGATTATTATTCGTGTCCAGAAAAATGTTTCTCTGACCAGTAAACCCCATCTTCCAGACACTGCTTCTGTCACCCCTTCTTCCAGTCTCTGATTTCCGGGGTATTCGGTTAACGAATACCCCGGAAATCGTGCAATTACGTAAGTGTAATATTGTAAGTGCATGTGGAAGTGTATTTTTGGGGGTCTGAAATAGACTAACCTACGTGACATTATTTCTTAAGGAAGTAAATTCGTTCGGTAATGGCACTTGAGCAGGCTTCTGGGATGAAGTTTTTTCGTTAACCGAGGGTCCACTATTTTCCCCAGAGTTATAACTGATTCATGAAGCAGAATTTACTAACTCTAAATCCATGTTTGTATTCCCTGACGAAGCTCTTACTCTTGAGGGGTCAACTAGTAGTCTCTTACGAGTTAATAGTTTGTATTATCTTATATGGTAAAAGGGAGGTTAATGCTACTTGCTAGTTATTTTGTCTCAAGATGCTTGTATATCATTAACAACCTTCCTTGCCCTACACTTTTTTTTTTGCATTTCAAGGCCTCATTGCACAAAACGTTTTTCTTTTAATGACAAATTCGAAAGTCTTCAGATTTTCTCTCGGGAAAATTTTCTTGAATTTACCACAGTGTTTGTTTTCATGTCTGTAAAAAAAAGTATTCGGCTAATTTTCCCACGGATTACTTCGTCAATTACTTACTCTAACATTCTCAGTCCTGTTTTTTTACTGTTTAATTCCGTTTTCTGTTGTAATATGCGCCCCTCTTTTATTTTCTAGCTTGGCTTCCTTGCTTATATAAACCAGAAATCCAAGTTTTTCTTGCAGTTCCGACTCTCTTCTTTCCTGGTTCAAATGAACCTCACAAGAACCTCCCAGTAATTCTGGGTGATGCACGCCATCTTACCTTGTAAAGGAAGGGTTCGTCTATCAGCACCTCAAGAAAGATGGTCTGGTGGCTAAAGCTCTCGCTTCACACGGCGAGGGTCTGGGTTCGATTCCCAGCGAGGGTAGAAACATTGGGCGTATTTCTTTACACTGGTTGTCTATGTTCCCCATCAGTAAAATATATACCTGGGTGTTAGTCGACTGGTGTGGGTCGCATCCTGGGACAAAACTGACCTAACTTTCCCGAAATGCTCTACTTAACAAGCGGCTTTCTATATAGTAGTATGTCATTGATGTTAGCTAAGCCTGTATACCTTGTACATGTACTTGTCTTCAACAGAGACCGAGAAATCTGACCGAATCATACGGGTATAGAGCAGTACAAGGTATAAGGCGTCTTGCGAATGTTATCTGGTACGTTTAAACAACAAAAAAATTTAAACCAGGAGAGGTGACCCAGTTGGAAAAACTTTCAACAGGAAACCGGGTAGAAGCCGCTGTAAGGTGTTGACACCCGCACAATCTACAGTAAAATCGTCAACATAGAGACAACCAAATCGTGAAAGGGAGAGCAAAGGCAAGGTCATTAACAGGAAGAGGGTAGTGTTAAGAACAGCCTTGATGTACGTCTTCAACCTGGACAGAGAAAAAAAAAATTATTTACCCTGACCCGGAAGTCTCTCTCTCCTTTAAGTGGTACATTACGACGGAGACCTGAAGAGTGAGCTTAGGCTACGATGTTGCAAGGCCAGATAGTGTCGTAATCTTTATCGAGAAAATAAAACTGCTGTTGTAACCATCTGATTAGCGAATGCACTGCAGAACACTTATCTAGGCTGAGGGACTGACCACCTCTAAACTAAGTCTTCTAGAGTGATGGACTGATTACATAGTCTTAACTTCTCTACTGTTTCTGCTTCTCCTCTATATGCGACTGAAGAAGCCTACGGTATAGGCAAAGCGTTTCGGAATAAAGGTACCTAACTGTTGCACATGTATCTTTGTTATAAGTTAACTATAGTGCCATTAGGATGCCAAACAATTCAAGACGTAAGAAGACGAAGTGTGACGTAGGGTGTCACCAGGCCCATCCGCTGTCGATTGGCACTTGGACAGTGTTGATGCGAGTTTGCGGAATGCTAAGGGCACATTATAACGTTACATAATATGAGAAGTAAAATCTAGGGGCTTTAACTCGGGTTTAGAGGAAAGAAATGTATAGAAAAGATGTAGCCCATCGGATACACGTACAAGGTGACACCCAACTGCCAGGTAACGTAAACAGGGAACTGCAATGCTATCGTCATTAATCATAAGAATAGGAGCGGGGTCCAAGGAGTACTTTGCCAGTCAACTTCTGTACAGTGGACACGTATTCTTGCTAACAAGTCTGTTTGGTCTCCCAGAGAAAACGACAGGCACTTGCTCTCGCTTGTTTAAAAGCTAGGAACTGGGCCATGGTTCTGTTCGAACTGTAGATGCCCCCTGCACCGCATTTCAAACGCACAGCGTCAGCACAGTCTGGAGACCACCAGGGTTTACATTTCTCATGATATTCACCCAAAGTTTAGGGGTAAGGGGTAAAGAGTGCGACCAATGCTGCAGCAAGAAAGGAGATGGCAAAAAGTTGCAACAACTCCTCTGAAGAGGATGAAGGACGAACATAGGGGAAAAAAATGTATATGGCGTAAGTAAAGCGCCCAGTTCGCCTACTCAAACGACTAACGTGATCGAAGATGGGGTCGAGAGAAATAAGAAGCAATTAGAAGACGAGAATGGTCAGTGCCATGAAGATCAGGTACTACAGAATAATAAAAGTTCAGAGCAATAGAACATCATATAGCGAGATCGATGAGTGTGAGCATCTAAATGCATGGTGATACCGCTGTTTAGGACAAGTAGAGAGAAATGAGAAGTCTCTCATTGGTCTACACGAGACACAGACGCTTCCCAGAGCAAATGAGCATTAGAATCACCTAAATGAAGAAAGAGTAGGTGAGGATGAGACCAGAAACTGGATGTCAAGGATAGATAGTGAGCACGAAGGGCAAAGATACAAAGAGCAGACCATATACCAGTTCTCCATGTAAACATGGGTTGCATTATAATATATAATAATAGTTTTAAATAAAAGTCGAGAATAAGGAATATAACTGAGCACAAGTGCACCATCGTCCTGTGACTCGTCGGGTAAAGGATCAAGTGACTTAAATCAGCCAGAAATATGATACCCAACTGTGTAACGTAATTTTGATTCTTGTAAAAAAAAAAACACACACAAACGGGGAAAACTACAAGAGGAATAATTGGAACTCTCCCCGATTTCTCCTGTATCCTCTTTATATTCCACTGTAATACTCCCATTATGAGTGACTTAATAATGCAGCGGCAACACTAATAGTTTAATCAAACTAAACGCGGAAACCGGTAGGGTCATACAGCGCCACTAGAGTAGCAATGTGCGAAGGTTAAGAACAAGTGAGGTTCAGGAGTGTGCCAGGGAGGGAGGGGATGGAGAAAGCAAAAGGTAACTTAGAATAAGATTGGTGCATTAAGTTTGTGTTACAAAGTCAGAGTGTCTGCATCAAAGGTGGGACTGTCAGTAAGGAGGTCAGTGAGTGCGTGTCAGGGCGGTGGAGACGTTGCAAGGGATTTACGATTGCCCACTGATACAGGGCAATCTGTTAAGATATGGTGAACTAACAAATCAACCTCGGCGCGTGGGGCACCTCTGAAGTGGGAGAGCCGTCGAAGTCTTCCTACGAGACGGAAGTCATTACCATAGCATATGATACACCCTCACTTTTCTTGATCCAGCAGATTTCTCTCTCATAAGTAAGCTAGCTGGCCTGTTGTGTTAGTTACTGGTTGTCAAAAGCACTTGTCGTGAGAGATTGTGACTGTGTGAGTGTGTGTGTGTGTGTGAGTGTGTGTGTGTGAGTGTGTGTGTGTGAGTGTGTGTGTGTGAGTGTGTGTGTGTGAGTGTGTGTCTGTGAGTGTGTGTGTGTGAGTGTGTGTGTGTGAGTGTGTGTCTGTGAGTGTGTGTGAGTGTGTGTTGTGTGTGTGTGTCTGTGTGTGTGTGTGTCTGTGTGTGTGTGTCTGTGTGTGTGTGTCTGTGTGTGTGTGTCTGTGTGTGTGTGTCTGTGTGTGTGTGTCTGTGTGTGTGTGTCTGTGTGTGTGTGTCTGTGTGTGTGTGTCTGTGTGTGTGTGTCTGTGTGTGTGTGTCGTGTGTGTGTCTGTGTGTGTGTGTCTGTGTGTGTGTCTGTGTGTGTGTGTCTGTGTGTGTGTGTCTGTGTGTGTGTGTCTGTGTGTGTGTGTCTGTGTGTGTGTGTCTGTGTGTGTGTGTTGTGTGTGTGTGTCTGTGTGTGTGTGTGTGTGTCTGTGTGTGTGTGTTGTGTGTCTGTGTGTGTGTCTGTGTGTGTGTCTGTGTGTGTGTCTGTGTCTGTGTGTGTGTCTGTGTGTGTGTCTGTGTGTGTGTCTGTGTGTGTGTGTGTCTGTGTGTGTGTCTGTACTCACCTAGTTGTGGTTGCAGGGGTTGATTCAAAGCTCCTGGCCCCAAACTAGAGTGCCCCGAGTGTGTGTGTGTGTGTGTCTGTCTGTCTGTCTGTCTGTCTGTCTGTCTGTCTGTTTTCTCCTAATTGTATTTGCAGGGGTCGAGACTCAGCTCCTGGCCCCGCCTCTTCACTGATCGCTACTGGGTCCCCTCTCCCCCTACTCCATGAGCTTTATCATACCTCGTCTTAAAGCTATGTATGGTTCCTGCCTCCACTACATCACTTGCTAGACTACTCCACTTCCTGACTACTCTATGGCTGAAGAAATACTTCCTAATATCATTTGACTCATCTGAGTCTTCAATTTCCAATTGTGACACTTTGTTTCTGTGTCCCCTCAATGGAACATCCTGTCTCTATCCACCTTGTCTATTCCACGCAGTATTTTGTATGTCGTTATTATGTCTTCCCTAACCCTCCTGTCCTCCAGTGTTGTCAGGCCGATTTCCCTTAACCTTTCTTCGTAGGACATTCCCCTTAGCTCTGAAACTAACCTTGTCGCAAACCTTTGAACTTTATCTAATTTCTTGACGTGCTTGACCAGATATGGGTTCCAAACTGGTGCTGCATACTCCAATATGGGCCTGACGTATATGGTGTACAGAGTCTTGAACGATTCCTTACTGAGGTATCGGAACGCTATTCTTAGGTTTGCCAGACGCCCGTATGCTGTTAAGAGTTAGAGCGTCATGTGTGATTTTCGCTCACCATGGGGTAGGCCAAAACGACATGGGTTCAAATCCTCGGCTAGTCGCGGTGTTATTGATATTATATATATATATATATATATATATATATATATATATATATATATATATATATATATAACACACACGAGAAAATAAAGGTTGTCTCCCGCCAGCATTACTTCCTCTTCGAGCCATTCTGCTATGAAATTGTTGGAGAAATACTTTCTAATATCCTTTCTGCACCTGTTTTCCGTAATTTAAAAGGATGGTCTTTTGTTCAACGTAACGCCGGCCTCAAATTGTCTTTCCTACATGTTTTCTCGTAGCATTTTATCAACTTAAATGTGATTATCTTGTCTAATATTTTTCTCGTCTCTTCTAATGAGAGTATTTCCAGTCTCTTTCTGTTATTTATATTTCTTACCTCTGAACTTTTTATAAATACCAAACATTTTCTTTTTAGGGTGTCGTATCCAGACTTCTTCCGGATTCTCCTCTTTTTGGTCTAGCATCTACCATTGCATTTTATATTATTCTTTTTTATAGTATACTCGTAAATAATGAATATTTTGCTAACATTACAGACAAGGTTTTCTCGTTTTTTGTTTGTTTGTTTGTTTCCAGGTGAGGACCTGTTGTGTATCATCAAACTGTCATAAAACGGCGTCAATTAATCTAGTCTTCAAAGAGCATTTTGTAATGGAGTTAAACTTCCCAAGTCCGACAAATAATTAGAGCATCACAAACCTGTTTTTCCAAGCTAGTTTTTGCTCTCTTGTTTGGTGATTTTTTTTAACTTTTTCTTTTATTTCCAGTAATAGTCCTATAGGCCATTTAGTATATATTTTGTCATTTACATTCTCCAGTGGGATATTTTTTGGGCTTAACTTTGATCGGATTTCCATAAATTTCTCTCGCTTCACCTGATTTATCTGCATTTTTTTCTACATTATTTTTTTTTACAATTGTGAATTTTTAATTTCATCGTAGCGGAGTCCATGTTGTGAGCGCTACGAACCTGCTACGTTTGAAAGTTCAATTACTGTGAAATTATACAAGTTTCCCTTTCACATCAGCTGTGCTAAATTTACCAGACTTCTTTAACACGGTCTTATTCACCAGGATTTTCAACACTGTATCACCTTTTATGCACTACTTTAATTTCCAGGTATCGTGTCTTATATTGAATTTGTTAACTTTAGCGAACCGTCAACATAACGTCTTTGACTGAGGACCTTTACGTGTAATAACCAAGTTAGTTTTCTTTGGGGTTCACAGCTAATCCTGCCTAATGAGCAGTATGTAGGGTTCAATTTCTCTCAATTTTTATCTTTATTGTTCTTGTTGTTGTTGGTGTGGGTGTTGTTCTTGTTGTTGTTGGTGATGCTGTTGGTTGTGCTGTTGTTGATGTTAGTGTTGCTGTCAGTATTATTTTTGTTGTTAGGTGGTGGTGTTGGACCATTATCAAAATGAGACTTGTTATTGATCCAGGTAACGTCCTGTTTTCATTTCCAGTTTGGGGCAGAGTTACAAAACTGAGTTAAACATTGACGTATATATACAATTATAACGTTGTGGAAACATATCACTTCTTATAAAGATTAAGTCGCGTGTATTCTACATTATAACGCACCTCTAACGCACTCATTGATTTGCTGACCTTAAGAGTTGCATTTACAGAGGGGTAAGTGAGGTCCACTCCATGCCTACCCCGCCCTCACACATTAAACCCCAAAACATATACATAGTGTATATAATTACCTCTCTACACTTTACAGATTTGTCTATAAAAATATGTATTATTTTTGGAGAGTATTCTAATTACGGGAAACTAGTAATTACTAATTCAAGACAAAGAAACGGATAATTTATTGTTTTGACTGGAATTATTTATGGAAACCTGGTATTTAGTGTCCCTGAGTGATTTAGTGTTGAAGGTGATGTATTCTGCTTCCTGCATTAGAAACCAACTGCATATGAGTGTCTGTGTATGTTTTTTTTTGTGCGCGCGTGCGTGCGTTGTGTGCACGCACGTGCGTTGTGAGCGTGCGTGCGTTGAGTGTGCGTGCGTTCACCTAAATGTGGTTGCAGAGGTTGATATGCCACTCCTGGCCCCGCTTCTTCGCTGGTCGCTACTAGGTCCACTCTCTCTCCCGACTCCAAGAGCCTCTTTTCAAAGCAATATATGAATCTCGATTCTACTACCGCACTGTTCAGATTATTCCATTTCCTGACATTACTAATGCTGAAGATGTAGTTCCTAACATTCCTATGACTCATCCGAGTTTTCAACTTTCAGTTTCGCCCTCTTGTTGTTTGAGCATGCAAAATATCACAGACAAATTGCGACAGCCACAGGAGGGAAGAACAGATCGTTCAGGTCTTTCAACCAAACAAGATGCCTCATCAGGAGCTTGCAGAATGAAAGGAGAATGTGATGAAAATTTAGGTAACAACCTACTGTGGGCTGTCGAAACAACGTCCTTCAAGCCTGACCTGGCTTTGTTTACACAAGCAGCAGCCTCTTTCCCAAACACACTATCCTAGATTCATTAATTCACAGTGAAAGATCCTGACGAAACTTCCATTAACTTTAGTTCGAAAGTCCTAAAGTTGCTACTCCAACCCCCCTCCCTGTCACTGTTGAAATACTATTTTACATACACTTATTGGCCATTTCGTTAAGTACATCTTTCTAGTACTGGGAAGGACCCCCCTTCCTTGTTCCCAGAACAGGCTGAATCCTTCGTGGAATGGAAAACCACAAGGTGTTGAAAATATTCCTTAGAGATCCTGGTCCATGTTGATATAACATCACGCAGATGCTGCAGTGGGCTGCACAATTATGCTGAGAATCATCCGTTTTACCATATCCCAAAGATTTACTCAAAATTGTGACTACCATCATTTGCATGTTGCAGCAGAAATAACGATTCATCACATCCTATTTTTATAGTCTTCAAATGTCTAGTTATCGTGATGCTGTGCTCGCTGTAGCCTCGTTTCTTGTTCTTAGCTGACAGTAGAAGATCCCTGTAAGGTTTTTTGCTGTTTCAGCCGATTTACTTCAAGGTTTAATGTGCTGTGAATTCAGAGATGCTCTTCAGCATACCACTGTGGTAATGTGAGGTTATTTGTGTTACTGTCTCCTTCCTGTCAGCTTGAACCAGTTTGGCCATTCTTCTCTGACCTCTCTCATTGACATTTTTGCCCACAGAACTGCCACTGACTGGATGTTGTGTGTTTTTCAGACCACTTTTTGTAGAGACTTGTGTGTGAAAATCCCAGGAGATGAGGAGTGTCTGAGATTCTCAAACAACCCCAACTGACACCAACAAACATTCTACAGTCACTATCACTTAAATCACATTTCTTCCCCATTCTGATGTTACATCTCAACATCAACTGAACCTCTTTATCATGTCTGCATGCTTTTAGGTGCTGCAATGTTTTGTCGGGACATTGTGTCGTGGGGTCGAATCCTGGCTTGCCACAGTTTCGTAAATGATTCAGAACCACTTGTTTCGTGATTTCATTGCTATATAGACTGCTTGTGGAGGCGGGTATTCAAACAGGAGGAGGCTGAAATTAATCCTTGAGCATATAACTGCCACGGGTGTCCTCGCAACATGAAACAAGCATAGTTCGCTAGGTTCATGTTTGTAAGATCGATGGCTCAGTTGGTAAGGTGACATGTACATTGTGTGGCCTCTTGAGGCGGGACAATGTGTCGTGGGGTCGAATCCTGGCCTTCCGCAATTTGGTAAATGATATATATATAAATATATATGAATTAACGAGCACGTTGTCACGTGTACCTAATAAAGTTGCCACTGTATGCATATATATGTAGTGCGAATAGGTAAAATTGGTCAATTAACAGGAACTCATTTAAAATTAGGTACTTTCTAAAATTTTCTTTTATACATTAAGAGATATATTTTTTTCATTTATGTTAATGTATAAAATTAATTTTGTACCAAAAGAACCTTAGAAAACTTACCTAACCTTATTATAACAAGCGCAATTTAATTTAGCATAATCTAACTAAATATATTTTAGATAAGTTCACAGTAATTTAATAATAAACAATAAAATATATTTTTTTTCGTTAGGTTCAGAATGATTTATGAGAAATTATTGCATACTCTAATTTTTGCTTGACTTATTCGGACAAAGAACTTTGTCCATGGAAGCAGAGAGAGGAATGTATGAGAGTATAGTTATACTAACGCTATTATATGGGTGTGAAGCATGGGTGGTGAATATTGCAACAAGGAGAAGGCTGGAGGCAGTGGATATGTCATGTCTGAGAGCAATGTGTGGTGTGAATATAATGCAGAGAATCCGTAGTTTGGAGATTAGGATGAGGTGCGGGATTACCAAAACTATTCTCCAGAGGGCTGAGGAGGGGTTGTTGAGATGGTTTGGACATGTAGAGAGGGTTGAACAAAATAGAATGACTTCGAGAGCGTATAAGTCTGTAGTGGAGGGATGGCGGGGTAGGGGTCAGACTAGAAAAGGTTGGAGGGAGGGGGTAAAGGAGGTTGTGTGCAAGGGGCTTGGACTTCCAGCAAGCATGCGTGAGCATGTTAGATAGAAACGAATGGAGACAAATGGTTTTTAGGACTTGACGTGCTGTTGGAGTGTGAGCAAGATAACATTTATGAAGGGATTCAGTGAAACCGGCAGGCCGGACTTGAATCCTGGAGATGGGAAGTACAGTGTCTGCACTCTGAAGGAGGGGTGTTAATGTTGTAGTTTTATAACTAGTGTAAGCGCGCCTCTGGCAAGGCAGTGGCCGAGTGAATGATGATGCAAGTTTTTTTTTTTCGGGCCACCCTACCTTGGTGGGAGACGGCCGATGTGTTAATAATTTTATATATATATATATATATATATATATATATATATATATATATATATATATATATATATATATATATATATATATAATGCATAATAAAAAATAGTATTTATATTAATAAATTACATCTGAATATATTTCACCATGAGATCATTTCCTGGAATGGGCTCGAATTTCAGGGTGATAAATAAAAGCTTCAAGTCGTATCCGTTGAGGTTAATACTATTGTCTCTCGTAATGGCTATCCATTTTGTATTATAAACACCTATGGTGGGCTGCCCACCTTCGAGGGTTGAGCCTTGTACCTGGTACTACCACTAATCATCCACAGGTAACAAGCCCAATGCCCTCTCTCTCTCACCTCCGGAAACCTGAAAGTGAGAAGGTATGATTACTCTCACTTGTAAACCAACAGCTTATCTTCCTTTTTTTTTTGGGGGGGGGGGTTAGTAATAACATTTGCTTAGGTAAATACATCGTCACAAATTCAATCTTTACCTCAAAAATAGTATTTATTTATTCATTTAATAATCAAATATTAATTAGAAATTTCTGCAGTTGGAATACGTTTTTTTCAATGCGAATAGCCTCTACGGGGAGGTTTTTTCTCTCTCTTCTATGGTTGTCTACATTCTTTTCTCCAGCAGTCTATCAATTACGTGACACATTCAACCGTAATCTTGTGTCTCATTGGTATATAATGAAGACAAGCTTGTAAGTTTTAGACATGTGCGACATCTGGGTATCTTTTTCTACCTCTCCAGTCTTCTGTTTTGTATTAATGAAGCCACTGGTTGGCGAAACGTTTACAGTATTAATAAAGATACCCAGATTATGCACATGTGTCTGATTCATCAATCATAATCTTGGTTTTCTAGAAGGAAGTGGCATTTCTGCCACTTTTTTCCACTAGTTCCTTTTTTTTTTTTAAAGTAGGTTTCAAGGACGCATATTTACACGACACCCAACTTCAATATATATTACCATAATTGTTCTTAGCGAAATAATATTTATTTCTTATGTTTTTGTTGGTTTTGAGTTATTTTTAATTTATTTCAGGATCGATTCGTGAATATTAGTGTATATAAATCGTTTTGGACTTTTGGTCACAAGCGCTGAATGACCTAGGTCAGGGTACCTTGTAAATGCCACAGTTCTCTACCATATCTGTACACTTAGGGGGTTAGTATTTAATCGTTTATTTTGAAAATGTTGCAGATGTGTTTTTCTTCGCCAGTAGCTAAGCAACAGCTGGCGCATCTGTACTGGTTATTCACTCCATTTACAAAATCAAGAGATCATTGCGTCTTCACCACTGATCACTGACACTTAATTACTCGTTGAAAAAATGATCATAAATCAGTACCAGTATTTACAGATAGTTATCATCGTCTTCCTGGGCTCCCACCTCATCCAAGAAAAGGTCGTAATTAATATAACATAATAAGTATGCTGAAATTGGGAGGAAGAAAGCGAGTTGGCAGGCGTAGGACACAATCTTACCCCAACATTTCAGGGTCTTGCAGTACTGTAGAAGAGGCGTAAGACTTATCACGAGAGATTCACAAAACCAGGAAACAAGGCCTCACTAGAGAATGAGCTTAGACTCAATGTCCTTGCAGGAAAACTTCCTGGCAATCATACTGCTCTCTCCTCATCCCGCCCTCCCCCCCCACTGCATTTTCGAGGACTTCAGAAATACATGTAAAAAACATTGAGGTAACTTAAGGTGTAATTTGACCATGACAGTAACAGGTTTTATGTAATACCTTAAGGGGTAGAAGTAATTCTGTATAGGATGTACATGTAATATCACAGGGGGTACATGTAATACCAGAGGGGGTAAAAGTAATACTAGAGGGGGTACAATAATACCAGAGGAGGTACAAGTAATACCAGAGGAGGTACAAGTAATACCAGAGGAGGTACAAGTAATACCAGAGGGGGTACAATACCAAACGAGGGTACAAGTAATACCACACGGTGGTACAAGTAATACCAGACGGGGGTACAAGTAATACCAGACGGGGGTACAAGTAATACCAGACAGGGTACAAGTAATACCAGAGGGTACAATAATCGTTTTAAAAATAGGTTAGATAAATATGAGTGGGTATGAATTGGACCTGACTAGCTTGTGCTAATAGGTCTGATGCCGTGCTCCCTCCTGACCTGAATAGGTTGGGTCATTGGCTTAAGCCGGTGGGAGACTTGGACCTGCCTCGCATGGGCCAGTAGACCTGCTGCAGTGTTCTTCCTTTCTTATGTTATTAGCTTATTTATCGGGAAAAAATAACTGACACGATAACCCACGTAATGGATTATTAATAACATATTTAAAAGGGAGACAAAGGAAGGAACGTAAGTAGGTGTAGGTGAGTGTGTGTGTGTACTCACCTAGTTGTGGTTGCAGGGGTTGAGTCATAGCTCCTGGCCCCGCCTCTTTACTGGCCGCTACTGGGTCACTCTTCCTGCGCCATGAGCTTTATCATACCTCTTCTTAAAGCTATGAATGGAACCTGCTTCCACTACATCGCTTCCCAAACTATTTCACTTCCCGACCACTCTGTGACTGAAGAAATACTTCCTGTGTGTGTGTATGTGTATGTATATATATGTGTATGTGTATGTATATATGTGTATGTGTATGTAAATATGTGTATGTGTGTGTGTGTGTATGTGTGTGTGTATGTGTGTGTGTATGTACTCACCTATTTGTGATTGCAGGGGTCGATTCATAGCTCCTGGCCCCGCCTCTTCACTGATTGCTACTAGGTCATCTCTCTCCCTGCTCCATGAGCTTTATCAAACCTCGTCTTAAAACTATGTATGGTTCCTGCCTCCACTACGTCACTTTCTAGGCTATTCCACTTCCTGACAACTCTATGACTGAAGAAATACTTCCTAACATCCCTTTGACTCACATGAGTCTTCAACTTCCAACTGTGACCCCTTGTTTCTGTGTCCCCTCTCTGGAACATCTTGTCTATGTCCACCGTATCTATTCCTCGCAGTATTTTATATGTCGTTATCATGTCTTCCCTAACCCTCCTGTCCTCTAGTGTCGTCAGGCCGACTTCCCTTAACCTTTCTTCGTAGGACAATCCCCTTAGCTCTGGGACTAGTCTTGTTGCAAACCTCTGCACTTTCTCTAATTTCCTGACGTGCTTGACCAGGTGTGGGTTCCAAACTGGTGCTGCATACTCCAGTATGGGCCTGACGTATATGGTGTACAGAGTCTTGAACGATTCCTTACTGAGGTATTGGAACGCTAATTTTAGGTTTGCCAGCCGCCCGTATGCTGCAGCAGTTATCTGGTTGATGTGCGCCTCAGGAGATGTGCTCGGTATTATACTCACCCCAAGATCTTTTTCCTTGAGTGAGGTTTGCAGTCTTTGGCCACCTAGACTATACTCTGTCTGCAGTCTTCTTTGCCCTTCCCCGATCTTCATGACTTTGTATTTGTTGAGGTTAAATACAAGGAGCCAGTTGCTGAACCAGGCTTGTAGCCTGTCTGGGTCTCTTTGTAGTCCTGCCTCATCCTCATCCGATTTAATTCTCCTCATTAACTTCACATCATCTGCAAACAGGGACACTTCTGAGTCTATCCCTTCCGTCATGGCATTCACACATACCAAAAACAGCACAGGTCCTAGGACTGACCCCTGTGGGCCTGTGTGTAAAATAAAAGATTTCATCGCTTTAAAAAAAAACAGTTTTTTCCTTGAGGTCTTTTGAGTATTATTCCTCCATCAACATATATATTTTCTGAGCGGAAGTGGAAGGTAAAAATCAAATGTTTGAGTGTTACCCCCAACATGAATCCAATTTCCTCCTGGACTCACAACATACCATAAAGAACCTCACCTCCCATCCCTTACCAACCTACCATTTCCCCTTCCCCTTTCTTCATCACCGTCACTTCCACGGCTCTCATCTCCTTTCACACCTTTTCGCCTCCCCCACCTCTCTCTTCTTTCCTTCTCTCATTTCTTCCATTCGCCTTCTCTATCCTCACTTCTTTCTTACTTATTATACCCACTCGCCTATTCTCACTTCCACCTCTCTCGCCTCCAGCCTCACCTCTCCTACCATCACAATAATGTAAGAATACGTAGGGGTAAGCAGAGCCATTGCAGGGTGTACGAAATAGCAGACTAATCTAGCACCAAGAGGGATTCACGTGCAGAAATCAACGTTCCTCTTGCTCTCTACCACCTCGTTGCCACATGTGTTGTGGTTGGTTTAGCAAGTTAATTTAGGCACAGGTACACATAAGTAAGAGCATCATAAAATAAGTACTCATAAAATAAGTGACTTATTTCCACTGGGGTTTATGTAACCTGCTTATCTGTGGTTTAATGTATCTTTTTAGAGGTTCATATAACCTAATTTAGATTATTATATATAGAAAATTACATTTTAGGAAAAACTGGAAAGTGTTGGGAAATTGATGTTAAACACCTCATCAAAATTTGACGTGGTGAAACGATAATGTGTTGGGGACGGTGATGGTGGAGGTGGTAAGTTGTGAGTAATTCTTCCAGTCCAAGTGGTGATGTGTGGGGTAGATGGGTAGGCTCCCACCAGGAAGTAACAGCTGTGGGCATGGTCACTCCCGCTTCCTCTTCACCCTCGGGCACTGGGGAAAAAAAAGGTAAATACATTTTTACCTGCGTTTTTTTTTAAGAGCATTTATGCTTTATTGGGGTAATTTATCGCGCGTTTCTGGGTTCACACTTTGGTTGTGAGTGTTCCATCTCCTCCCTGGTTGTTTAATTAAACTGTTATTTGTAGGGAGAAGGGAAGAGGGTGGAGAGGGAGGGGATGGGGTCGGATCTGGCCTCTGTGAGTCTCCCTGATTGGTCAAATTCTTCACCTTCACGACTAACAAATGAAGGTAATCAGAGACCATGATTGGCTGCCAATGGCCAGGGTTGCCGCCGCGCCTCGACGCCGCCCCTCTTACACTCCCAAATTTTCCTCCTCTCTTCTTTCCATAAACTTTTTCCCAGCAGAAACAAGCCATTACTTAATGCTAAAAAAAAAACTCGTCATTTTTCCCAAATTACACATTATGATATATCTACTCAAATTTTATTGTCCATTATAAAATTGTTTATTGCGTCAAGTGGTCGACCAAGAGCTATACATATATTTCTAACTTGTCTAAATCAAAATATCGGTTGCAGCTTAAGAAGCTCATTTTGACAAGCACAACGCTAGATATATATATGAAAGGGAGGATTAATATAAAAAATACTAGGTAAAGTGAAAGACTGAATAGGACGACTATTTAAAAATGGGAAAACTTGTACACTTGTATAATAATTTAAGAAAACTAGTTTGTTTACTTTAGAAATATAAGTGTGTGAAAATGCAATATGAAGGAACGTGTATGAGGTGAGGTGAGCAGCAGAGTGCCAGTAGCAGTGCCAGTGCCAACAGCAGCAGTGCCAGTGCCAGCAGTAGCAGTGCCAGTGCCAGCAGTAGCAGTACCAGTGCCAGCAGCAGCAGTGCCAGTGCCAGCAGCAGCAGTGCAAGTGCCAGCAGCAGCAATGCTAGTGCCAGCAGCAGTGCCAGCCAGCTGTGACATCACCTCAGCTCTAGTAGATTTTCTTAAGATGTGCTCACAGGCCGAAAATAAAAATAAATTTTACCGAATCTAGTCTTTACACAACTTTACATATATAGGAAGTTCCTCCATGAGTAATTTGTAATTACCGGAGCAGAGCTGTGTTCTTTCAGTCCCGTCTTCAATATTTAACTTGTCACACTTTTTTTGCATTCCATCAGTGATTATAAATAATAACAAATGTGTTTTTTGCACCTAATTTACGATTGTGGCTTACCGTAACCTTGGTCAATGTTTTCATTATTTTCACAAGGTATAATGACCTGAGCTTCTGGTTCCCTACCAGTTATCTTAACCTCAAGTCATTGTGGATGTAGCTGGAAATGACTTTGAAGAAAATTACATAATGAAATCAATAATTATAATCTGTACACGACTTTACAAAGGGTCGTTCTAATCTTAAATATTTTCTGCCTTTCTCACTGAAGAATTTACCCTACAGAATAAGACACCGCATACACATGGGCTTCAGAAACACTAAATTTTACACAGGAGAGTGATGACTGTAGCAGCACACGGTATTTGAGAAGAGTTTTTCTTCTGGACAGAAGAGGCACAGCTGACTGATAACAGTTTGCACACATGGGGAAAAATGACAATGGGGACCCATTACAAGTGGCCTCCAATTGGGATGAAGGTTGAGCCACTTGGTGTTTATAGTACACTTAAGCAGCTTGGGTGAGGGAATAGACAGCGACAAAAGAAAAATAGCTGTTGATACAAAGTGTGTGTACAGATTCAGAAGATTCCTGAGTGTTTTAGGATGATTCTGGATAGACTGATGTGGACAGACAAGTGGTATATGTAGTTCGATTCAATCTGCAACGTGATTAAGGTAACCAGCGAAAAAATAATCAAACAAATCTAAAGCCAAAATAATCAATACACAAGTGGTTGCAAGAGCAACCAGTGTTCCTGACTAAATATCAAAACATACAAGAAACAGACGACCCAAGGTTATACAGCAAGACAATGGTGACAAAGTCATTTCCTTGTATTACAACTATCTCTTTTAAAGCTGGATGAAGATATTTCACACTTTGTAAGTCATGGAATACGGAGGAAATATGACTGATGTGTACAAATGAAAAACCGGAATAACTCAAAGGACTATAAATAAAAATATTTAATCAAGACATAACTCGAACCATTGCTTTCATGTGGGGTTAAATTTAGGTTCCGAAAGAATGAAGAAAAACACAGGTTTGACAGTATGGTTGTAGACGAGCGAATAACTGCTAAGTAGGGTCAGTGAAGTGACTCCTCAGGGAAGTTTTAAATGTAAGATAAATACGCCAGTGGGAATGCCTGGGTGTGAGTAGAACCTGCTAGCATGGGCAGGTAGGATTATTTCACTGATACTCTTATTTTAATGGTAAAAAAGTCTTCACTGTCCACTTTTCCAATTTTCTAGCCCATCATTTCTAAATTTTCTAGCTACCCTGAAGGATAAAGACAAAAATGCTATATTTGTGTCTTTATTCATCGAGTGGGTAATTTAAATCGTTTCTCTCTACCTGGAGAAAGTTTCAGAGCGTTGTCATTTCTTCCACCCACACCTCATCCCATAACCTTCCCCCACCCTCTCTTCCCTCTTCCTTACCTCTCCCACCCCTCACCTGGTTCATCCTAAGGGATGTCAATTCCTACGTAATAGTAACGAAAACCTTATGCTCGTGAGGCCTGGTCACAGACCGGGCCGCAGGGGCGTTGACCCCTGGAATTCTCTCCAGGTTCTCTCCAGGTAAACTAAATCCAAAGTGGAATACTTGGCGAGATCATCACCCTGTTCATGTGTCCTAGTCTAGGCTGGCAAATTTCATTACTTTACGTATGCAGTGTTGCAGTAGAACAGGGCAACACTTAACTTTTGCTCTGTCTAGGTAATTATTATGTGGGGTTAAGTATTTATTTTTATAAATTTTGCTTCAGCGTATGTTAAAATATATATATTTTTTTCCATTTTACCTTCTTATATGTAAACCTAGTTTGACGGTAGCCTGCAAAACATGAGTTTATTAGTAAGCCTGTCCGTCTTGTGGTCTATTGTTACTCTTAGATCTCTCTTATTGGTACTCGAGATATGATACCACAATTTATATTGCTCGTGCAGTCTGCTATGGCCTTTTTTATTTCCCTATTGCGTGGCTCTTACCTTCCTTTAATTATGCCATCCATTATTCACATCATTTTTTCATTTTATCAAATGTATTATGCCGCTTTTAAGCCAATTTGATGTTATTTTACATCGTTCTTTTACATTATCCAAAAACAACATATTTGTTGAGTTTTCTTGAATACTTCGGGCAAGTTATTTAAAAACATTACCACGCTTGTTCAGTGTGTACTTGTTACACTCGTCGATTACTTTGACTTCGTAGGTGACTCGGCTGTCACAACCATGCAAAATCCACCCCCCTTCCCCAAAATAAAAACACACAATGAAAAGATTAAAATTAACAAACTGTAAAAGTAACTATAATACTCAACACAAAGTACTTGTCAGTGTATCCAATACTGTGTACTCTTGTAATCCAACACGGTATATGCATCCAGCATTGTTTACGGAAGTGCGTACTTCACTCTGTGTACTCAAAACACTGTATACTTAGCACTGAGTATTCGATACCGTGTGGGCGACCTTGGTGAAGTGGATCGTGTAGTAGAGAGAAGCCAAGTTGTTTTTAACATTCAGGTGGAAAATGTGAGTCACCCGAATGTCTGAAGTGTATCTGGCCACTGGGGTCTGGTAACGCAAAAAAGATAACGTGGCAAGATTGCCAGCTCACCTCTGTGGGGGGGACTTCCAGTGCCTGAGGTGACAGGGCATAGAGGAATGCCAGGCTTGTGTGTTTTAGTGAGGACAAACACACGCTACCTGGAGTCTACCTGGAGAGAATTCCAAGGGTCAACGCCCCCGCGGCCCGGTCCGTGACCAGGCCTCCTGTTGGACCAGAGCCTGATCAACCAGGCTGTTACTGCTGGCCGCACGCAGTCCAACGTACGAACCACAGCCCGGCTGGTCAGGTACCGACTTTAGGTGCCTGTCCAGTGCCTGCTTGAAGACAGCCAGGGGTTTGTTGGTAATCCCCCTGATGTACGCTGGTGTAAGTTGTCGTGGTAAAATATACTGAAGTTTCTGGTCTTGTTCTCATTTGCCTAAGATGCTATGGGCTTTTCGTGGAAAAGTTCTGGTACTTCAGTTAGCAGTTATTGTAAACAGACGGGTGTGTTCTGGCGTCACAGGGGGCCAAAATTTTTAAGATAATCAATAGTGATAAGTAACATCTTCCCGGCCCCTTTTTTGAGCGGTGATGATACCGTTGTTGTCAGCCAGTCCCTTAAGGGCTTGTATGTGCCTTCAGCGCTGAGGCTGTGATGACCCCATTATCCATATCAGTGCTGCAAAGACATGTAGCAGTGATGACATGAGTGGATGTGTCCAACATTGCAGCGCATATGGTCACATAATGGAGGGGAAAGGAGCGGGGCTACTGATCAAGGAGAGTCATCTACTGAGACATCGGTGCCTGAATGCCTCAACGATTTTGATTTCTAACACAAATACACAAAATTGAGCCAGTTTCAGCATCTCCAGGATGCTAGCAAACTGAACTGGCCTAACCAAATACTGTCATCAGGTGACACAAGAATGAACATGCCCTGCAGTGGGCCTACTTACATTTGTTAGGCACATTCTTCACAATTTCAAGCACAGCCTACTCGTTTCTAAGAATTGACCGGTCTTCCTGGATCGCACCTGAACCCTTTCTGCTATAAATACTATATGTTTTAGCTATGTATTAAAACTGAGAAAACCAAGAGTGGTGTTACGTCTCTTTTAGTCAACGTCCCGTGTGTGAGAGAGACTTGCGGTAACTGGGATATTTTAATAAGGAAACCTTACGCCATTTATGAGCTTTGTCAACCCACCTGGATGACTAAACGTTTTCTTAATCAAATCTCCCAGTTAGTGCATGCGTCTCTTGCATGCTTGTCGGTGTTCAACACAATTTGCAACGTCACTGTCTTCATTGTTCATTCCTGTCTTATTAAGACAACAGGGTGGACAATACGTTGATCGCGATCTATGGATAGATCGCTGGGCAATATATAATGAACTGTAGGATGACGGGTAAACCTAAAACATGCTTAATAAAGAATATATGCAGGGTGACCAGAAAAAAGAAGAAACGCTGTCACCATCATTCATTCATTGTCTTCCCAGAAGCGTGGTGAGCTCACAGTTCGGATGACTCTCCAAACTGCAACATACCCACTCTTCCTTCAGAGCCAAGGCGCTGTGTTTCCCATCTCCAGGAATTAAGTCTGGCTAACCGGTTTCCCTGAATTCCTTGATGAATGTTGCCTTGTTCACACTCCCGACAGCAAGTCAAATCATAAAAACCTCTTGCTTCCTCACTCCATTATACTCACACAAGCCTGTTGGATGTGCAACCACCCCTCACACAAAGCCTTTACCCCGTCCTTTCAACGTTTCCCAAGACGACCCCCACACCTTTCCTCCACCCCCAGTTTACAACAACTTTCTAGTATCCTATTTTCCTTCGACCTTTCTAAATGCCTAACCCTAAACTACGAATTCCCTGCGTAATATTCACACCGCACATTGCCTCCAGCCTCCTCCTTACTGCAACATTTATAGCCCATACTTCGTGCCCATATAAGAGTTTTTGTCCCTTTCCTCTTGTACAGTTATCATGTTACCTCCAAGAATAAGGTTCTTGGTATCCACAGAGGCCTCAATGCACTATCTACCCCTCTTCCCCTTTATCAGTTCTAAGCTTCACCAATTCTTTCTCAGATCCATCTGGTAACAAGTCCACTCCCAAATATCTGAACATATTTACCTCCTCCATACTTCCTCCTTCCAACCTGATATCCTATCTTTCATTACCTAGATATTTTGTTATTCTTTCCAATGTTTACTTTTAATTTCCTTCTTTTATGTGAGTTTATCCTCCCAGATTTGTCTACCAACTTTTACTATTTTTCTTCAAAATCACCCAAAAGAAAAGTGACATCAGCAAAAACTTCCTGTGAGAACTTTCACTTGTCATTAAATTCATTATTCATTAACCCCACATTCTTCTCCTTCACTCTAGCGTTTATTTATTTGTTCAGTTAACATCTACATCCATGGTACAAACATATTTGAATAATTTTTCTATACTCATGGCCATTCCACTAAATCCTAACTTTATAATTGGATTTTTCACATTGTAATACCTTAAGCCTTTTCAAATCCTAATGAGAGAAAGTTCTATTATCGAATTTTACCTATGGTGTCAAAGCCAATGACTTAGTCCTAAACGTCTTTACTACGATGTTCTGGATAATTATCTGAGAATTTGAGATGCTATTATTAGGCGAGGTATCGTCTGAGTGGTATCAAGACTTTGTATTGTTCCAATCACGGCAGTCTCTCTTTGTTTTTTAGTGGTAGTAGTGGTAGTGATAGTAGTAGTGATAGTGGTAGTATTGGTAGTACTAGTGGTATTGTTCCCTCAAGATGTGGGCAGTCATTTGCCTTCTTACTACTCCAGTATATGCTCTGGGAAATACTCCGTTCGGTGTTTTCGTACTTGGATATATATATACTTGTAGGTGTATATATCGGGTTGACTGAATACGTAGAGAAATTCCATTCAAAAGACGCAAACTTCCTATCCGTTTTTAATATATTTTTAATCTTAAATACTTTTCTATTACGCTGGCCATTAGATTTAGCAATGCAGATATTTTTTCAGTACTTAGTAGCCAGCAAAATAACCAAACAGGTTTCAAAAAATAAAATATTTGCTTTCAATAGACAGTTGAATCTATCCTGCTTCCCAGATCGTAGCCCGTACAGGTTTGTGAAGACAGTGCTTCCTCCTAAGTACAACGAAACGTTCAAATAAATTTTTTTTTCTGCTTATAAAGACACGTGAGCAAGCACTTAGGTTATTTTATTATAAAAACATCGTTCACTTCGAGACGTTTCAGTAACAGAATGTTCTTAGTGCTCAAGTGTGTTTATCCACAACTTATCAGCATTATTTCAACATCGTCAGTAGGTGCTACTGACGATGCTTTCAACCAGAGTTGCTGCTGGAGGCTCTAGAGGCTGTCACTTAAGTCTAACAGCTGGGTGGTAGAATCACTGGATGTTTTTCTCATTATACATTTGTCAGACTAACTTAGTGTCATGGCCACTGATATATATATCGTAGCTTGTTAGTTCATTCTCACGGTCTCTTGATACCAAACCGCCTCAACGGACAGAGACCAAATTCCGATTAGCGAACGAGTACCGAGCCGCCTCCACGCCTTACACTGAATGACTCCACATGGATTTAGAGTGTCATGTGTGTCTCATTAACATTTTACCGGTGTCAGGGTTAGTGGTGGTTTGTTCGTCAGGAAACAGAAGTCTCCTAACACTCGTCTTCCTTCATCTTTTCGTTCCTTCCCTCTTCCCCTCTTCCTTTTCCTCCTCCCAGTCTGGCCCCTTCTCTTTCTTCCCCTTCTTTGTATTCCACATCACCCTTTTTCCTCTTGCCCTCTTTCCACTCCATGTCTTTCCACTTCCCCTTAGCAAAAGAGTATGAAGAAAGTGGAATGCATATAGTAATTGGCAGACCCATCGTCCATCATAATGAAATATGTCAGGCATAATATATTTATGAAAAAAAAAAAAACCAGGTGGTCAAGACCACCTGGTCTAGTATGTTTTCTAGGCTTCCCACCCCCTTTCATGCTGATAACCTTTATCGGATAACATGTCGGCCATAATAATAATAGATAGTTAGTCAGTGTTTCCAACCATGAGAAAAATTCAGCTTTGATAAGCCAACAGATGCTTAATCAGAGATACTGCAGGATGTCACTGTATATGCATAGTGATTTAGTGTTAATTTTATATATATTCTGTACTTGAAATATTAAGTCTGCATCCACTTACATTATTAATAGGATAATTAGTGTAATGTATGAAGAGTCTCGGATATGCAAATTAAAAAAGATATAATTTTTTCCCAGTGGAGTTTGATGTTTTTTTTGCTCTACCGCTTATGAAAAGTTTGGCCAGCCAGTGGCTTCTTCAGTCCAACACAGAGAAGGGTGGAAAATGAAGATGAAATTGAGGTAGTTAGTCCCTCAGTCTGGAGTCGATGTACTCAGTCCATCAATCTTGTGAAAAGTACAGCATATGATGGTTGACCCGCGAAACCCTCTCTAGGTAAACTTCAGGTAATATACAGCAGTCAGGCGGGTAGAAGCAGGCGGCGGCGGAGTCACCATTGGCCAAATCCTCTACGCTTGCCTGTAGGTCAGGCCAGCGTAGAGGAATTCCCTGTATCAAGATCCCAAGAAGTTGCTGTGTCACACAGGTGTGATGAAAATACTTTTGAAAACAGACACATTCAAGAATGAGACATTTATGCACAATTTTCTCATCTTTCAATTTGTCGGATTTCAAAACTATTTTCATCGCAAAAGTTGCGAGTGCGCTGACGATTAATGAGCTGCAAGTGCATAATAAACTACCGCAGATAGGATGAGCTTCAGTCGTCCAGCACACTACTACCACTACCCCCTAAGTGATCCGCTGGTGCACAACTAACTACCGATCCTAATATGAGCTGCGGCCGCATAAATCGACTAGCCGCTTACAGGATGAGTCCCGGCACCAATACAATGAATTCAACTGGTTTGGCAAATGAATTACAAATACGCATCCCCGGATGCGTATGTAACTCCAGTAGTCGTGGATGAAGCAATTGGATCCTCGGGGAGTCCTCTGGCGGGGAGACTAATGTTGTCTACCTTGTGAAGGTAACAGCGGGACTCTGGTACACTAAACTGGTGGGAATTAATGTGAGGTGTGAACCCTACTGTGAGCCTCGGCTTTCCCCAGAAAATTATGAAAAATGGCAGTATTTTGGGGTTGTTTTTATCCTAATTTCAATAGACTGGTATATATCAAAAAGTGAAGGCTGTGTAAGGGGCTACTCTGAGTATTTTATATTTTTTTTTGTAATAATAACGAAGAGTTCCAGTCGCTAGTGGATCAGAGAAAGGTTTCCCCGTATCCCATAAGCCCAGCCCCCTCTACTTCATTACACGCAAAAGGAACAGTACAGAGTGTGTGAGAGCGAGACTAAGAAAGTGAGTGTACTCTCCTAATTGTGGTTGCATGGGTCGATTCATAGCTTCTGGCCCCGCCTCTTCACTACTCCATGACATTTATCATACCTGTTCTTAAAGTTATGTATGGATCCACCCTCTACTACATCACTTTCCAGACTATTCCATTTCCTGACAACTCTATGACTGAAGAAGTACTTCATAACATCCCTGTGACTCATATGAGTCTTTAACTTCCAATTGTTACCCCTGTTGCTGTGTCCCAACTCTGAAACATCCTCTGTCTGTCCACCTTGTCGAGTGTGAGAGAGTGTGAGAGAGTGTGAGAGAGTGTGAGAGAGTGAAAGAGTAAGAGGAAGAGTGAAAGTGACTGTGTGTACTCACCTAGTTGTGGTTGCAGGGGTCGAGTCAACTTCTGGCCCCGCCTCTTCACTGGCCGCTACTGGGTCACTCTCCCTGCACCATGAGCTTTGTCATACCTTCTATTAAAGCTATGTATTGAGCCTGCCTCCACTACATCGCTTCCTAAACTATTCCACTTCCTGACCACTCTGTGACTGAAGAAATACTTCCTAACATCCCTGTGATTCATCTGAGTCTTCAACTTCCAACTGTGTCCCCTTGTTGCTGTGTCCCATCTCTGGAACATTGTGTCTGTCCACTTTGTCAATTCCTCTCAATATCTTATATGTTGTTATCATGTCCCCCCTGTCTCTCCTGACTCCAGTGTGTGTGTGTGTGTGTGTGTGTGTGTGTGTGTGTGTGTGTGTGTGTGTGTGTGTGTGTACTCACCCCGATAGGAAAAAACAGGCTCCAGATAATGCTCAGAATCCAACAATTCTCAAGTTTATCAATAATGTTAGTACACTGGCAAATTTGCATCTACGTTAACGTGTAGGGTACCACGATGCCCATATGATGCGCCAGCCAATAATGATCGAAGCCGTTCACAAAAGACTTTCTGAAATCAACGCATGTATTTTAAAAACCAGCATTGGGCTATTGAAAACTAACAGGAGAGTACTAACAGAGAGTACCATTTTCTGTTACAGTAAGCAAGCACTGTATTAGCCGTTTTTTTTTAACTTATAAATTAAAATATTTGAGGAAGGAAAAAAAAATATGTTAAATCACTTAAAGATACCCGTTCTGAGATACCTATGATGGTGAACTTATTCTCCTTCTGAGCATTGGTGCTCATTGAAGACTCGACCTTCGCCCTGTGGAACGATGCAGCTGTCTGGAGAGGTTACGGGGGAGTCTCGACACAATACAGTATGCATTAGTGCTACTGGGAATACTGTATTTATGCCCCCGGTGATATGATTGTACTGCTATAGTGATGCTACCTGCAGTCTGGAGTCACTGAATCGTGTGACACTGCTACTATGAGTCTGGAACCACTGTAAACAAAACCTGTTACCAACACGTCCTGTACGAATCCAGTGACGTTCACGAACGTGTTGTGTTGCGAAGTGAAAATAATGATAGATTTTTTTTTAAGTGGTAGTTGCTATTCCCTGCATTAAGCAATAGGGATATTGCAACTCACTCGTCTCTGTCAGCATGTATCTCGTACACTTTTTGGCTGATGGTTGGTTAGTAAAATTTAAATTCTAATTCACGAATGTCATTCAAACTGCATGTCACCTCACCATCAGTCACGAAAACACGGATTAAACTCGTTATGTGTGAGTGAGTGAGTGAGTGAGTGAGTGAGTGAGTGAGTGTTTGTGTCACAAAACATACAAGTTAAAAACATCTTGTCCTCCATATAGATGTGCTTTTTTCCACGCATTATAATGATTTTTGCGCGATCTAAACCTCTACTTCCCTGCAATGTGGGACATACCCTAGTCAGCTAGAACGTTAATTTTCCCACTCCCAATCTTACACTTGGAGAATGAGGGTATCAAGCGATTTAGCTAATAGATTGGATATCAGACTGGAATGAGGAAGTATGGAGTGAATATTCATGTATTTGAGACTATAGTGTTTTCCAGATGGGTGGTGAAAGAGGTTGACACTTTAATTGTAACTGATTCTCTGTCATCCATAAAGCTCTCTCTTCACATGGCGAGTGTCTGGGTTCGATTCCCAGGGAGGGTAGAAACATTGGGCGTGTTCCTTTACACCTGTTGTCTATGTTCTATAGAATTAATGATGGGAAGAGGTGGTTGGTGCACTGAATCGTCTGTGGAGACAAAGAACGTCATCTATGGAGGCGAAAGGGGAAATATATGAAAGTATAGTGGTACCAATTATATATGGGTGTGAAGTATGGGTTGTGAATGTTGCAGCGAGAGGAGGCTGGAGACAGTGGTGTGTCTGAGAGCAATATGTGTTGTGAATATTATGCAGAGAATTCGTAGTTTGGAGATTAGGAGGTACGAGGTTACTAAATGTGTTATCCAGAGGGATGAGGCGGGGTTGGAGAAGATGGTGCAAAATAGGATGACTTGGTAGGTATATGAATATGTAGCGAAGGGAAGGCGGGGTAGGGATCGTCCTAGGAAAGTCTGGATGGAGAGAATAAAAGATATTTTGTGTGGGAGGGGTTTAGACATTTAGCAAGCGTGTAAGAGCGTTTTACATAAGAGTGGAGGCAAGTGGTTTTTATGACGACGTGCTATTGGAGTGTGACATGGTAACATTTGTGAAGGGATTCAGAGAAACCGATTAGCCGGATTTGAGTCCTGGAGGTGGGAAGTACAGTGCCTACACTCTGAAGGATCATTTGAACAGTGATACCCTCACATTTTGGCACGACAGTTATTAAATGAATGATTGTAGGATTTATATATATATATATATATATATATATATATATATATATATATATATATATATATATATATATATATATAAGAAAAATTGGATATCACATTGGAGAGAGGGATTATGGAAGAAGTAAATGTTTTCAGATATTTGGGAGTTGATGTGTCAGCGGATGGATTTATGAAGGATGAGGTTAACCATAGAATTGATGAAGGAAAAAAGGTGAGTGGTGCATTGAGGTATCTGTGGAGACAAAAACGTTATCCATGGAGGCAAAGAAGGAATGTACGAAAGTATAGTTGTACCAACACTCTTATATGGGTGTGAAGCATGGGTTGCAAATGCTGCAGCGAGGAGGCGGCTGGAGGCAGTGGAGATGTCCTGTCTAAGGGCAATGTGTGGTGTAAATATTATGCAGAAAATTCGGAATGTGGAAATTAGAAGGTGTGGAGTTACTAAAAGTATTTGTCAGAGGGCTGAAGAGGGGTTGTTGAGGTGGTTTGGTCATTTAGAGAGAATGGATCAAAGTAGAATGACTTGGAGAGCGTATAAATCTGTAGGGGAAGGAAGGCGGGTAGGGGTCGTCCTAGAAAAGGTTGGAGGGAAGGGGTAAAGGAGGTAATGTGGGCGAGGGGCTTGGACTTCCAGCAAGCATGTGGGAGCGTGTTAGATAGGAGTGAATGGAGACGAATGGTTTTTGGGACATGACGATCTGTTGGAGTGTGAGCAGGGTAACATTTTGTGAAGGGATTCAGGAAAACCAGTTAATTGATTTAGTTGGACTTGAGTCCTGGAAATGGGAAGTACAATGCCTGCACTTTAAAGGAGGGGTCTGAGATAGTGACAGCTGGGAGGGACTATTCTCAGTTGTCGTATCTGAGCTCCTCTGCAAAGACAGTGATTATGTATGAGTGTGGTGAAAGTGTTGAATGATGATGAAAGTATTTTCTTTTTGGGGATTTTCTTTCTTTTTGGCTCACCCTGCCTCGGTGGGAGACGGCCGACTTGTTGAAAAAAAAAATTATATATATATATATATATATATATATATATATATATGTCGTGCCGATTAGGTAAAACTTGCGATTTTGGCTTAAATAGCAACGCTCTTCTTGCTATATAAGACAAGCGAAAATTTGTGTATGCAATATTTTCGCAAAAATAATTCTGAACCTAACGAAAAAAATATATTTCATTGTGTTTGTTTATTATTAAATTAATGTTAACGTATCTAAAATATATTTAGTTGGGTTAGGCAAAATTAAATTGCGCTTGTTGTAATAAGGTTAGGTAGGTTTTCAAAGTTTCTCTTAGTACAAAATTATAAATTTTTACATTAACATAAATTAAAAAAAAATATCTTTAAACGTATAAGAGAAAATTTTAGAAAGGACTTGATTTTAAATGAGTTCTTGCTAATTGACCAGTTTTACCTAATCAGCACGATATATATATATATATATATATATATATATATATATATATATATATATATATATATATATATATATATTATTTATTTTTTTATTTGTTTAAAGAACAATGGAAAGTTAAAGATACAATCCTGGGAGCCTGGCCAAGCCTCAGGCTGTACCGTCTGAGACAGTCAAAATAACAGATTATGAGTGTGAACGAAGCACTTGGTTTAACTGTAAAATGAAGCACTCCTGAACAAGAAGATATTCTGAACCAAGGATTTAAAGCAACGATTCCTTGGTTCAAACCTGATAGTGTACCATTGTTGAACTTGTGTATGACCCATTCGGATTAAACACTACTTTACTAGAGCAATAATACTAATAAAATGAAGCAGTTTATCAGAATGCGATATACTAAGAAAGTAACACCTTTATTACTCGCCAGGAGAAGTGTTATAATTCTAATGTAATGTTACCTGACATTGCTTCCAATTAAATAATGATATACGTAATAAACATTGCCGACATATAAATGTACGAGAAACTGGGGTTGTTCACGCTTCCATGACGACGTAATGCCACTTTCTTACTCTCTTCTTATACACCATTTTAAATTACAACGCAAGATGCTTCTCGTTTTGGTTGATATTTTTATGTATCTTAAACTATGACGGTAAGTATTTTGTATCAGAAACATTACCAGTTATGTTAAGTTTTGAGAAGCAGTCTTCAGGAAAAACTATTCCTCCAGTAAAATTAAATGTAGAACTATCTCACACGAAAACTATGAAAATTATAACTGGAGAGAGAGTCATGCATGAACACCTCACCAGTTTTTCCTGAGTCGTGTTTTAATACCTCGCCAGTTTTCCTAAGGAAAGACAATCCTGCTTGATCCCCTCACGTCAGTCTCCCACAGGAAAACGATCAGGAACTACTGCTAATTCTCATTTATTTTTTTTAATCTGTATAATGCATGTTACTATTATATTTATGGAGAAGCTCCAGACTCATGCGAGTCATACAGTGTACCTCTCGAATGGGAAGTAAATGTGTTTGATCCCAGAAGTACAGATTAGCTTTAATTTATTGAATCAAGAGCCCTGCGTTTATAAGTATTAAGGCACCCTTCCTGAATGGAATGTTCAATTTTTTTAATGCAAAAAAAAACTGTAGGAAAGATTTACGAATTGTGTGCAATACGAAGGGAGGCATTGGTCAGAGAAATAGAAAACATCGAACTTAAGCTAAAGAAATCTTACAGGAGACAAGAAACGAGGGAAGAACTAATAGCCATAAATGAAATTCAAAAACACAAAATATTTCTTTTCTTATGCCAAATCTAAGTCGAGAACAACATCCAGTATTGGGCCCCTACTTAAACGAGATGGGTCCTACACAGATGACAGTAAGGAAATGAGTAAGCTACTCAAGTCCCAATATGATTCAGTTTTTAGCGAGCCGCTAACCAGACAGAGTCGATGACCTAAATTAAATTTTTATGAGTGAGACTCAGAATTTGATAGATTCAAACCTATCTGATATTATCCTAACACCACATAACTTCGAAAAGGCGATAAATGACATGCCCATGCACTCTGCGCCAGGCCCAGACTCGTGGAACTCCGTGTTCATGAAGAACTGCAAGAAGCCCCTATATCATGTGCTTTTAACATTCTATGGAGAAGGAGCATGGACGCGGGGTCATCCCACAGCTGCTAAAAACAACATATATAGTCCCATTCCACAAAGGGGACAGTAAAGCAATGCCAAAGAACTATAGGCCGATAGCACTAACATCCCATATAAAAATCTTTGAAAGTGGATCTAAGAAGCAAGATCGCCACTCATCTAGATACCCATCAGTTACACAACCCAGGGCAATATGGATTTAGAGCAGGTCGCTCCTGCCTGTCCCAGCTACTGGACCACTATGACAAGGTTCTGGATGCTCTAGAAGACAAACAAAACGCTAATGTAGTATACACAGACTTTGCAAAAGCCTTTGACAAGTGTGACCATGGTGTAATAGCACACAAAATGATAGATAAAGGAATAACAGGAAAAGTTACTAGATGAATCTATAATTTCCTAACAAATAGAACACAAAGAGAAGTAGTAAACTGCTCTTTGTGTTCGATTAGTTAGAAAGTTGAAGATCCATCTGCCCACTTTGCCAGTTATTCCTTTAGCATGTATTTTGTGTGCTATTACACCATGATCACACTTGTCGAAGGCATTACTCTCGGTATACTCCACCACTGCATTACTCTCGGTATACTCCACCACTGCATTACTCTCGGTATACTCCACCACTGCATTACTCTCGGTATACTCCACCACTGCATTACTCTCGGTATACTCCACCACTGCATTACTCTCGGTATACTCCACCACTGCATTACTCTCGGTATACTCCCCACTGCATTACTCTCGGTATACTCCCCACTGCATTACTCTCGGTATACTCCCCACTGCATTACTCTCGGTATACTCCACCACTGCATTACTCTCGGTATACTCCACCACTGCATTACTCTCGGTATACTCCACCACTGCATTACTCTCGGTATACTCCACCACTGCATTACTCTCGGTATACTCCACCACTGCATTACTCTCGGTATACTCCACCACTGCATTACTCTCGGTATACTCCACCACTGCATTACTCTCGGTATACTCCACCACTGCATTACTCTCGGTATACTCCACCACTGCATTACTCTCGGTATACTCCACCACTGCATTACTCTCGGTATACTCCACCACTGCATTACTCTCGGTATACTCCACCACTGCATTACTCTCGGTATACTCCACCACTGCATTACTCTCGGTATACTCCACCACTGCATTACTCTCGGTATACTCCACCACTGCATTACTCTCGGTATACTCCACCACTGCATTACTCTCGGTATACTCCACCACTGCATTACTCTCGGTATACTCCACCACTGCATTACTCTCGGTATACTCCACCACTGCATTACTCTCGGTATGAAGATTGAGACACTTATGTAACATATGGGAATCTTTATTAAAGAAACGTTTCGCCACACAGTGGCTTCATCAGTCCAATACAAAGCAGGAAGGTGTAAGGGAAGGAGGAGTTTGAGGTTATCAGTCCCTGAGGTAATCAGTCCCTTTCCAGGCTGAGGGACTGATTACCTCAAACTCCTCCTCCCCTTACACCTTTCCGCTTTGTATTGGACTGATGAAGCCACTGTGTGGCGAAACGTTTCTTCAGTAAAGATTCCCATATGTTGCACAAGGGTCTCAATCTTCAACTTGACGGTTTTCAAAACCATTTATTATAACTCATGGTATACTTACGGTGCTGCTCCGATTCCAGTGATAAAACCTGGAGATTCTTTGTAAATTTCATTCTTTTTTTACTAAACATTTATTAGTTAAATAACAGTGGTATTTCATTTCCTTTTTTGATGTGTTGCAGATGTTTACTTCTGCCTTGCTCCTCTGTTCTTGTGTGTTATTTCTTTAGGTTTAGGATGATTCGTGTGATACCGGACCACTGGAGTAATAACCCGCAGAACCATTAACAACACACAGCACATACGAGTTCACATGTGTAGTGTCAATCATTATATAACACGGGTTCACGTGAACAGTGTATTACATAACACGGGTTCACATGAGCAGTGTATTATGTAACACAGGTTCACATGAGCAGTGTATTATGTAACACGGGTTCACATGAGCATTGTATTATATAACACGGGTTTACATGAACAGTGTATTATGTAACACGGGTTCACATGAGCAGTGTATTATATAACACGGGTTTACATGAACATATTATTATATAACACGGTTTCACGTTAGCAGTTTATTATATAACACGGGTTCACGCGAGCAGTGTATTATATAACACGGGAGCACAATGTAGTCGTTACATAACTCAAGACACGTGTAGTGTAACTTATAGATCACCGCAACACGTACAGTGTCGTTGTATAACAAGGGACGCCGTGTAGAATAATTGTATAACACGAGGACACCGCACAGTGAAGTATCACTGTATAACACGAGGACAAAGTCAGACACTGAATAATTCACGTTTAGTGTTGTGTCATCGTTTAACACGGAGACATGTATAGTGTTGATCATTGTATGACACAGGGATACAGTGCCACTGTTTAACACGGGAACTTGTATAATGTAGTGTAGCGTCAAATACTTTAACAAGAATTTAGACCACAATGAAAATCCAACATTCGTTCATAAATATTTAACCCTTCCGTAAGTGGGCTATGAAATTCAATTTTCCCTGTCTCTCGGGAAGGTCTCTTGATCCAAGGAATTGAATCTACTTTACCTTTCCTTCAACCAGATTACCTGGCATTACATACGAGTTTCTCCGCTTCGGCGAGAATATTAAAACAATAAAGCAGTACAAAGACATAACATACAGTTTTAATCTCTCTTTCGTATGAACAAACGCTAAACATTTTTACGAAACGTTGTCAAGCGGTAAACTTCAAGGCGGATGCCTCGCCGGAGAAAGCACTGACCTCAAACTGGAGATTATTCTCAGTAATAACATCTAAGTTCTATGTGAAGATTTACGAGAGAGATTACGGCATTATCAACTTAAATTACAAAGCTAAATTCAGCCTCGCACGCTGTTAAAAATACATTACAATCACAAGCGAGCGACCAGGAAAGATACAATAACCATCCAGTTAACCAACTTATAAATAATTTCCCCATACTAGCCCACGAAGTAAATTGGCCGACGCCAACCACCTAACTACCCTTAACGAGGCGCTCACTCGCAGTCTCGGAGGGTAGTTGTCTAATTACAAGTAAGAGCCGAGCAGCTCCGGGTTCCCCGCTGTCAAGGCTAGTATATATGTTAATCTTAGACTTGACTATAAGGTACCACTCAAGCTTGTGAAGCAGTAAACAATGCTTTGTATAAACAATATAACCATCATTTTCCCATTTCTGTGAAGATTTGAGTTTTTTTTTATTTTTTGAAAGAAAGCTGTCGGGTAGCGAGGGCAAGCTGTCGGGCTGGCGAGGGCAAGCTGTCGGGCTGGCGAGGGCAAGCTGTCGGGCTGGCGAGGGCAAGCTGTCGGGCTGGCGAGGGCAAGCTGTCACCTTGCTGATTTAGCATGATGAATATCATTTTAAGGAAGACTGAACCGCTTTAAAAAACAGTGAATTCTGTCACACGAATATCGCGTAGAAAACTCATTCAGTAGGTTAGAGAGAAAACCCATTGCTTGCCGAATAAGCCAAGTGGGCCATCTGATGTGTGTAAAAACAGGATATTGAAATTAAGCACATGAAAGAGAAAGCTGATGAAAGTAGCAAATATTAATTGTGATTTAACTTCAGAATGGGTGGAAAGTGTCTCAGCGAGGCGGTGAATGAGGGTAACGCAGATGCTCCTCCCTTTGTATTGGACTGATGAAGCCACTGTGTGTGGGTGTTTAACCAAAGAATGGCAAGTTAGGGGAGCTAAACTCTGGGGTAGATAGAGGGGGGTATATTATTAGATTTATGGGGAAGCGCTAAACACACATGGCTCATATAATGTCTGGGAAATGGGAGGCAATCATGTTTCATACAAGCAGGGTAGTTCCAATTCCAGGAACAAGAGCCTTTCAACAGCGTCAAGGCTTCTCGAAGGGAAAAAAGGATTATAAGAGATGTCTGAAGAAGAATTGAAAGGAATGTGAAATATATAATAAGAGGTAAATCACTGAGCATTTATCATCATGTGAGAACGTTTGAATGACCCAAGTGGAGTCAAATTTTCTTATCAGTTTAGATGTTCTTGCAGGGGAAGCAATGGTATAAAATACCGACACAATGGAAAAATAAACACAACGTTTCGCCCACGCAGTGGGCTTTATCGAGTCACAGACAGATCTACCTGGATTTAGTCAGGTGGAGAATGCTGGGTCAGGTGGAGAATGACAGTCTTCAAAGTAGGGTGATAGTTACAACCTTGGGTAACTTAAAGGACCTTCACTGTTCCATTCTTGAGTTCAGCTATGTTGTAGAAGACGTTGTTCTGGTTGAAGTTGTTGGATATACAGATAAGTGGCGTTTCTGTAGTTGATTAAATGGTTGTGTAAATTTCGGTGTTGAACACAGGCATTTCTTGAGTCGTCAGATCTGCCTGCGTACTGGTGTTATGAAATACGTGTTTGGAGGTCTCTGGATTATATATAATATAATTATTATTATTATTAAGGTCCACTTACTGTGTTTTTGATGCTTTCCCCAGGTCCATGTATCCATCTGTGTCCCCTCAGATATTCTCCCTTCCTACACTCAGTAATCTTGCCTCCCCCAAGTCCATGTGTCCAGGAGTCCATCTGTGTTCCCTCAGATATTCTCCCTTCCTATCCTATATTCAGTAATTTTGCCTCCCCCAAGTCCATGTGTCCAGGAGTCCATCTGTGTCCCCTCAGATATTATCCCTTCCCCATTACACTCAGTAATCTTGCCTTCCCCAAGTCCATGTGTCCAGGAGTCCATCTGTGTCCCCTCAGATATTCTCCCTTCCTCACTTCCTATCCTACACTCACTAATTTTGCCTCCCCCAAGTCCATGTGTCCAGGAGTCCATCTGTGTCCCCTCAGATATTTTCCCTTCCCCACTTCCTATCCTACACTCAGTAATCTTGTATCTAAGCCTTCCCGGAAATTCACCAAGTCCCACCCCAGGTCCGTAGTTCCAGGTATTCACCCTTCACCACTTTCTGAGGTCAGCAAGTCCCACCCCAGGTCCGTGGTTCCAGGTATACACCCTTTACCACTTCCCTGAGGTCAGCAAGTCCCACCCCAGGTCCATGGCTCCAGGTATTCACCCTTCACCACTTCCCTGAGGTCAGCAAGTCCCACCCCAGGTCCATGGCTCCAGGTATTCACCCTTTACCACTTCCCTGAGGTCAGCAGTCCCACCCCAGGTCCATGGCTCCAGGTATTCACCCTTTACCACTTCCCTGAGGTCAGCAGTCCCACCCCAGGTCCATGGATCTAGGTATTCACCCTTCACCACATCCCTGAGGTCAGCAGTTTTAGCCACCCTTGAAGCACTGTCCATATATGATATTACTACACAAGTGTATTAATATCAGTATACGAGGGTAGATGTTATTACAGAGGAGGACACGCAGAAAATCTGCGCTCTGTAATAACATCCACCTGGACAGACCCGAACGTCGACTACCTGAGACAAGAGAGATCTCTATCCCAGTTAGCCCACCAAGGAGTGGCCACTCAATAGAAATTTGGAACATATATTTATATTTAATATTGTACATATGTCAATTATTAGCTTGTTCAGTTATTTAGTTGAGTAAGTGTATTTGTGAACGTTTTTATGTGCGTAGATTAGTGTCGGTGTGTGAACCTTTGTGTTCCATGCATAGAAAGTGTAATTAATTGTTATCAGCTATCTTTTTTTTCTCGTTATTGGTCTTATTTATTTGCATGGTACGCAAAGGTTTAAAAATGCGCACTCTTCTATACACTCAGTTCTGTATTTCCACATACACATCCTACATAATCCCACCTCCAGACGCACGAATAAAGCAACACACACATAATCCTTTGTATCAAACGGACACATACACTTATTCAACAATAAATATAATCCTCTCCTTTCAGTATTACTAGTATGTAAACACAAATGCACACGCACCCACCTCTACGACACACACACATACGTATACAAATATGTACATCACGTGTACAAACACCGCCACTCCTTCACGAGCCAGTGATGGGTCGCCAGTGACGGGTCGCCAGTGACGGGTCGCCAGTGACGGGTCGCCATCTGCAAAAATTAATATCAACCTTTTGTTACCGTGTGGATAGTTAATGATCCAAGTCCGACTCAAAAGTCGTCATAAGTCTCTCTCTCTTATGTGAGGATTATTTATGAATGCATATATTGTATGTATTAATTTTTTAAGTGTATACATGTATTTATAAATATCTGAGCATCTATATGCATATGAATATGCATATATATGCATAAGTGGCTATCACCATCAAGAGCAAGATTAATATTAACTGTGATGAATGAAGACAAGAACAACATTAATGTTCTCGTGTTCATTCATTATAGTGAACATGAATGTTGTTCTTGTACGGAAGATGCATCGACCATTGCGTATTAACGCCGTTTTCTTCAGGAACTCCTTAGAGTAAGCGGGTAAGTAGACCGTAAAGACGAACCACCAGGTGGCAGGGTCTGGTAACTCTGAAGTTGACAGTAGCCAGAAACTCTTAATTTATCCGATACTGTGGCCTTATATCTCATAGTAGTAACAGCATATGTCAAAACTATTGTGAGTTGATTGTGTGTGATTAATTACACGCAAATAACATCAGCCTGAGAGACAATAAAAATATAATTAAAAAATAATTTAGAAGTATTCCAGGGAGACTTGACCTGGTGACCCAATACACTTTAGGTCACGATGATCCAACTTGGCCACCAAGTTTCCTACGTTCTTTTATACTGTTCTTTTTTCTTGGGAAGGAGGTATATTATGTTTTCCTATGTTTTATTCTGTAATATATTTAATTATGTAATATTATGTTAATAAGCTATTAAGGTAACATGGAGATAAATGCTGTACAATATGGACACGATGGACAAGTAGACACATGCAATATAATGCGATCTACCTAAGCAGAGTATATATGGGGAGCAGAGTGACGTGAAGGGTCAGGTGGAGAGTGTTGAAGTTGATTGCTGAGAAGAGGCTGAGTTTGAGAAAGACCTGCCCAGCATGGGCCAATAGGTTTGTTGCTGTTTAGGACAACGTTGAAGAAGTTTCCTGGCAAGATGTTCAGATATGTTGTAAAAGCTTCGTTTTAAAGTCTACCGAAAAACCGACCAACCAGCACGATCTTCTCCACTTCTACTCTCACCAAAAAACCAAACGTGGCGTAATCATAAGCTTCTTCCTTCGTGCGATCCGAATCTATAGTAGTGAATTCTTTGAGGAAGACGTGTATGTAACATCATCTCATACGCAAATAATCCGCACGGGAGAAAGAGAGGAGGAAAATAGTAAAAGTACTAGCGGTGATGCTGATGGTGGAAGTATTAGTAGAAAGGGAAGTAGTTTGTGCCACAGGAGAAAGAGTATTAAAGGGAAGCAATAGTAGAAGTAATAATAGTAGTCGAAAAGACAGAAGCCAAAATCACAAGAAGGGGGGGGGGGGGAACTGAAGGACAGAACACACTATGCAGAAAAACAAAATAGAAAAAGAAAGATATATGGAATAGATGAAAGGAGAGGAGGTAGGGAGAGAAGAAAGGATCGTCTCAAGTCAAGTGTTCTGAAGTGTAGAGCATTTGCTCTACAAGGAAAGTTGTGTATAAGGGTTGCTTCAACAAGACAACGGTTGTGAAGGCTAGAAGTAGGATAGACAGTATTGGCAGAGGACCAGTCAGAATGACTGATATCTTACATGACAGAAAAGAGAATTATTGGAGTCGGCGAGTCTAACTTTTTTTTTGTGCTCTATAAGTCTTGTCAGAAAGAGAGCAGCGGGAATATTCTACTTTAGTCTCCTCTGTTTGGGCGCAGGGATGTCAGGATGTCCATATACCAAGGAACGATTGCTATCCAAGAGAAATCTTTTATCGTCAAAGGCCAACAATCCCTTCTTTTTAATCTTTACTGTACATATTTAGCCTTTAACATTACTGATAGACTTACATTCGAATAGTTCCTTATCAGGTTTAGTCAGCTATTAATGATGCTGTTGCTGATGCTACTGATGCTGCTACTGCTGCTGCTACTGCTGCTGCTATTGCTGGTTCTTCAACGAATATAGAACTTCCACCGGGGCAACCATCCAGCACACCGCCTTGCAGGAGCGGCTGCTACTGCCAGAAGTATGTATGTGGAGCGGTGGTGAATATTTCATGCATATGAGAAGAAAAAAAAGTTCTTCGGTTGATTTCCAGCAGCCAAGTAAAATATGTCGACGTGATGGTATTTCACCGATAAATTATTCTGGGGTAACGTCGTCGTCACCTCTCAACATCACGTCAATAAAGTGACACGCAGTAACACCCTCAGCCTCCGAAGTGATGGGGGTCATCCCAGGAGGAACATCCCGAAGTGATGGGGTCATCCCAGGAGGAACATCCCGAACTGAATGCACAAAATTTCTTTACAAAAACTTTGAAAGCGGAGAAAGAATAATTTCAATTCACCCAAAATCTGTATATCGTATTGTATAACATTGTGTGTTATTTTGCTGTATTGTAATGTATTATGCATCAATAAAATTTATAAAAATGAATTTGTGTAATGATTTCGCTTCTTGATTGAATATGAAATGAGACCCAGGAGCTGTAATGTGACACGAGTGTTTAGCAGCAAACATTGTGCTATCCTTTGAGCTTAAGTTTCACCTCTGTAATCTTGTAAGCAGTTGTTGGTGGGTGGTAAGGCATAACAGGAGCTATAATAGGCCCAGGAGATGTAATACAACCTTATGTCGCTTAAATCTGTTCACTAGGAATATTGTAAAAATATCCTTATATTAATAACATTTTAAGACTAAATTTGCTAAGGTAGACACACTTCGTTTACTCGTATATGAATGGTAAACTTGATCCGAGGAAATGGAGCAAGGGGGAATATTATAGCATATAAAAAAATCGAAAAAAATCGAAATCGAAAAAAATTGAGGGGGCTTAACCCCCTCAAAATTGATTTGGGACAAACCCAAAAATGGAAAAACTGAAAAAAAAAAAAATTTGGCAACCCCTAAAAACTGGATCCGAGGAAAGGATGTGTGGGTGTTCTTGATTCGAGGAGTTGGAGCAGGGCTAGGAGAGAGGAGATGCCTTTCAGGAAAGGAGATCGCTCAGCGCCAGGAGATCGCTCAGCGCCAGGAGATCGCTCAGGCCAGGAGATCGCTCAGGCCAGGAGATCGCTCAGGGCCAGGAGATCGCTCAATGCCAGGAGATCGCTCAGTGCCAGGAGATCGCTCAGTGCCAGGAGATCGCTCAGTGCCAGGAGATCGCTCAGTGCCAGGAGATCGCTCAGGGCCAGGAGATCGCTCAGTGCCAGGAGATCGCTCAGTGCCAGGAGATCGCTCAGTGCCAGGAGATCGCTCAGTGCCAGGAGATCGCTCAGAAATAAATTATACAGACACTTTCCCTGCTACTCTCATCCTCGAGGTCATCTCACTTCATGACTTCCCCGAGGCTGAAGAATCACTTGCCAACATCCCTATGACTCATCTGTGCTTTAGGTTTTATCTATGACATCATGTACCTGCTTCCCGTGAGTGCGCTCAACTCACAACCACTCATGTACTTGTCTAAACTACTTTTAAAGCTACCCAAGAATCTACCCTCATTGACAGTACTCGAGTTTGGTCCACACATCCCTAGACATCCATTCATTGCCCACCTCTTTCAGGCAAACTATTACAGGACTCTAGTCCTGTAAGTGATGGTCTGTCAGGACACTGTCCAGAGCACTGGCCACTCAGCCATCCTGCCTTCAAAGATTACTTGCAAACCTGCTACCTACTTCAGGTTTGGAATTTTCTGTGACCACAGACTGCGATCCATCTACGTTTTCGCAGCCGGCAGAGAAAACGTAGATGGTCTACTATTACTATTTCTACTATTACCGCAGACACTAGTACCATCATTATTACTACATCCTTACTACTATCACTGCTGCTACCATTGCTACTACCACTACGACTTCCCTTCTTCCCCATCCCACCATGTCTTCTGACTTCTCTTATTTTTTTCTGGCTCACTTTTGACTTGGCAATGGTCCACGCTGCTCCGAAATTTCCTAATTATATTTTTCAATTTCTAAGCGAGAATTATTTTTGAATTCCTAAAACTATAGTATACTGAGCTATAATATGTTGTTGATGTATATGCTGTCCTTCCGGTCAATGTTAATGTACTGTAGTTCTTCTTAGATCATTTTAATTCAGTAAATAAAATTATTTAAGTTTAAAGTTATATTCGAAGAATAGAGTTAATTCCCATTTTTTTTTCACACCCTTGTATTATTAACTTTAAAGGCAAGCAATTCTGAAAGGAATGTAATTGTTGGAATTTTGCTCCATTTACATATTCACAATTGTCTGACACATCAACACCCCAGATATTCTACAACGTTCATGGAGCAACTTGTAATGTGAACATACTAACATGTTGTAGTAGCCAGGCTTAGGCTTGGACACATGTACTTCTGGCAGTTTGGGAGACTCACACATGATTAAACTATATGCAAAGTAAGTAGTTTAGCACACAGTGACCAGCTCTATGGTCACTATGTGCTAATTGTCCACTTATTGAGGTATAGAGAGATAGACAGTATAATAACCTATGTGATATGTCAAGATATCTTATTAATGAAAAAAGATACCAAACATATTAAGCAAATTTCCTAAATTTACTTGCAACAAATAAGTGTACTGTAGATATAAATCCAGATGTACTCCTGTAAACACTTTTGGGGCCTAATTCCTAGGCCTCATGGGAATCCACGTGCTCCTCCGCTCTCATCCACAGGATGTATGTGGGGTGCACAATAAACTAGCTGCTTTTACGGCTATTCTAATCTAGCGAGTTCCGCCTCCAGTGGCCCCCATCTCCAACTTTCACACTTCACTACTAACTCCAGTATAAAACGTTTCATTCTGCCTCCTCGGCTGAGGTGCAACTGACAAGCAGCAGCAGCAATGGTCAATAAACAGCAAGAGGATTTTCCGAGCTTCCAGAGTGCTCGGGCTGCGGCCCAAAGCTGGGGTGAGGCTCCAAAAGAATCCTGTAGAGCTTGCTGCCTTTGCTCTTCCTAATGTCGTCTGCTATTACGTAGCTGCCACACCCTTCGAGCCCCGTGGGGCGGGGTAAGTTGAAGTCTAAGGGCCTAGCTTCTCCCTACGATCCCCTTAAGGTATGGGAATGTAGCTAAATTTAGGGACAAAGGGTCCCAGAAAATGAAGAGGTACAAACACCTCTTCCGATAGAAAACATTATGAACGTCAAAACACCCCTAGTGGGGAGCCAAAGCCGGGTCACCAACTGGTAAAGACCCGGGCAGCGTAATACCGCGAATCACTACCAATCAACCGCCTCGGCCTGATCAACCAGGCTGCTACTGCCGGCCGCACGTAATCAACACGTACGAACTACAGCCCGGCTGGTCAGATAACTTGGGACTAAAAGGAAAAACTTAAACATTTAGAAATCTAATTGTTCCTTCCTCACTCGGACGAAATTAACCTTAAAAATGCTATTCTCTGAATGGGCGACACTCCGGCAACATTTCGCCCGTACGATAAAAATTTCAACCCCTGGAGACATTAGAAGCGGAGAGATGATCATTGCCAGAATTATTATATAAGATGATCAAACTCTCACTCAACCTTAGACAGAGTCATGAGGCCAGAGACTTCTCTACTGGATTATTATTATAGGATTATAAAGCGCCTGTGGGGAGGAGGATGGAAGGCATTCAGACTCAATTTACGGAACTGGACTACAGATCCAATTCTAAAATCAAGAGCCCCTCACCAACATCAAGGAACCTTCCTTGAGGGTTCTCTACTGGAACTAGAAGTAAGGTGAAGCAGCTGGAAGATGATGTCACAGGTAAGACTGACCTGACTAGGTTAATTGGACTTGCCTCGCATGGGCCAGTAGGCCTGCTGCAGTGTTCCTTCTTTCTTATGTTCTTATGTAAGTGGGACTTACTAGTTATAGGTTACACTAATCTGTTGATACCAACAGAGCTGTTGAAGATATACCATTTACTAAGATACCACTGTAGATTAATTACCTCAAACTACCTCGCCATTGTCATTGTGTCCAGGATTGTAAACACACCTATTCGACGGATGAAGCCTACCGAGAAGGCGAAACGTTTAGCCATTAAATAAATGTACTCAACTTGTTGATATTGTATACTATTTATAATGGTAAAATTCTCTCATAATGATGTAAATATTACCTTCAACAATTCCAATACCATCAATATATTTGTGAACTAAAAATAAGATGAATGATTGTATTTACAAAAGTCCATGCGCCGAATAAGTGTATCATTCGTAAAACAAAAGATTTTAAAAATCTATTTTGTCGGCATAAATACTCTGTACCCTCGAATAACATTAATATTATGGCACTTAAGTACAGAGAATCGTCAAGATATTTCCTGTGATGCAAAAGTACTGATGGAATGCAACAATATATAATTAATAACGTGCCCAGTTTCGGTTCCAGGTGCCAGAATATCTAACCTCTACTGAATATATTTCTTCTTAAATTGGTTTAAGGAAGATATTGGACCAACAAAAAGCAAGCTTGACTTCTGCGTAAATATTATATTAGAATTCCCGGCTATTATGAATTTGATTAATTTATCTGGATATGAAAATTTTGGGAAAAGTGTTTGTTTAGTATACAGTAGAGGTGGCATAATTATCAGCTCAGGTAGCTTTAAAAACAGATGTGGGAAATACGCGAGTGAGATGGGTTGGTATATTGTTGTTGTTGTTGTAGGTTCGCCGGCCTTGTCCCGGCCCGGGTCTTTTAGGGTTGGTATGGATTGCCTGACGTGGGTCGGTGGCCCTGCCGCTGTCCTGTTGCTGTCCTGTGTACATGATTTGCTTGCCTATTTGAAGTGTTTTTTCCCCCAACTAGTTAAATACTGCCTGAGAAAGGTCCTTGCTTAGACAGAAAATACATTTGCTATATTTCTGTACCGTTGAATATGGGTTATTCGCAAGTATTACCCATATGGAATCAAACCGAGGTACTTCGAGTAGCAGGCTCTATCATCCACTTGCATTAAGCAATTTCTATAACTGTCACTTCTGCACTACTTTCCAAGAACTCTGAAGCTACTGTCCTTTCTCTCTCCAACGATAGCTATGTCATACAATAATCCTTATCCCTTCAAAGCCATATAATAAGTAAATTAAGTTAAAGTCATAGTGAACGACAACGTCAAGAAAGAACAGCGTAAAAGACTGAAGAAAAAACAACTTCACAAGTTAGTGACACCCAAGACCCGTAACATCTACCTAATATTCTCTAATTTGCGTCAGAAGTTGAGCCCATCCTAGGCTTAGAATAAAGATAAAAACCTACAAACGTTGCGTGGCCTTTGTCACTGCCAACAAGATAATATTTATAAAAGGATTCAGGGAACCGGTTAGTTGCACTAGAGTCCAGAGGTGGGGAGGACGCTACTTGCATTCTGAAGGAGGGGTGGAGATACTGCAGTTCGGGGATGAACCCGTTCCCTGCTATTGGCTTATAAATTCATACAAGATAGATCAGAGTGGTAATCAGTCAGTCAACTAGTGTGTATTACAGGCCAGAGGTTAAGTAGTAATGTCGGGTCATATGGATGTCAACCATTCACCTGACTGGTTGTCGTTTAAAACTGGTAGCCATTCACAGTATAGTTGGGGGCCCCTATAACTGCACTGCCGTAGCCACATACAGAATTTCAGACGGTAGGGAATATGGAGCCAAGTGTTATGGTGCAGCATACAAGTGAGCAGTATTTATTACAAGGTAGGGGACCTTTTAATTTAATTTGTGTTTAGAAAACACGTATGATAGGGTTGCAGATGTTGCAAATATACGGAATAGTAGGAAGTTACTAAAAGCAATGTGGATAGTGAGGCATAGGCTAGGGTACGTTGGAGAGAAAAGGGGGTGGTTTTCCAGTAAACGTAGGCCTTAGACAGGGATGTGTGACGTCATTATGGGTTGTTTAACATATTGATGGGGTTGTAAATTGTAGTGTGTTGGGGAGACGTGTGGGATTAAAAGACAAATTAACGACAAAGCGGGAATTATCAGTTACTATTTTCTGATGACAATTATTTTAAAAGCTGCTGAAAAAAAAGTCTCAAAGGAATGTAAAAGGAAATTCAAAACGGATATATAAAAATAGGAAATTAAAATTGAATACTTGAAAGATCAAGTGAAGATAGTAACAAAAAATCTAGACAATGAATGAGAGAATACCATATTGGTAGGAGTATGGAGGAAGTAAATGTTCAGATATTTGGGGGAGGACCTGTCGGCGGATGGGTCTCCTGCATGAAACATGAGGTAAACTTGATTATACAAGAGGGGAAAACAGTGGGCTGTACAGTGAGGCATCTGTGGAGACAAAGAGCTTGATCCATGGATCTGACAAAAGTGGCGCCAACACTTAAAATGCATGGGTGTGAAACGGGTTTTAAATGTTACAGTGAGGAGGAAGCTTGAGACAATGTAGATGTGCTGTTTGAGGACGATCCTGATGTGAATATTATGCAGAAAATACGAAAAGCAGATTACAAGGTATACGGAGTTACCAAGAGCATAATTCGGAGAGCTGAGGAGGGGTTTTCAGGTGGTTTGGGCACAGAGAGAATGGAACAAAAGAGGGTGACGAGGACGGTATATAAATCTGGAAGGTAAGTGGAGTTGGGGTGTCCCAGGAAGGGTTTGAGTAGTGTAAAGATGGTTTTGTGTATAGACGACTTGAACATCAAACAGGCTTGTGTGAGCTCGTTAAACTGGAGTGAAATCAAAAAGATTTTAGTGTTGTTTGTGAAGGGATTAAGAGCCACCGAATAGCATCACTTGAGTCCTGGAGGTGGGAAGTACAGTGTCTGAACTCTGAAGAAGAGGTGGCGATTTTTGCACGTTGGAGGGACATCTGAATTGCGATGTCAGCTTCTTTTGGGATTGCTGGCCATCTCTCACCGATGTAGGGTGATCAGAAATGAGGAAAACACTCGACGTCACTCCCCCAATGGCTCTCTTTCCAGAAGTATGCTGACTTCAAAGTTCATATAAAGCAGTGAACATCATCTTCACCTTTCCTTCAAAGTGTAGGCACTATATTTCCAGTCTCCCTGATTCGAGATCTGCTGACCTGTTTTCCCTGAATCCCTTCATAAAGCTTAACTTCCTCATATTCCAACAGCAAGTCACAAAAAATCCCTATCTTCTCTCATTTTGATCTAACATGCTACACAAACCTGTCAGATGTTCAAGCCCCTAACATTAAAGACGTCTTTTACTCCTCTCCAACCCGTTGGGGATGACCCCTACCCCTAACATTTTCCAATCCAGATTTACATACAACCTCTTAGTCATCCTATCCTGTCCCATCCTCTCTAAATACTCAAACTGCCTCAACAACCCCTCCACAACCTTCTGAAGTATACGTTTTGCCATCCCACATTGTCTTCTAATCTCCCTGCTTTGAATTCTCTGCAAAATACATCTCATCTCCCCAAAACATGACATCCCTACTGCCTTCAGTCTCCTCGCTGTAAATTTTAGAGCCCATGCGTTGGTTACACTCTCCTCTGGTATATTCCCCATTTTCTTCTTTCACTGCTGAAGTTCTGTCTCCGCAGATGCTACTTTACCTCCACCCTCGTCTCTTTTAGCACATCTCGTTTTTCAAAAAAAATCTATCTGCCCAAAAATCCATTTCCAAATATTTGGAAATGGATTATCAAGTCTGATTATCTAATCTTTCACTGCTGGAAAGTTTTGTTGCTATTATCACCTTACTCTTTCCTAGTTTCATATTTAATATTTTTCTTTTACATGCCCTTCTAAATTCATCCGCCAACCTTTGCAGCTTCTTTTTAGAAATTTCAAATTTTATTTATTACGAAAGTTAATGCGTATTTAATGAAAATTACAGTCGTCCGGTCGCTAACGCTAAATTACGACAAGAATCTGCTGCTAACCAGACTCGCAGGATCATGAGTGAATTACAGAGCAATAACAAAGTCCAGAGGAGGGACAAATTACCATAGGAAGGTGGCTGATCAGGTAAGATCTTTCACTTAACATTCTGCACTTGCCTCTGTTGCGGGGTCCACTGGCCGCCTCGGTGCCTTACACGTTTCATAGTTATTATTCATCCCTCACATTCATTAGTCATTCATCGCTCATGCAGACTACACACGCACGAGGACCTAATTTAGATTATGCGATATTTGCCATGCAGGGCGACGAGGGCAATTATCCTGGAATTGTCAGTGTGGTCAACTGAGTGGGCTGGTCCCTCTCAGGACCCGGCTCCTGAAGCACCGCGAGGCGACCCGCTTCTAACACACCCTTTTCCCTTATCTTGGGTTCCACCTACCCATTGTCTGAGGGCAGGTCCTGCAAGTTGGAGTAAATTATTTTTTATATTAGTAATGGAAATGTAACATGTAATGCAATACTTATGCATAAATTATTGCAATGCGTTCTTGTATAAACAAAATCCATAACTCACAAAATCGTATTAACTGTAAACAAATCACGGAACGGGAGAGGACTTGAACCCATGGCTAAAAAATCGATCTTTAAAATTAAATTTCAGTAAGGAAACCCGACGTGGACATAACACCAAGCCGATATGCAAGGATTTCACCAGCCATTGAAGAACTCGTAACGTTTACAGGGAAAAATGCTTTTATTTACATTAGAAGCCAGAGCCATCTACAATATGTTTGAGAAAAATCCACTGCTATTCTGAACCCCCTCAGGAGATTAATCCTATCGCTGAATTTAGTTTTAATTAGTCTTCTCAGTTACTGGAAAGGGATAAATAAGGGTGTGTGGTAGCAGGGGTCAGACAAGGTTGCCAACACTGCCTCTAATGCGCCTGTGTATATTCTAGGCTCGAGCACTTGTGGCTTCCCTGGCCAATACGGTAATTCACCAGTTAGCTGCGCCGCTGACAAGGCTCATGCGCTAACTTCTAAACTACAGGATTAACAACCAAACGAGCAGCGGGAGGAGGAGTATCCTTGTTTACACGTGAGTGAGAGAGACTCGCTGCTGCCTCATTCGTATGTAAACTATCAAGTTTTGGTGTAAATTAGAGCTTCAAGCGGCTCCCGGCAGACCTGTAATCAAGGACTAATGAATAAGGTGAAGTACGGGCTGAGGAAGTCTGTGTCAGACTCAAGGGTGTCCCACCCAGCCTGCCCAGGTCCCCGCCCACACCCAGGACGCCTGCCAGGTCCCCGCCTGTTAGGTCCTCTGCCTACATCTAGTCCGCCTAGGTTCCCGCCCAC